>WOFM01000297.1:148458-672248 GCA_011428145.1 Ericerus pela | reverse complement strand
CCATAATAAATGATAATGAACTAGAATTTTTAACAGTGATACGCCTGCTGGTTTCAAACACTGATTATTATTAGCAGTCCAGTATATATAGTCAAATATTTATTCAGACCGAAAAGTAGAAAACTGACACAAAACGTAAAAAACGTATTTTATCCATTATGATAATCGTAGAAAAAAAAGAGAAATTTGGACTCTTCCAACTCCCTGAAAATGGTACCACTTATTTTGAAATTTCAAAAACCGTGAGTAAACCGTCATTCTCACGGTCATCATCACGGTAGTCCTCACGCTATGGAGCACGGTACTGTCGCGAAAAAGAGCAAAAACCGAATAAAAGTGGGAAAAGAATGATTCAGTGTTACCGTGTAGTTAGGTGACGATGTGAGCGAGGTTGCATGACTACCACCACAACACCCCTCTATAGTCTTGCATCCAAAGATCGCATCGAGACTAAGTTCCCATTTTCTAGAATGACCTATCTAGTTTTACTTATATATTTATGTTTTCGAAAAAAGGTAAATATTTATTACTGAGTGAAAACATGATATCACCCAATTTTAACATTCCCTAAAAACGTTTATTAGTTTTTATCGAGATTACTCAAATTATTGCAATAAAAATGAAAGTAAATAACAATGTAAAATAGGAAGTGAATAAAATAAAATAAATCTTCGATTTTTCATCACACCAATGGATGATCATTGAATACGATGAACTTTTACTTTCAATTTATTTCGAACGCAAGTAAGTAAAGAATTTTATCAAATATTTTAAAGTATTTTTTCAAATTCATGCAATCTAACTAATATTTTATTCTCTTTTTCTGTTTCAGATAACAATAACTAAGTGAAGGATTTATTCTCCAACGAATATGAAGCAGAATCAAACAGGTTAATTTCCAAAGTATTTATCTCTACATAGTGTATATCTTTTGTTATAGAAAGAACTTATTCATTTTTCAGGTTCTGGTCAAATAGAAAGAAGAATGTATAATTCAACCGAATTTTACCAGTTTTGATCGAAAATATACAAGTATCTGAAATAATTATCAGATTAAAAGGTTTATTTTTACCAATTTTGACAAGTATTTTTATTCATATTCTGTCTACATTTTCAATAATTGACAATTTACGAGCATGAATTTGGTTTAGTTGTGAGATGAAATAAAATGAAATTAAATTTAATATATCGTAGCCTCTAAAACGATTTGTGAAAGCGATATCTTATTATTCTAAACATAAAGAATTTAAAACTTATAAAAAAATCAACAATGAAAAAAAAAAAGGCTAAAATTCTTAAAGTTGAATAATGTTAACATGTTTGGTTTCATCTATCACATTCGAGTAACGTATAAAATACAATAAGAAACAAGTATGAAAATGAAAAATAAAGATGAGATTTAGGTTTATTTCACCTTTATATTTTCTCAAATTTAGTGTAATAAATAATAATACTAAATAAAAAATAAAAAATACGTTTTTTCACGATAGGAATTACAAGATAATAATGTACTGAATAAATATTTAGCACATTTTCTTGGGTACAAACCCCCCTATGGGTGTAATTAAAACGATTTACTTTTCTTGAATAATTTCAGAAAATAGAAGTATCAAGGATTTGATTGATTAAATTTAAATAACTAGTTTTATCAAGAGCTTTGGTCATGATATCGGCTAACTGATCCTTTGATCTGACAAATTTAATTTCGATAATTTTTTCATTTATGGCTTCTAAAATCGAGTACCACTTAATCATCAATGCTCTTGCCCTTTTTTGGCCACCTCCCGAGCAAATTCTCAAAGTGCTAATATTATCTTCAAAAATTGTTACTGGTTCACTAAGTCCGAAAATAAATTTTTTGAGATACCACATAACTTTTAAATCTTCTAGAGCATCAAAAATTGCTATTGTTTCTGCTGCTGTAGATGATGTGGCTATAATACTTTGTTTGTGTACATTCCAGTTTAATAAGTCTCCATTATTGTATATGAGGTACCCAGTAATGCTTTTGCCTTTATTTAAATCAGTAATTTCAATATTTTTTGAGTTGTCTATTTCTGGAGCATATGAGGCATCGATGTATGAGTGTATTCCTTTTTCATCTGAATTAAACTTTAAAACGTAATTTCTGGTATTTTTAACATATTTAAAGACTCTTCTTGCATAATTTTTAATTTGCTCATTTGAGCATGTTTGATATCTTGATAGAAAATTTACGGAAAATAAAATGTCAGGTCTTGTTATTCGTACAAGATAAAGGAGTGCACCAATCATAGATCTAAATTCCGTATCGTCTTGGCCATTTTCAGGTTTGGAAATTTTTAAATTTGTCTACATCGGGGTATAATGCGGTTTGGACTTATTTAAATTAAATTTTTTTAAAATTTTGTCGATATATTTTGATTGGTTTAATGAAATGGTTTTCTTTTTTAGATCCCTGTTTATTTCAAAATCCACAAAGAACTTTGGATTTTCGGTTATTTTTAGGGTGAATGAGTTTTGAAGTTTTTGTGTTATTTCATCGAGCATCTGATCAGAGTTAGATGCCACGAGAATATCATCTACATAAATAATAAAGAATAAATAATTTCCTTTTTAAACTTCTTGACGAAGTTTTTAAACCATAGATTGATTTATTTAATTTTAGGAGGTGTTTTTCTTTATTTGCAGGACAACCTTCCGGAATTCTAATGTATACTGGTTTAATTATGGGCGAGTTTAAAAAGGCTGTTTTTACATAAAATTGACGGAGTTTTAGTTCATATTTGTTAGCAGTGGATAATAGCCATCTTATTAACCAAGTAGGAATTACAGGTGCAAAAGTTTGGTTTAAATTATATTCATTTCTGTCTTTAAAGCCACAAGCAACTAATTGGCTTTCATGTCGCCATTTTTGTCATTTTTACAAGTGAAGATCAATCCTGCATCTACTATGCTTACATCTTTTTCTTTTGGTACAATTTTCCAGACGTTTAATTCGTCCATGGATTCAAATTCGTCTTTTATGGCTTCCAACCATTCATTTTTCATAGGGTTGTTCTTTATATCGTGGAAATTTTTAGGTATATGGTCCTCTAAAAAATAAATTTTATTTTGACTGATTATATTTGCAATTAAATTTTCGTTTTCAGTAAGGTTTAGATTTTTGACATATTCTGCAGGTTTAACGATTAATTTTTCTTTTTTAAGATGCATGATATTTTTTTCTTCATCAAATTTGACATCACAAGCATTATGTGTGTCAGTGGTGTAAGGATTTCTTAAGGCATATCCTGTGAAGAAATAGGAATTATCAACTGGTCCAGCCAGACAAAAATGACGACAAAAGACTTTAAATGACTGTAGACATCGAACAAGGACAAGACACACATAAATAAAACACCAAATATTCACTTTTCACAAACTTTTATTTTCACACAAGATGGTGAAGATGTTAATTCATCAACGTTTGATGAGCGACAAGAGGCACACAAAATATATTATCACAGTTGGTTTTCAAACATAAAATCACAGATTACAAATAATACTAAAAACAATGTTACCACAACATATGATATGTGAGAATAATAAGCTAACGTATAATATAATTTGCTATCATTCTGACACGCCTCCTCAAATTATAATTATACGAATTGTCAATATAAAACAAATTACTAAATTAACGACATAAAACTATGAATTGGTCATTACACAAAAATGACAAAATTCAACAACAACAAAAATTACAACGTGAAAAAATATTAACATATATGGTAAACGTATACAAAAAAGTTACAACAATTTTAACATTTCACAAAACATGACAAATTTAGGCCTCTAGCAGCCCTTCGTGAAGACGTCACCCAACTGTCGCGAAGTTGGTACGTACGAATATTTAAAGTTCGAATTTACATGATCGCATACAAAATGGTATTTTATGTCTACGTGCTTAGACCTGCGAGTATTCCATTTACCCGAATGCAGGAGCGCCAAGCAACTCTGATTATCCTCATAAATCGTGGCCTTGTCTTTAACTTGAATGCAAAAATCAGTTAACAAATATTTAAACCAAATGGATTCAGTATGGCGATGAGCTCACTCTCAGTGCTAGACAACGCTACAGTTCGCTGCTTTTTGCTGGACCAGGACACCAGCGAGCCATAGACAAAGACACAATATCCAGAGATTGACCGTCTTGTAGTCACACAATTTCCCCAATCGGCATCAGAATATGTTTCTATAATATTGTTATTATTATCATGTTCGTTTGTGAATGTTAGTTTCTTATCTTTTGTAGTTACTAAATATTTAAGAACCCGTAGTAAATACCTAAAATGTTCATCTGTAGCATGACTGGAAAATTGGCTAAAATACGATATTTCAAAGCAAATATCAGGCCGTGACCCTAGCATTAGGTACATCAGACATCCAACGAGCTGCTGGTAGTCGTTATTCAATACACTATCACACGCATTGAGGTCCCTGTCCAATTGGAGTTTGGGGTCAATAGGTGTGTAGGTAGGTGCACAATTTTCAACACCAAAACGCTTAGCAACAGTCTCAATGAGACCTCTCTGCTCAATTTCCAAGATGCTTTCGTCACGATTGTGATTAATGTTTAATCCTAGGTATGTATTAATTTTTCCCAGGTCTTTACATTTAAATCTTTTATTAATTTCCCTTTTAAAATATGTGATTAGTGTTTGATTATTCAAACTTATTATAATGTCATCGACTTATGTGAGTAAATATACTATAGAGTTATTATTTTTATTTGTGAAAATATATAAGCAGTCATCAGCCTTACTTTGCACAAAACCAAGAGAGACAAGGAATTTGTTGAACAATCTGTTCACACCTTAAGCGACTGCTTCAGACATAAATCGACCTATTTAACTTTAATACATTACTGTGTTTATTTATTTGTGTTTCTATACCTTCTGGTATCTCAAGATATACATCTTCCGACAGAATACCATTCAAGAAAGCACTACAAATGTCTATTTGTTCAATATAAAATTTTAATTTGTTACTAACTGCCAACAGTGTCCTAACAGTCGAAAGTTTTGCCACTGGTGCATATACTTCATCAAAGTTATATCCTTTCTTCTGCTGACACCCTCTGGCAACAAGTCTGGCTTTATACAGGACTTTATTATTATTATCATATTTTTTATTGAATATCCAACGACATGTGATGGTGGGGGCGCCCTTTGGATGTTTGGTCACCTGCCAAGTCTGATTGGAATCCAGAGCTTTAATTTCATCTGAAATAGCTTCTTTCCACATCATACTGTCAGGTGCAGCTATCGCCTCCTCAAACGTCAAAGGGATGCCATCCTCAGCAACATATATATAATTTGCAATGCCATCACATTCAGTAGCCTCCTGTGACAAACAATCCAAATTTAGATCCCCATCTACTTCTATATTCTCTAAGTTGGATTCTGTGACTTCCTTAAAAATATCATCATCCTTTGTGTATTTATTATTATTATTTCCTATTTTATTTTCAAAAAACTCAACATCTCGTGACAAGCATATTTCTTTTGTATTTGTGTCTAACAATCTATATCCACAGGGTGAATACCCTACCATAACTAATTTCTCACTTTTGTTTTTAAATTTATTGGAATCATGTTTGAATGACAACATATATGCGTCGCATCCAAACGTCTTTAATTTTGTATAATCATATTTTTCATCGAACCACCTCTCAAAGGGAACAAAATCCTTATTTGTGGGACATCTATTCACTATATAGGCAGAGCACAATATGGCTTCTGACCAATAGATCTTGTCAAGACAACTCTCAAATAACATTGTTCTCGCCCTTTCACAAAGTGTCCTGTTCATCCTCTCAGCTTTCCCATTCTGTTGGGGACAGCCACCAACTGTAGGTTCAAAAATTATTCCCTTCTCAGCACAATATGACTGGAATGTTGTATTTGTGTACTCTGTGCCACGATCACAGCTGAGTCTTTTTACATTATATCCAAATTTATTTGAGACCATTTCGTGATATTCCCTAAATTTCGTAAACGCTTCCATTTTACTCGTCAGTAGGTACACACAACAAAAATTGGAATAATCATCTATAAATGTCATAAAATATTTCGCTCCTTTATATGAAGGAGGATTTATCGGACCACAGAGATCAGTATGCACCAATTCCAGAGGCTTTTTAGTTTTTCTTTCATGCCTCAGGAACGGTTTGCGTCTCTGTTTCCTCATAACACAGGATTCACACAACAATCTGCGGTTGGAGTCAATGTTCGATATTAAACCTCTGTTTGACAACAACTTAACATCATTAACATTCAAATGAGCAAGACGCCTATGCCACACAGTCAGCTGGCTTGATTCATCCTCCAACGTCAGATTGCACGATTGACTTGACATTTTCAAAAAATCAATCGTGTACAAATCTGAGTCCACGCTAACCCCAGTGGTTACAATTTTCCACTGCAGCATTGGATGACCTCAACGGATTCCTCTCTAAATAGAGTATCAAAACCCGACTTGCTCATTCGTTTCACAGAAAGCAGATTTTGTGGCAGCTCCCGAGCATACCTTACATTCTTCAATTCAATTACAATTCCATTTAAAAGTTTTAATTTCACCGTACCCACAGGCATGACAGAAAGCGAGACTCCCTTTTTCGCAACACAAATATTATGAGGTTGAATTAATTCAATATACTCACTGAACAGGTTAATATCATTTATAATATGAATTGTGCATCCACTATCGACAACAAATGTGGTTCGAGGGATTAAACTATCATCTTTATTACTCTCAAAATCATCAATTTTATTACTATTACTACCATTAATCGTGAAACTAAAGCCCATTTCAGAGCATTCATTATTAACATTATTATTACCATTGCACATCTGTGCAGAATTCCTACTAGAATTACTATTACGATCGTCAGATCTACTAAAATTATTATTATTGTGATTGTGATTGTAACTGTGATTGTGATTTTCGTAGTTATTATTATTCCTATTCTTAACAAAACAATTACGAGCTATATTCCCAATTTTGTTGCAGAAATGACATTTGATCTTAGACTGACCACTATCATTACTACAATTACGACCATTATTATAATTTTGTGAACCTAAATTGTGATTATTATTATTAAAATTTCGACCTTCAATATCAGAAGACAAATTGTGAAAATTATTACTATTATTACTGTGAGATCTTCCTCGACTAAAACCACGATTATTGTTTCGATTTTGCGACCGGCCACGATTTAAACGATTATTAAAATTACCAGAATTACGACCGACATTGTTATGGTTACCAAAGAACAGATTCTCTTCACCAGCAACAGGTACTGATGAAGGTTTTAGTGACACAGGATTCAGAGAATTACCTCTAACAGTCGACTTGCTATCCGAAGATAGTTCACGCCGGAAATTGTTCAGCCTCATGAACACTCCATCCCAGGTGACGACTTCTGCATCCTCCAGAACAACTTTGATCAGACAAAATTTGGCGGGCAGCGATCTCAGCAACACCAGGATAAACTGCTTCACGGTTGTCAAGTCTCCCAGTTCGGTTAAACGACGACATCGAGCACGTAAACCAAGAAGATACTTCTGCAAATCAGCACCAAAAACATACCGTTTACCATACAACTCTCCTCGTAAGTCCATCAGCGTCTGGTCATTTCCGTTGTCAATTAAATTAGTCAGGACATGAAACATTTCTTTTGCCGTCGTATATGTCTGGATCATCTCCAGGTATTTGTCAGTCACATTGTTCGCTATCAGGAACATCGCCTTCGCATTTTCCTTCGACCAAGTATCTCCCCTATTACAAACAGTTGGTAAAGAATCAGTTATTATATTACCCAACGATTCCTTTGCCAACAACAGCTCCATCTGGAACTTCCAGGTTCTGCCATTTTGCCCATTAAACAGCTCAATATTATTCAGCTTCCTAACGTCCATCTCGATGACAGGTAACGACGATCAGTTGCACCACAAACAGCAATTTCAGCAACTATCAGATACGCCGACCAACAAATCAACTCGAACGAGATCACAGGAACAGCGAGAAGCGAACATATTAGAAGACGAAAAATAAATTAGAAGGCATGGTTACTACTTGGAAGAAGAGATCAGGATTCGACAGCACAACATTGACGAATTATAACAATGGCGACCACGTTGACATCCAGGTAACTGGGCCCATAACCTGTGAAGAAATAGGAATTATCAACTGGTCCAGCCAGACAAAAATGACGACGAAAGACTTTAAATGACTGTAGACAACGAACAAGGACTAGACACACATATTACGAACACATAAATAAAACACCAAATATTCACTTTTCACAAACTTTTATTTTCACACAAGATGGTGAAGATGTTAATTCATCAAGTTTGATGAATGACAAGAGGCACACAAAATATATTATCACAGTTGGGTTTCAAACATAAAATCACAGATTACAAATAATACTAAAAACAGTGTTACCACAACATATGATATGTGAGAATAATAAGCTAACGTATAATATAATTTGCTATCATTCTTACATATCCTGTATTAGTATACCCAACTAATAAATTTTTTTTGGCACGAGGAGCTAATTTAGGATCAATTTTTTTTGTTTTTCTTCTAATAGCATTTGTTGCTGTTTGTTTACGAACTTCTACAGGGATGTGGCGATAAGCAACACATCCAAATACTTTTAAATTTTGGATATTAGGTTTTCTTCCGAAAAAAAGTTTGTAAGGAGTTTTATTTCCCTCATTTGCTCTAGTTGGCGATCTATTAATTATGTATGCGGCTGTTGGAACAGCATATGACCAAAATTCAATTTCTAGTCTACTTTCTATCAACATGGTTCTTACTCTCTTCATTATTGTCTGATTTTGGCGTTCCGCCATGCCATTTAGTTCTGGTGAATAGGGTATGACTTGGTCTAATTCTATACCTTCATCTTCACAGAATTTTCTTAATCTAGTGTCTAAATATTCTTTTGCATTGTCAGTTCTTAATACTGCTATTGGTTCATCAGGAAATTTGTTTTTCATGCTTTTTGTAAACTCAATAAATCGTTTGTATGTTTGGCTTCTATCAATTATTGGTACCACAAAGGTATATTTCGAAAAATGGTCTATAAAGGTCAGAACGTATTTCTGCCCCCCTATAGCTGTTGTGAAAGGACCCATGATATCTGAGGACATTATTTCCAATTTTCTGTTAGGCCTATTTCTTTTTTTATTGTGGCTGAGTCTTTGTGAATTTGCAAGTTTGCAAATTTCACAGTTTAAAAAATCCGTATCATTAAATTTTAAGTTTTTTGGTATCCCTACTTGCATTTTTTGTAAAATTTTTAGATATCTTCCATTAATATGAGCTAATCTACTATGCCAAAGGTATTTTTTTCGATCAGAATTTTCATTATTTTTAGAAAAATTATTAATTTCAATTTCATTATTATTGATTTCAGGAGGTTCATTGGAGTTTTGATTATCAATATTTTCATTATGATCATAATCACTAAGTATTTCGGAAATTTCACTGGGATTTGAGTCATTTTGCCTATCAGTTGGATAATTTGAAGGTTCAGCCTCTTGGCTAGTATGGATGTTTGGTTGATCTTGGATATTTACTAGGGTATCTTTTGTTTTATCGTTATTTTGAGATGATTTTTCATTATCATCTTCTACTATTTCTTCACTAATTTCATATTCATCCCATTAATTTTCTGAATCGACTATTTCTTCCTCAATTTCGTAATTATTCCATTCATCCTCTTCATTTTCCACGATTGGCATTGCCTTTTCTTTTTCCTCAATTATTTCATATTTGACATAAAAGACTCCACATTCTTTTTTTGCTGTTAAAATTATTTCTCCTGACTCAATTTCATAAATATCTGCTTCAAACTGTTTCTGATTGATACCATAATTTCCATTTTCTGTTATTTTTATTCCAGACATTATGTCTAGTGCCAGTTCTGGGACATAAAAGACTTCACTCAATTTGATTTCAATTTGGTTTTTTAATGACCATATTTAAAAGTTTGGATTCTTTTTTATTCCCTTCATTGTTTTTTTTGTTTGGATTGGGGTTTCTGTTGTTTGTAATTTTAGCTATTTTTGGGCAATCTTTTTGTAAATGTCCTCTTTCATTACATTCAAAACATTTTAAATTTGTTTTTACTTCTTCCTCATTACTATTTTGCCTATTATTGCTGTAATTCTGAGGTCTGTTATTCCCATAATTTTTGTAATTATTCCCACGATAATTGTTGTTATTATATCCATTATTATTGCCATTAAATCTGTTATATGGACGATAAGTACCTCTATTATTTCAAAAAGGACCATAGTTATTACGTCTTTGCCATTAAAATTTGAGTTTGAACCATTATTAAAGTTTCTTCCATTATTGTTTCTAAATCCATTATAATTGCTACGAGAATTATTGTTATTATATCCCCTATTAAAATTTCTTCTAGCTAGAAAATTTTGTCTGTTATTGCCTCTATAATTTTGACCATTATTATTATGATTTACATTAAAATTTCCGAAGTTTTTTAAAAAATCTGTCTCGTTTTTACTTTCATAATCCTCTATAATTAATCTTTTCAATTTTTCTATGGTTTTCTGCTCCTGAGGTAAAACATTAAAAATTGATTTTGGAATAGCTTGGTCATGACATAGACCACTGTAAAATTGGTTTAATTCTTGTTGGGGCTCTATTATCATTCCTGAATCTCTTACTTCTTTTAATAATTCTTCAAATCTTTGGATATATACATTTATATTGCCTCCAGGTTTACATTTAAAAGCAACCCATTTACTGTAGGATTTACTAGCTACAACCTCAGTAATTGCTCCATAAACAGAATCTAATTTGTCAAAAATTTGGTCTACTGTTTTCAAGCTACGAATTTGTATAGCTATTTGAGGAGATACTTTGTTTAAAATGAAATGTTTTGCATTGTCTTACATTACACAGAAGGACCTATGTTCAAGTGATGGATTATATATATATTTTTCACAATTTTCAATGTAATAGTTTCGAGATGCATGATTTTTTTGCCAGACGCTGTAGTACTCCGCACCATTTATAGCATATTTTATTGTTTGACACCATTGTTGATAAAATCTCCCATCAAAAATTTTAGTTTCAGCTGAGGTAATAGGTTTAATTTTTTCTTTTTCTTTTTGAGAAGGCATATTGTCAATAGTTTCGAAATAACTTTTTAATGGACTATCTGATTGACCTTGTTCAGTTTGTAAATCCTCACTATCTTGATTACTACTCACAAAAAGTTCTTTTCTCACTGGAGTTTTTTTGGTTTTATCTGAAATTGTATTTTTATTTGGTGAATCAGCTTCAGCTCTAATTGGTTTATTTTTACTTTTATCGGGAGTTTTCGTAGCTTTTGGTGTAGTTGGAGCCAGTGTAAATTTCTCTGACTCTATTTGACTGGACTTAGTTTTTCTAATTTCAATGATTCCTCTTCTAATACTTATTGCTATCTCAAAACCTTTATTTTCTTTTTGAATTAGATCATCAAGGAATGCTAAATTTTCATTATTTTTATCAAAGGGTAATTCAATTCGATCCAGTTTACCATATTTCGGTAACTAAATAAATAGTAATATAAAAATAATCAATCTAAAATATGAACATTAAATTTTCTGAAATTGTTCTATGCACCCAGTTGCAAATTATAAATTGAAATTGTTCATGGTTGTATTTTATGGAAACAAAGATGAAATTACTATTCTGATTTCTATTTCAGAATTGTTGAATACCAATCCCAGTTGCCCGATATGTTAAATATTTCTGCCAGCAATTATTAGTTAAGCACATAAAACCATCAATTTGTTTGGTTATAGTATAAAAATCCGAAATAAAAATATAATTGTTGTGCTCAACTATTTTTCCTAAAATGTCTAATTTATAAGATTCGTAGTAAATTGTAGAATAGAAACTAATTTGTTTGTTTAGGTATTCACCCCAAATTATTTTAAAATCGGTGACCTTTTCTTTTTCTTCAGTGGCTTTTCTTAATCTTTTTAAATCTTTTTTGCTCAAAATAGTCTGACCTTTTTGTAAGATCATTTATTAGTAGAAGAAAAATTAAAATTTTGAGAGGATTTTTTTGATAAAATCAATTCAGAATTTCGAGAAAACGAAAGTAAAATTAAATTATCAAATAAAATTTCAAAAATAATAAAAATAATTTAAAAAAAAAAAATAATTTCGATTTGTTTTAATTAAATTTTAATACTATTTGATATATATTCAAGAATTAAACGAATATTCTCGAATGTACTTTGCCACTTTCAGGAATGAAGCAAAAATTTTCAGAAAAATTTAGTAGTAACTTGACATAGTTGGCACAACAGAACAATAGAAAACGACATTAAATGATCATGATACTTTGTTACTTGAATAGGATTACGATTACCAATTATAATGTTGAACAAGTTGTTGCAAACCACTGAAATACTGGCAATTTTCAGCAAAGTTTTAATCTGGTCATGATTGGATTTTGATGATTTTGGGCTGAATTTACTGGTTGAACTCCATGACCATTACGATTTTCACACTTTTTAAAGACGTTTTGACATACCAATGACTCTGATGATTACCATTTTGGACGTTGAACTCAGCTTTCGAAGATTATTTTGCAACTTTTGGTGACCAGTTGACCAATACTTATCGGCGTTTATTCGGTGAAATTTTCAGTTTTCAGCACAAAAACGAAACTCGACGGGTGAAGAACTATCCCAGTTCTTTGTATATTATCCCAATTTACACAATGATTGCTCGAAAAGAATGAAAAAATGATCACGAAGCGATGCTACCATTAAGTGAAAAGCTTTAATCTCAGACCTATCTGATGATTAAGTTTTCTTGGCCGAGGATGCAAATTAATTTCCGGGTGAAATTTGAAAAATGAATAAACAAACGAAAATATATAACACGAAAAAGAATTTGTTTTAATGTACAAACTTCAACAACATAATAACAATATAAAAATTAAGTCAACAATTTAAAGTAGTGGGCTTTAACTGAGATCGTAACGAAACGGAATAAAAAAGCAAGAAACTAAGATGAGTAATCTCCTTCTAATTTAGTTTGAATAAAAGTGGGAAAAGAATGATTCAGTGTTACCATGTAGTTAGGTGACGATGTGAGCGAGGTTGCATGACTACCACCACAACAAACTCAACTAAATGTGAGTTAGTGACACACACAGGTAACATGAGTACATGAGAGGTCACACAGAGAAATTATAGTACATAATATAGAAGGTAGAGTATGAGCATACTGTGGTGGAGACGAGATAGGATCATCATATATATACTGGAACTCTAACATATAACTGAATATGTATAGTCAAGTTTCCTCTGGTTTCGTCCAATAATTTTAATTTAAAATATTCTGTCTTTGTCATGTTTTTGATGGGACATAAGACATCTCTTCAGCTTGTGTGTCTCTGACTTCTGGCTTGTCTATACTCTTGTTGTTTGAGTTGTTTTTCGGACTTCGGAGTACGTCGTGGAGTGTATTTCATGTTAATCACTAGAAAGTGTGTATCTGTTAATGTTTCTGTAGTTTTCGTCGATTTGATCGAATACTGAGTACTTACAAGTTACCGCAATGAAGTGAAATTGTATAATTAATTATTTTCGTTGTTTACGTTGTGTACGAAGATCTTGTTTTGGTGAAATTGTGCTCAAATTTCCGTGTTATGTTCGTTTAAATTCTTTTATAAAGTGAACTTGCAATCATAATTTCGATTTCATTCGAAATCTTCATTCCAGTTATGGATTTCTGGTGAGAATAGTATAATTATCTTTACTTATTTTAGATATAACCATCTTTATACCATGGCTATAACTTTCTTCATTATGAACGTTAGGTCATCAGGTATTGACGCAAGTAGTCAACGCTTCAACCTTATCAATAAACTTCTTTGTTTATTATTTGTGAAGCTTGTATGGTATTTAATTTGAAGACAGAAGAGTGTTCGTACTTCGTAATAAGAAATATGTTCCTTATTACGGAGAAAGACGGAAGGATTAAAAACTTATCTTCTCGACTTGACATGATGGGTGTGTTTCTGTTGCTGGTAAATTTGAGTGTTTCTTGTGTGTGATCTGAGGGACACGTATTGCGTATTTCCTTCAACAGTTGGGATTATTATTTCATAATTTCACTTGAATCTACATTAGAGTATCTTTCTGTTTCATCAGAAGATTATTCTGATTAGTGGTTCATGCTAAATTAATCAGGAAACCATGGCTCATGCTTCTGAAGGAATTTTGTAGTTCTACATTCATATGAAAAATGTGTAATCAAATGTATACCTAGTATTAAAGCCAACTTAATTTATCCTAATTATGAAGCCTTGAAGTGAAAATCGAAACGTCGCATAAATCAGTTCATCGTATGTCTCAAATTTTGTTGGTGCTGTAGAAACTTGAAAATATATATTTTAAGATGTAAAATTTAAAATAAAGTTTCAGTTGCTCAAATTAAAACCGCCCTTTATCTTCGAAATATAGGAATTGGAATTTAGAGAATTTTTGAGACAGTTGCTTAAATTGCCTGCGAGGGCAGTTTGTGAACAGTTTAAAAAAAAAAATTTAGTAACTTATTTTAGAAAAAATTTCCAAATTGAATTTGGTTTGCTATGAATTTCAAAATTTCAAGGTTTCCGTTTTTGAAAATTTATTTCCGTTCGTTTTTCTGGAAGAATATTGGATTCTGGTCAAACTGAATATCAGTGTATGTTTGAACAATAACTCGCATGTCGTGAGGTCTCTAATGAGGCCTTCGGAAATTCTTTCTTGAATTTCATAACTATTATGAAATTCCTTTGATAATTGACACTATGCATGGACGGTTGTTCATGATTTTGAGTTGATTTTGATACACGATGCATTGCTGTTAAAAAAATATTGATGAAGTATTATTTAATTAAATCTACCTCTATAATTTCTTTAAGGTTTTTTTTTTACTGTGGAACTAGGAGAGAATAGCTGGATCAATTTTCATGATTGAGTTGTAAAAAAAAAACCTCTCACCACGTAGATGTGCCATTAGAAGAGAAAATGTCCATAACACCCCGGAAAAAAATTAGTGGATTCTGACCCCCTCATCCCCATACATTTTTTTTGATGTTTTTTCCTCCCTTAAAAATAATTATTTTTTTTCATATTTTTATAAGACCACAAAATTTCATACCTTTGTGTCACTCTCCTGAGATATCAAGTGTCAAAAGTTACAGAATAGAAGTGTAGGTATACTATACTGCGATACATGGACCAGTCAAATAAATAGTTTGAAAATGAAATGAGGGGAAAGGAAGAAAATAGAAAGGGAGAGTGAGGAAGGAAACGAGCAGTTTTATGTAAATGAGTTTGTTACTTTCAGCAAGTAGGTTCAGGCGCGTAGCTTGGATTTTTTAAAGAAAAGGGAAAAAAATTATATGATGATTTTTTTTTCGATCTTCAGTTTTGAAATTTAAAAAATTCAAGAAATTTAGCATCTGTGAAACCTACTGTCGCATATTTATAACTAAAATTTTTTCAAATTTTAAAAGTTACAAGTGAAAAAGTGAATAAAAATTAGGTCCTGGGGCAATTACCCATCTTCCCCCTTGGCTACGCCCTTGAGTAGGTCATTCCACGGATGATGTTAATCCTTAATCGGGGTCTGTTGCTTACCTCAATGCAAATTTTTAGATTTTTCTCCAAGTACATCCCTTACTTCTCTAAGTTTGTAAACTGAAAAAAAAAAAGTGAAAAAGGAGAAAAATATTTAAAATAAAATAACTTTATCTCTCATTCTAACTGGCATCTTCTCTTAGGAGGATTATAAGTCTCAAATCAAATCGCTACAAGGAGCCCACAGGTGACAACTAGTTTTTGTTTAAGTTTAGAACCATCCTAGTTTTATAAAAGCTACAGTCTCTTTAATCTTGCATGTAGAGCTCATGTGAGTAGTAATGTGAGGTTATTTGTGTATGATGATTTAAATAAATATTTGCAGCTATATTTGAGACATATTGGAGCATGTTTAGAATAAATGCTCGGGTAACAACCCAAATATACAGAGCACACCCAAACCATTCAAAATAAGATTGTCGTTTACCTGGTTTAAGCCCTCACCACATTCAGAATGAGCACACTTTTTTCACTCAAGTACAACTTTTGCAACCCTCTCTTGAGATGACTAATTGTCCATATTCAAGCAAGTTGGCTAGAGGGTCTAAATTCACTGTCACAAAATGAACCAATTAAATCTCATTTTTCCTATAAGTTATCGTAAATCGTTCAGAATAAAAATAGAGAAACCAAACAACCCAAATGTAACGAAGTGAATTTTCGAAGAGATACGATTTATCCAGGTTGACTTTTGAGCAGGCTTAATCCTTGACTGAAATTTTGTCAATAGGAATTGCATAGGAAGAAGTAAACATGCATATTTGCTGCAGCGGATATATTTCTTTCGAATTTTGCGAGATTTTTTCTAGTGAGAAGGAATTAAAATGTTCTTTAAAGTTTCTTGCGTTTTCTCGATTACTGTGAAATAACGGAAAAAATTTTCATGAACTATGTTGTCTTTGAGAGTGTACTAAGTTTTGTGGATATGTTGAGCATGTGGCGTGCTCCGTTAACTACATAATTCTAGTTTGATGCAGTTATGGAAATAGTTAATAGAAAATTTTTTTCGCAGCCATGTCGAAATTCAGAGTTTCCATCAGTTAAATTTTTTGTCGTATTTTGTCGTTAATTTTTGTGCATTTGGCCGAGTTTATTATTACATTAAAGTCACAGCGAGTTAATTGGATGTTCCGGTAACTAATTAGTCTACTGAGTGTACTCGAGCCGGTATTCGAGTGCCCTTTTTTTTTCTTTTACTTATATTTATCATGAATTCTTTAGTAGTTTCAACTTACTGCTATTAGAAAGGGGAAGAGTAGTTTCCATTTATGTTTCTCACTTCATTCTTCATCTCAAAGTGTGTTTCTTTCATACTTTTTAAGTTCTTGTATTTGAGACTGTCATATTTTTGTTAATTGGTGACAATGTATCCACTTTATAAAGGCTTTTAATGAGAATAATTCATGACGAATGTTGAAAATTATCTACTCAGACATTAATGTGATTTCTTGCAAAAGTATTTTCGTCATATTGTTTTCGCATTGTTATTTCAACGAATCATGGCATCGGTGACCATTTTCAAAGCACTTTTGAGAATGAATCGAAAATGACGTTTGTTTGGTATGTTATATTTTTAGTTCATTTCTCCTTCGTTCCCGTAAGTAACTTTTTTTCTTATTTCCCTGTATTTCTCTACGAGAAATATTTGGTTGTTGTTGTTCATACATTTTTATTCGAAGTAAGTCCAGGTCAGTTTTTGGAATGTCCAAGATCTGTTGAAAATGTATGTTGACATTTAAGGAGTTTGATACTACTTTACAGTGGGGGTTTTAAATGAGTAATGTTAAAATGATAATATCATGACTAATTAACGGATCATGTGTGAGTATTTTTTTGTGTAATTGGTAATATGGGTAACTTTTCAAGGAAAAAAATGTCTCTTTTTTATTTCTATCAATTCCTCGAGGTATAGAAAAACCCGGTGATGTTTTTCTTTTCCAATTTTTGAAACCGTATTGATCATATTGAGATTCGTTTATTTTGGTAGAACTTTTTGTTAAATTCAAAAATTTGTTGAAATTATTTTTAAAACTTACATTAATTTTTAATCACTGTGCACTTAAATTTTAAGTTTTTTTTTTTTTTGTTTCTTTACTGTTATCGCTTTCATTATAATTGACCTCGCTGTATACGATAGTTGATAAATCGTAGATCTGTGTTAGTTTTAAAGTTATAGCTTAAATGAAAAAAATAACGCAGCAGCAGCTCTGTTAGAAAAAGTAGGTTTTTGAAAAATATAAAATTAAGTAGTCATTAAAAAGTTATTGATAGATCGTAATAAATATTTGTTCCGAATTACGTTCGTATTGGTCCAAAATTGGGCATTTTATAGGCGAAATAAAAACGAAGATAGTGTTACAAGTACCATTTGACCGATCCACGCCAAAATTTATAGCAAGTTATAATATTTGTTACAAATTTTGTAGCTATTGATCGAAAATTGATAATTTTTTTGCCGAAATAAAAACGAAAATACCCAAACCGGAAGTACCGTACGGTCGATCTGCACCAAAATGTATTGCAAGTTGTAATATTTGTTTCAAATTTCGTAGCTATTGATCGAAAATTAGAAATTTTGTTGCCAAAACAAAAACGAAAATAGCTATACCGAAGTACCTTACGGCCGATCCGCACCAAAATTTATAGCAAATTATAATATACCATAGTGAATATTTGTTTCAAATTTCGTAGTTATCGGTCGAAAATTAAAGATTTTATAGCCAAAACAAAAACGAAAATAGCCATGCCGATCTATAACCAAATCAATAGGTCAGGTCCTTGGCTTAGTACTAATGTTCGTTTTAAATTTTGTGACTATCGAATAAAAATTGTGACCTGTACCGTGGTAACAAAAAATTGGCCTATATATAATAATTATGTACATGTATGATATTTAAATATAAATATATATATATGTATAAATTTATGTATATGAATTAGAGTTATTAGTGCCATAATTTTTCTTGAATTATGAAACGAAAAACGTACCTACCCCCACCTCCAAATCGTTCCATAACACCAAGATTAATAAATAGATTTTCAATAGAAAACATACTTGAAAACTGATGAGAGTTGGTAAAATAATAAAAACAGTATTTTTTTTAGACAGATTGAATTTGTGTGAGAATTAACTGTCTATTTCAGTTTGCTTGGTTCCCGTTTTACGTCATGTTGGTGTTATAATGATTTTGCTATTTGAAATGACTATTGAATTTTTAAATTGGAAAAAACTGACTATGTTGATATTAATCAGAATTCAGCTAGTGAATTTATAAAAAAATTGTTTTATTTTATTTTTAATGACTGAATTATAACAGAATCAGGCCGATGCTCTGCACTTTTCCGCTCGTAGAGGCAGAACTTCCACAATACTGTGACAAGAATTCATGGAAATGATTCTAATGTTGTATTTTTAGCAGTTTTCAAACCTGCTATTTAACATCGTATGAGATAACGAAGTTAGTGTAGGGTGTATGGACAAGTATCTCGCGCCAGCTTTCTCTGCTACTCATTCAATAGTAATTGTATTCTACATCAGCATTCGTGTTGTTGTGTGTGGTATTTGTTGGGCACATTTGTGTTAACTGACATGTGCATACCTAGAATCCATTCTCTTAATCCCATGTATGTTGGGTTCAAATCCTGATTGAGAAAGTATTTTTAATAGTAATTTTTTTTCAGTTATTATTTTTAATTATGTTGAGTTAGTAATAAGTTTAGTAGAACATTAGATACATTTGTGTATGCTATCCTCGTGAATTTAAGGGATGACTTCATCAAATGTATTTCCAATTGATAAAGTCAAGCAAAACATTGAAACTACACATAAAGTACACTCGAGTTACCTACTTTTACACTGGCATGTTTTGACATTAAAAAGTACATTGGTCTTATGGAGCTTTACTGGTTCAGTATTATATAGTCAGAGGGTTTTAGCATTGGCAAGAGGAAGCAAATGGGGAGGCATCTGGTGGCCAATTTTTTACTACTGAAAACAGATAGCTGGTGTTCGAGTATTTACATTTATATGGAGTTTTGTCGATTTTCAAAATGGGATATTTTGAATAAAATGTATTTTCTTCATCAAAACGTTCAATATTGCTTTCATTTGTAAAATATTGTTCGAAAATATAAAATTATCCAACTCTTTTTCTCTTTATCACGTAAATTATATTCCCATGTAAATCTCCCGTAATGAATTTCTAAGGAATGAGAACTGGTAAAAACATTAGCGCTCCTACAGGGACTTTTTATTGCAAATTGTGGGGCCCATTGGGTGTTCCAAAAAATTTGAATTATATTTTACGAAAATTGGCCAAGTTAGGTGTTATTTTTTCTGCTGTATATAATTCAAAATTTTTGTGCTATGTCTTTCTTCGATCAAAAATTAGCTTGGTTGTGATAGTGCGATCAAATCCTGTCCTGAAAAAATGTTTTATAAAAACAGTCTAAATGGTTACCCATGTTGACGACTTGAGTGTTTCTCAGACTAAAATTTTGTACGAATTTGTCCAATGAGATGTTTTAATTAGAATTTAAGATTCGATTTGGAAGATTTTTGTCAACGTTTACTCTGCAGTATATATGAATCTAATGGGGAACATGAAATGATACAACAAAATTAATTTGATTTCTTACTTGAATAGGTTCGTACGAAGTAATGAGCTGTTTTGAATGCACTGGTAGTGTTTAAACTTGACTTACTCTATTTGTTTTTGACTTTCTCGACCAGTTAATTTGGTATTTTTTGTTCAAATGATTGCAACTAGTATGACTGGACGATTTAGTGATACCGAACTCATTTGGTCGTCGTCGAATTATTATTTTCCGGCTTTTCGAAAGAATGATTCGTTTTATGCGGAGGTTTGTCTTTGCGTAGGCTGTTTATAAATATTATTCTCGCCCCCTCAGTTTTGTTCAAATAAACTATTTATCCCATGTGTGAAAATGTGTATCAGTTGCGAATTTTAAAACTGCGAGCTGTGTTGTAAAACTTTACACGAGAATAAGTGTCGAAAAAATGTTTCAAGAGTTATTATTATACGGGAGCTCGGTGGGTTTCTTTCTCTTTTTCTCTCTTCTCAATATCTACATGCTGTTTTTCTGCTGATCTTATCATTTTAACGTAGTGTAGACACGTATTACTAGCTAAACCTTGTCTGAACTTTGTGAGTTAAGGTTTTATTTCCGTGTGAACTGACCGTGTAGGGATACCTGTTTATGATTAATGGAAATGGAGAAGTTGTTTCAGAAGAAATCTTAATCCGCTAAGCATATAATACTAAATTATTTGATGATTGGTGGAATCTTCAATTATCTGGTGACGATATCATCGAATGTGGACCAATTATCGTTGGTAAGAATTTTTTCAAATATTTTTATCGAAGCCAATGCTGATTGAGGGTTTAAAAGTTGAAATCTTAGAGTATTTTTCGAGGCAGTCCTGTTGCTGATTTGACTTACGGAAAAAAGGTGAGGGTCCCTTGAAAATTTCAATAGCAAAAGACGCAAAAATTAATTGACCTCGAATCGAACATCTACCTCATCATTGTTTTGGTCATCTTATCATAATATGACATGGTAAAAAGAAACCACTTCGTAATGTAGCTAACTGGAACAAAATATGAATTTGGTATCCTTGGTCTGTATTTTTAGTATTTTGGAAAAGGTTTTTATGGTTTGAAGCTAAATCTTGTTGAGTTTTAATGATAAAGTTTTGCAAGTGTTGTTTGAGGGTTCATCGTAGAAATTTTTTTGAAAAAGTAAATGAAAATGTGGTCTTTGTTGTTGATGTTGGTGCTTGAACATTTTGTTGATCATTTGAATGAGCCAAATAAAGTTTACTATCAATGAGTTTTACGTCATTCGGGACGATCAAAGAAAAACATATTATGTATTCTAGTGACAGTGGCAAATTTATGGAATAAATCTCGGTAAGCAAATTGCTGGAAGTAATAAAAGGTTCAGTGTAAGAACGACAACTTCTCGGGAGCAAAAAATGTTTTGGGATCTCTGCAGGGCTAATATTTTTGTCTTCTCAAAAATGACGGTAAAATTAATATCTTTCCCTTCAAGAAATTCTGTTTTTGCAAAAAGTTCAAAAAGTGTTTGAATAATATAACATAAAATTAGCGCATCACCGTAGAGACCAGACGGGACTGAGCACGGTCAAAGTAAGTTCGAATGCTGACAGTTAAATCGACCACTGTGTGGTGACCAGTTTTCAAAAATGAAGAATCGTTAGAAGAATCCCTTCTGCAAACTGTGATCTGAAATTAAAAGTTAAAGTATCGATTTTTTGACAATATGTGTCCTTAGGCTCTTTCATTGTCGAAGATAGACTAGCAATTGCTACTGGAACGTGTATCGTTTGGTTTTTTTTTATCGAAGCTCTGTGTACTACTATCATAAATAGAACATTTTTCAATAGAATTTTTGATAGGTAGTATATTCAGTGCCAAGATATTTGTGTGGTTTACATTTTTTTCTTAGTCGTATTCCCCCTCATATGGACCTTGAAAATTTCATAAACCAATCAAAAAGACCAAAAATATGTGAGAAAAGTAATCTTTCAAATGAACTATCTAGAGATTTTTTTTTTTCGCCATTTAAATATAAGCTCATACTTGCTAGTCAGCGTCAACTATTCGGCGAGAACTCTCAAGACATGAGTAATTAATTTTCTTTGTTACTAATAATTATGATCGTCTAGTAAATTTGCGACATAAATATGATTTTTCTAGTTAACTAATTTTTTTCATTATTGTTTGCGTTACGTGGCCGACGACATATCACAGTGTCATTATTATATCCTCCTTCGCCGGGATTAATTTACAATGATTTGTCTACTAATTCTGTTCTCTAATTTTCAACATAACTATCTTCGTGTGCAAAAATATAACCGAAATGACGTCTGGGATATTTTAATGCGAATCCCTGAAAGTCTGAGACATTATTTTGAAAATTAAAGGTAGTTACTTTTCTTGCAATTTCCATTCATGCTGGACGATTAGAAATTTTAAAAGACAATGATTTTGGGTTGCTCTCAACATATAATTAGGCCCGAGTCGTTCTATTATTATTTAGGATCTGCGTGTAGCAACAAATCTTATATTTTTAGGTAAGTGATCTGTCGTGTGCTCTAATTTTTGAGCCAAAAACGAGGTCCAAGAAGTCACTGTCTTTAGAGAAGTTTCGGAACGTAATTCTGATCAGAAAATATAATTCTGAATAGCTGTTTTGTCTTAAATTTTATTGATTTGTGAATGTTTTCATGTCGTGTTAGAAAAGTCGTCTTGTCTCTGTAGTCTGTAGACATGTCGGTGAAATTCAAAGTTCTCCTCGGTATAATATTGTTATCTAGTAATAATTCCTCCTTTTCTGTTTCTTTCTCTTTGGTAAATTTTTCCACATAGAACGACCGATTGTGCAAATTGAAGTGTTTTTTTTATTTCTGTTGAAAAATACTTGAAGAAGGTTTAAAAATTTATTATTAGTTCCTGTTTCAGAGCCGTGATATTACTGCACGTACGCCGTGAAGGTTTTTTTTTTTTTTTGTTGAGGTGGTAATTATAAGCTATATTATTCTTGTACGCTATTTGCTGGAAAAAGTAAAGCGGGCAAATAGGTGAATTAACGACGGAGATACAAACACGCATCGTCATGCTCCAATTGTGCAAGTGAGGAGATGTTTAAAAAAATAATAATAATAAATAGAGAAAGGAACTCATGGTCACAGAAAATGAAGAATTTCCTTATTGAAATTTGCAAAATGACGTTTTTTATTGTTTCGTTTTCTAGTGATTTCAGAATTTCTCCAAAAGCAAGGACCATTTCTCATTAATGGATTTCAAACGTGTAAGGGTTAGCTTGTGGTTGATGAAATGATGATGTGAAAGGTAAAATTTTTAATTTCGGGTAATTTAACCATCGTATTTGAACCTCGTATAGGCGATCGTGTAATGTGGATTAATTTTGGGTAGGTATTCTACAATGTCAAATTATGTTTTTCAGCTTAAAAGAAGCATTGATGGAATTGTGTTACGAATATTTATAAATGTGAAAAGCTTGAGGCAAATGTCACGCGAGCAACATTTTCTGGGCAGTAAAATGTAGGACAGTATTTTGTTAGTGATTTTAGAGAAAGTTTCTTGGTAAGATGATATGTAATTAGGTGAAATTCATTACTTCACAGTGGCGGATGCAGGATTTGTCTTGGGGAAGGGGTTTTTCAGAAAAGTTATTGAACTTTTCATAAATTTTTAACTATTGTGGGACATTGTTTTACTGTAAATTTTAAAACTGATGGAATTTCAGAAACATTGATGAAAAATTAACAAATAATATGAAAATCAATGAAAAAATTATTATAATCCCAAAAATGACAAAAACTTGAAATGAATAGACATTTTTTCTATTTTTCATGTGTTTTTTTAATTTTATTTTTTCTTTGAAGTGAGGGTCCAACCCCCCTACCCAAAAAAAAAACCTCTCTCACTACGCATCTGTTATTTATGTTTACTTATAATTATTAATAACAAATAGTTAAAAAAAAAGAAAGAATGATCACTCATTTAGACATTCACCTGAATAGTGCATATTAATTACCGCTCATGTGACCCTCATTGTAGATTTTGCTAATAAATTAGAATCAATTTCTCATGCTGCATCTTGTACTGCTGCAGTGTCTAGTGTTGAGCAGTAGTTCGATAGTACTTGGAACTATCGACAATCTTGGAACTGTTGGGACCACAAATCCTTCTCATCTCTCACTCCTGCGAACACACGACTACATTAAAATATATTTTACATCTCTTTTCGCGGCTACACTGTATTACCATCTCCGCAGCTTACTCGTTTATCTCCATACATCTTAGTTTACCTTACTCAGCTTGTACTCATACTCGTATTATGTAATTGATGTAAAATACACACGCTTCTGAGATGCTACTTCGATCAATACTTTTATTTCACGTTACTAATTTATGTCTTCAACGATCCTCATCCTTTATAAGAACTATCAAACTATCGATAGTTTTTCCAGGACTATCGATAGTATTTGATAGTTCTGAAAACGTCACGAAGGTTCCTGTTTATACTTCATTTTTGTTTACAGACGCGAATTCTTGAACCACTTTCTTTATACCGTGAAATATCCTCAAATAAACATTAATTTTTTCTTATACTAAAGGTCTAACATTCGCCAGCAACCCCACTCCCTGCCCCCAATCTCGAATAATTTATTTTTTTATTGAAATGCTCCTGTTTTGTTTTTTAGTTGTTTACTTGATGCCTCTTCTTCTCTAAACTAGATATTTAATTGAATTTAGTTCAATTTTCAGTACATTTACAATTGATCGTCAGTTTGAAAAAAAAAAAATTAGAGATGATTAAATTTTCTGAAAAAAAGTCAAACTTTTCAAAACTATACTGACTCAAGCTGCAAAAACCTTCGAGTATCAATGAATTTGTACGAAAGTATATTTGTTTCAAAATTTAAAGGCTCTTCCTGACGTTGCTATTAAATTTTTTCCGACCCTAATAATTTAAAGTTTCCAAGAAACATTTAGAAGGACTTAAAATTTGAAAATTTAGAAAAATATGTAGAACACTCCGAGGCGATTTTCTGTTGGGAATTGAAGTGAAGCATAAGCACTCCTTGAGATTTTTCCACTGGAGTCAATGTTACAATTTGAAACAAAAGTAGAACCAATTTTCTTCTCAATTTAATCATAAACATGTGGCGAAAATATAAAATAGAACTCAATTATGATCTTTCCAGTTTCTATCCATGATCAAATTTGTTTTTGGAAAATAAAAATTCTACCATGAAAAAAGATTCCAAAAAACTATTGATTGTACTATCTATTTTTTTTCACTATCGCTCAACACTAATACTACCGCAATATGAGATTCGACAAGTAGAGTCACATACTAAAAATGTATGCTTAACAGTATTTTTACTGTGCAGCATATGTGACGTAATCTTTCTGATTTACACAGTAACCATACTGCGCAACATTTTACTGTCTACAAAAACTGCTCGTGTGACATTGGCCTTACAGTGGCAAATTTTTATTCGGTTTAAATGATTATTTTTCCGTAACTGCGATATATATTTTCCTTTTTCATTTGAACATCAAAATAGTTGTTTTTACTTTCCCCAGTAAACCAGGAATGCGCATAATGTAAGAAAGACGCAGAAAAATTTGTAAGGAAAGCGCACATGATTAATGCCATACTGATACCGAATTTTCAGGGGCTTCTGCTTTTTTCTAACAGAACTTTTACTTATTCTACTCCAATTCATTTATACACATGCATTTTTAGGTAGATTCCGTAGAATCTACCCATTGTGGAGTGTAGTATGTCACAACTTCATAACATTTTCATTATAGTTTTTCCGATCATGGTTCCCAGACCCCAAAAATACTCTCCTAAAAATTTATAAATTTTTGTAAGTACAAATTCCATAATTATTGATTATAAGGAAAGTTGTCAACAAACTAGAAGACATATTTCGCAACGAGTCAAAATAAAATTTAACATGTGCGTACTTTAGATTCATATCTCAGTTGAGTTCGAAAATGAGTCAAATTTTCTCATTAGTTTGAAAATGGTGGCTGTTTGAAGTTGAACTTTGTAGGTTAACTGGGGGGTATAATTCTTAACGGATCATTAAAAATTTGGCATGGTCATGCTTTAGCTTTATATAAATTATATTTTAGTCTAGTTAGAAGACGGGGAAAATCCGCGTATTGGTTTTTGAATTACAGGTTTTTGAAGTTTTCTTTGTAATGCAAATTCTTAAAATCTATGAAGAACGTAACTCGCAGTACATATCATTTGAAATCCTGTCTATTTCTAGTGTAGACGAAATTTACGTTTCTTACTGGCGTGCTGTCGGGATTTCAATAGCTAATTGGTTATTAATTTTTTTCAATTTCTCTTTCAAGCTGACTGTAAACAGTAGCCCTACACCTTGCTGTTTGTATCGGAGAAACAGCTGTAGTTTAAAATGTTGATCAGAAAATACATATTTGAAGTGAAAATTTATTCTAACAAATTTAAATTTAAAACATATTGAAATAGGCAGTGTGCTTTCCTGACATATTTCTGTACGCTTTTCTTGAACGGGAGAAATATAGATTAAGTGATAGTTGCGCGCATTCCTATTATAGTTACGTTCCCAATTCAATGCTATTATTTTATTTACAAACGATTTCATCGTCTGTTATTACTTTTATTAGTAGAAAGTTTTGGGTGAGTAATGCGAAAGCCGAAAGTAACGATCAAGTTGAAAATCATGGTGCGCCTTATTATGTCCGAAACGGTTCAAAAAATCTCGATTCATTTGGTTGCAAAAACTTGATTTTCGAATAGGGTATGCTCTTTCAACTCTGAATCACTGAATGTGGGCATTTTAATTTACAAACCCCTCTTTTTTGTTGCTGTTACCTACGCTAACTTTTGAATTTATAATTACGTCATATTCTGCTAAACTTCATCCTAATCTATAATTGAGAATCTCACATTTGGTCAGTGATGTAATGATGTTTTTTAGTGTCAGTCTAACCTCTTATTCTGCAGTTTCTTTCAAAGTTGTACTCCTTAAAAAATTCTCCACTTTTACGATAGGGTGTTTTGCATGTTAATGTTAGATGTTTCATAATGTGGATTTTTTTGAAATTTCAAAAAAAATTTATTTCATTCTTATTTCTGTAGGAGTTCGAGTTGTTTTCCTTGAAAAAACTAAGCTGCGGTAATTAGTAATAATTGCTTGATTCATTATTTTCAAAATGTTTTCGTCTTTGGTGTCAAAGTTGAGTATTAATTTTTTCTAAAACTCTTTCAATGGTACCTTTTCATTTCTTGTAAAATTAAAACGCGGTATGTCAGTCTCATGTATCTGCCACCGTTGAATATCTATTGCTCATTCATAGTGGGTACGTCCAGATTTCAATTCAACGAGGGGAGTCTTATTCTAGGGCTTGATTGGGTTAATTTTTTCAATTTTTCTGTGTAGTTCGTTGGGATGGATTCATTTGTAAACGAATTTTTTCAACCAAATAAAACACGGTCTAAGTGTTCGGCTTTGGTATTATTCACTTCGGTTTCATCTGCGTTTTATGTCGTAACGAATTCAATTATAAAATATTACAATTCATTTATATTTGCAATGTAAGGCTGAAATGAAGACGTTAATCCGAAGGAATCGCCGTTTTTGTAGGTTAAGTAAATATTTCTGAGCCAAAAATTTTCGTGTTATATAAAATATCTTATTTAAAATGAAAAGTTGGTATATTGGCGAATGTTGTGAAAGAAATGCGGTACTGTACTTTTTGTTAATAGTATTCTTAAATTTAATTATTCTTTTAGTGACAAAATTAAGGTGACTCGCTACGAGACGACGTGAGTCTCAGAACAATTGGTAAATTTTTGAAGTAATTAATTAAAGAATAGACGCAAACTGTTCGAAGTGAATACCAAGTCGTACGACGCATTATTCATTCTGTCGAAGATGTATGTATTCTTTTTTCGGCATCGTTTAAGGTTATGACTCTTCCGTTTCCGAACAAATGCGAAATTAGACCTCTAAATTGTTATCAACGTGGGTTGTCCTCCGTTTGTAATATGGAATGTTCGATGGTACCCGAGTCCCGAAACCGTTGTATTGTGACTGAAATGCGGTGTGAATTTTCAATATAATATTGTAAATAATTAGAAGATTCTGAGAATAAACAAAACTAGGTAGGGTGTTAAGTTCTAGGTAGCCACAATAATACCTAGTAAAGGTTTATGAATTTTATTCATTTCACATACTTAGTTATACATATAAGAACCAATTTTTCAGCCTTTAAAATCTGGTCTGTATGATGAAACGGAGCTGAAAATGCCAAAATTTTTAAAATTTGATGTGCTAAAGAATCTGCGATTTTCATTTGTAAGGGGGTGAAAATGGGAAATGGTACGATAAGGGAGTGAGGGAAATAGAAATTATGATGATTCGAATATCTTAATTTTTTAAAGAAATTTTATGAAAAAAATTTGTAATTGTCAGCCGCAGTTATTATTATAATAAACGTACAGCCCGATTTTTAAGGCAAAATTCAACAAAAATTATTAAAACAAAATTCAGCAAATATTATTAAGACAAAATTCATCGAAAATTATTCAGACAAAATTCGAGGCGCATGTCCCAACTACAAATGTTTCGTTGTTTCTATCCTATCAACGAACTGATCACTGTTGCCAGGGCGGCACTTCAAGGCTTGTAGTTATCTCTACTTACTGGAAAAAATAGACCAAGTGCAGTTTCTTTGATTGATTTATTTCAATTCCATTAATGAGTGAACCTTGTGTTAAATCTTTATTCAATTAAATTTGCAATACATTTGTACATAAGGTAGGTATTTATTATTTGTTTCTATTATTTGAGATTGTAATTGAAAAGAGCTGTTGTTTTTGATGATTAGTTTTTGCTTTTTTGGAAATTTTTTCTGGTTGTATTCTTGTTGGGACTTTTGGCTGCGTCGTATGTTAGTGATGTTATATGTCGGTAAAAAATAGTATCGATAAGTATTGATCATTGTTTAGATCACCAATCCTTCTCCCCTCTCACTCCTGCAAACACACGATTATCTTTATACATATTCTATATCTCTGTTCGCGGCTACACTGTATTACCATCTCCGCTGTTCACTCGTCCATCTTTGTACATAGTTGTTTATCTCACTCAAACTGTACTCATAATTAAATTATGTAACTGTCACAAAATACACTCGTTTCTTGGACGTAACTTCGTGTAAATCTTTCTTTCTTGTGTCTTCACCAGTCCTCATCCTCTGTAATCATTTGATGTCAAGTATCGATAATATGGATAATTATCAATAATTTTAGTGAGTTAAGTTTTTTTAACTTTGATTTCAGTTTTGAGTGTTGTTACCAGTGTTTTAATTTCATTTTCAACAAAATAATTCAGGAAGATAATAAGAAGCAAAAGCAAAGTATGGGTTTCTCACCGATATTTTTTGGTTTTGCCTTTAATAAAGCTCTCCATCACTAACTCCATCTCCCAAATTTGAGTAGAATCACATCAGAATATTCGATATTCAATATCTTATCGATAATGGGATCAGGTATCGATACTTTTCAATACTCGGAGTTATCTATAATAGCGATATTTATCGATTAATCAACCATCACTACTACGTCTGTTTGTATGAACTAGTCGCTAATTCGTAGAACTCAAGAAAATCGTATGACATTGGCGATAGTTTCATTAATCTTGTAATTATCGTATCATCATTATTTTCGACCTGTATCGAAGCGTTAGTTAAGTATCTTTTGTTTCACCTATAGAATATTATTTCTATTTGTTTCCTTCAGTTTCTTGTTAATTTTCATTTCAAGGATTGAATACAATTTTATTCACGCGCAGTTTTATACCTAAATTGTGGTTCAATTTTCTCAACTACTTCAAAATTCGTTCCAAAAATTTTTTGTAATGAATCATTTTAGATTCGAAGATATAAATAATCTTGCATAAAATTAATGAATTAACCTTCCTTCTCTCGCCTCTCGCAAAACTTTCATGGTTCGATGAGAAACCACGAATAGAAAAGTTGACTGGAAGAATTAATGGTCATGGAGAATCATAATAGACGTAGAAGATATGTTTTTTCACAGTGTCTTTTTCGACTGGAGAAAAATAAATTAAAGTTTTATTGAAATGAATATTAACTAGTGCAATTATGTAGAAGACGAACCTGTATTTTAAAATAATATACTACATAAATCGGAATCTATCAGAATCTGCCGTTAATCAGTAATTAGTACTTATGATCCCGTTTGGTTTACATTGAAGAATCCGTGTGGTGACATTTTTCGTGGATCATAATCGTGATTATTCATTATTCGTAGATTCACGATAGAATTCTGATCTTTAAATTTAGAGAATACTTTTTTGGTGTGTTAATTTTCGGTTTTATTTTTTTTCTGAAATTAAATGCCTATTTTCAGCGTGTTTATTGAACAAAATGTTTTTCTAATTTTGGCATGTTTATTGCTTTCAAACAGTTCGTCAAAAGATTCGTTTAATTTCTGTCAAGGTACCTGAAAGTCAGCTATATTGTTCCTGTTCGTTTTCTCTATTTGAAGGGGCTGTGTATTTCAAATGTTAGATTCCATATTATTGAAGATAAGCTGTATAAGTTAGATTAAAAACGAATTTTTAAAAAATATGCTTTTATTTTATATGGTTTGAAATTACCTTTGTTTGTTTAAAATGGATTTCGCGGTGCAATTCTATAAATATAAAAACGTTACATCACTTTTTAATTGCCTTAATATTTACAGAATAACACCGAATCATAGCTGATAACGACAAACTCGATGAAAGCGATCCCTGTGATCTGATACCAAATTATGTCATATTTCGTTGCGTTAGTAACTGCAATAAAAGCGTATAAAAAGCTGTGTTGCCATTTGTTCAGGCTTCTGTATTTTTCACCAACGTATTTGGAAAGTTTTTCTTTTTGCCTTCCAAATTTATAAGTGTAGCTCTTAATTTTTCAAACTTGGCTGATTCTTAATTCATTTAATGTAGACTATTGACCATATTTTACAGTAAAGTTGTTTGTTCGATTTTATGAGTTCATTTTTTATTTATTCCATTTTGTTGGTTTCTGCGTAATGGTTGTTTTTATGGAGATGATCGATTATTTGTTCATTGCAAATTTTCTTCGCGAAATTGTCGAGCTTTTTTGGTTGGTTGGTCTCTTTCCGGTTGAATAATTAAAATAGAATAGTTGAATCGTTTAATTTTGAAGTGTTGTGAAAATAATGAGAGTGGAAAACATCGAAATTATTTCATGAACTTTTATTATAGATTGGATTAGTCACCATTGCTTAAACGTCCACTTGCTTCGATGAATTTCTCATCGAAGGACGAATAATTGTGTTAACATTTTCCAATATAAACAAAGTCAAGTTTCTTTTCTTCCTTTTTCTTGTAAATGTCAAACCTTTCATTGATGTTTGTTGCAAATGTGTTTTTTTTTATTCATTGAATATAATGAGAAAAACTTACTTTCAGTTAAGTGGACTAAACATTTTTGGTATAGGTTGGCGTAAAGAGGAGTACATTTGCTGTTTCAAATTTATTTTTGTGAACATTTCATGAAAAGGGTTGGTAGCCAATTGTTGGTGTGTTCTAAATTATGAACTTATTTCATTTTCTACCCGTCTACAGGGTAATTCGCCTCGACGCTTTAGTAGGAAAATTATGACAGTCCTCTATTAGTGTAAAGAAATGATTTATCTAGAAGAAGATTGGTTAAAGTGCCACATGAATTCTTTCAAAATTATAAATACAGTTTTTTGGTTTGAGGTTTTTTTATGAGATGAATCTTAGAGTGCTATAAATGTTGAGTAAGTTTTGACGAAAGTCAGTGTGTATTTTTTGAAAAGATTTCTCAATACGATTACATTGTATGATAAAATAGAAGGAATTATTTTCAGATGTGAAAACCGTTGATGTAACGAAGTAGGAGTTTATTTCCTGATTTAGCAGAGGGATTATTATAAAATTTTGCGTATTAAACGATGTGAAGTAGAATTTAAAAAAATTGCCAATGAGAAAAATTAAGTCCCTTCAGGAAACCCAAGAAAAACTCAGTCGTGGTCTGTTAAGTTGCTCATGTTTTTGGCCGCGGATATGATCGAGAGTATGTAACTGAGAATTTTTGCGAGTGGATAACGTGTGTAATTTTTTAACTTCAGTGTCTTATAAACATAAATTATATCTACTTAGTTTTGAAATAAATTTCCCAACATTGTGAAATAGTAGTCGAATTACGCATGATTTTACAGCTTTATGTAATTAAAAAAAGATTTATCAAAGTTATCAGATTATATTGTAAAGTACTGAACAGGAGTTTGATATGATTCAAAACTTCGTGCGTTATTGGTGATTTGAACTGGGTCCCGTGTTATTTGGTTTGACTTTATGGAAGAACCAAGTTTTTGAAGAAAATGATGACTGACGCTCTTTTTATTTGTTTCATTGTTTTTGGCATCGAGTGCATTTCTCCTGACTTCTGAAAATTATTTGATGTCGATGTGGGGACATTTATTTGGATGAATAAGTGTTGTTTTGAAGAGAGTTGAATGTGAGTGGATAAAATTGAAGCCTAAGCCCAATTTTAGAGTACCTATATAATCTGGAATAACTGAGATATAGGTAAACCACTAAAACTTGACTTTCGAGTCACTTTGCAGAGACAGGTTGTTTGCATTTTGTTTATAAATCAGTATTGAAATTCTTTGAGTTTTGAAACTTCCTAGTTCCCTTCAATTTTGAGTACTATAGTCACATGCTCTTACCAGGCGTTTTCCCTGTCTCTTTAGTTGTGGATACTTCCTTCCGATATTAATTTCTGATAGAATGTGAACAGTCGCATACATTGCATGTAGGTTTAATGATTTCGTATCTGAAGTTTGTTTTAGCCAGGCCAAATGTACCGTAATTTTTTATTCAACGCTCATTCTCGACAAATTCTCTTGTGATCTATTGCGGGAGTATTTGAACTGACCGTCGATAATGCATTGTTTTCCTCCAATTAGTGTGTATCCCGATTGTCACCGCAGGTCTATTTAACCGGCGATTTATTTTATTTTTTGTCTAATTTTCATCGATTATTTTGCGAAGCGGACTTCGTGAACGGATTTATATGGCCTTTTGCAAATAATACGCCATGATAATCGTTAAACCGTATCTAATATTGGCTATAAAATTGTTTCATCTTTCTCTTCTCCGCCGCCCACTGTCTTGCGTGCACGGCCCTGTACTTGGGACATCGGGCGTACGATATGCAATGAGTGAATTTGAAGCAATAAACATTTCATTGAACTTTGATTTCGATGTGCGAATAATAACGCGGAGAGAAAAATTCGCTTTACTTTCACTAATTTTTTTTTCTCGCATCTGTTAGATTAAAAACTTTGGTCCGTGAAAATGTGCACATTGTAATTATTAGTATGTATTTTTTTAATATTTTTCGCACGTGTTCGAAAGGATAAATGACTAATAACATTGTGTATGAATTTTTTCTCTCTTTCTGGAATGGTTGGTAGTTGTTGTAATGTTTCCGTTTCCCATTGTTAATTGTTTTGAATGAGATACGTACCTCCTTCCTATATTCTTTATTTTCTTTTTTTGATTTGGAATTCAATGTTGATTTCGATGTAATTGTGGGGACATGTGCGTGTGTTTAATTACTATTGTTATTATCTGTATCGTAGGGGACAAACAGTTCACAGGAAAACTCTGTTAATTTTTATATTTATATATGTAACTTTTATAATTTAGCCAATGCTATGATCTTCATATTGATCGTTTTGAAAGTGACTTTGAAGTTTCGCCTATACCCATTTTCTTTATTTTGTTTGACCCATTTGGCACTGGAGAACTATCGATCCATGAACTGGGATAGAAGCGAAGAATTAATTATAATTAGTTCCATTTGAAAATGAAAAAATTTGTGGTTAAAAAATTATCTACTCTGGCTGCATCCCCTAGAAAATCAAATTTTTCCTTAACTTGAAAAATAATGATTTCTGAGACAGAAATTTCTCTATTAGGTTCAGTGAAAGTTTAATATACTTAATATCATCAATGTTTTGCTTCAATTTATCTGATTACTTCGGAAGATTTTCATAGATGAGAGAATTTAAGTATAAAAACGCTACCTTCAAGATCATCAATTGGTACTCCAACTTCTGTCTAAATGAGAAATCTCCTTAAAAGTGATCTATAATCACTAAACTATTGAAAAAATTCTGAAGTTGATCATTTATTTTAAATTTCAGAGTAAAAATATCCTTGAAAATTGAAACATTTTGTAGTTGAACATTCAATTTTTCCAATTGCCTTATATTACCAGTAAGAGCCCATTGTGAATCAGTTATTAATGTGACAGACAAAAACAATATTGAGAAGTGTTTTGAATTTTCTCGGTTAATTTGGTGTTTATTAAGTAGTATTATTTCTACTTTATTTCATTTACTGAGATAATTACGGAAATACGGGTGTAGAGCATTAAACTTCAATTTTTTAAGGAAAATTTTAGTTAAATTAGAAGGAATGAAACAATTTTATTATCAGCTCGTTACACACATTACTCTCCCGAAACTACCCAACGAATTTCAATAAAATTTTTCATGCACATTCTACAAAATTTAATTTTAATGGTTTTAATAAATTATTATAAAATAAGTTTTTCAATTTTTTAACATAATTATTGTACTAAAAGAAAATAACAACATTATAACTCTCTTCAATTGTTAACCAGAATTTAGCAAAAGACGTGGACGTAGGTAATATGTAACTTCATTTTTTATCCAGTTTGCTTGCAAACGGGTCATTAAAATAAACCTCACAAAACAGTTATCGGCGGGGATGATGAAAATTATCTATTTCATGAAAAAATAAAACGACTGGTACAATTTTCCTATAAATTTTTCTTATATATATATCGCCCAAAATTTGCGTTCACAGTTTTAAGAAAACTTAGAAAACGATAGGGCTGAAATTTTAAAGGTAGGCAGTCATCATAATATAGGACAAAGTCTGATAAAAGTTTGTTGCGCTATTGATTCAATAGTTTCCGTAAAAACTGAAAAATAAAATATTCCTGGATAAATCGTTTTTCCAGAATTTTGAGGGAAGTATAAAAATGATCGGATTTCAATTTTCACAATAAATTGTTATACATCCACAAGTTTCAAAGAATTTTGATGCTTATTTGGCTTATTATCATTATTGGCTACATAAGACCCCAAAACTTTGAGCTTTCCGTTTGTATAGCGATTGTTGTGTTTGATTGTTTCATTTATAATTTTTGACTTTTTTTATGCACGTATCGAATAGCCGTGTAAATTTATGTGTTTCATATGATTGAAGCGAGCGAGGCGAAGTCGAGCGAAGCTTCCTTAAGTATCATTCTCAAAACTACATAACAACATTTGTCATAACGCCATTGCTCTTAGATGACCTTACCAAAAATCACCAAAATTTTCAATTAACTGTATCAACTCAAATCCGATCTGACGAAGCTCAATTTTTTTAATTCGATCAGTTAAAAAAACTCTTTCTCGGAAGTTCTTCGCTAGAAAACCTAGTTTGCCAATTTTCATCTACAATTCAAAACAAAAACTTATAATCTAAATTAATGATATGCAGAAAAGAAAGGCGTAACCCGTTGCGCCGTAAATACGAAAACGATACTTCACTTTCACAGGTAATTTGTTTTTCTCCAGAAAATACTTTTTGTTTTACATTTTTCTCAGAAACTATTGAATCAATAACTACAAAACTCACGTCAGATCTGGTCCTACATAAGGTCCTCATTTCGTGAAAATTTAAGCCTTACCCCTTTTTGTAGTTTCCTCAAAATTCAGGAAAAACCACTTTTCTAACAATGTTTTCTCTTCTGTTCTCAGAAACCACTGAACTAATAAAACTCTCAACTTCTATCAGACATGTACTTACATAAGAAAAATTTATTGCGAAAATTTCAGCCCGATCTTTTTTGTAGTTTTTTCAAAATCCTGGACAAACCACTGTTCCAAAAAGTTTTGTTTTCCAGTTTTCTCGGAAACTACCGAACCAATAAGTAACAAACTCCTATTTAAACCTGGTTTTATATAAGAACTACCTTTCATGAAAATCTCAACCCTAAACCGTGAACACGAAGTTTTCTCCTGCAATATTTTCTTTTCTTGTTTTCTCAAAAACTACCTGTTCGAATAAGCATCAAAATCCTTTGAAACTTGTGGATATATAATAACAATTTATTGTGAAAATTGAAATCCGATCATTTTTATACTTCCCTCAAAATTCTGGAAAAACGATTTATCCAGGAATATTTTATTTTTCAGTTTTCGCGGAAACTATTGAATCAGTAGCGCAACAAACTCCTATCAGACTTTGTCCTGTATTATGATGACTGCCTACCTTTAAAATTTCAACTCTATCGTTTTCTAAGTTTTCTTAAAACTGTTAACGCAAATTTTGGGCGATATATATATAAGAAAAATTTATAGGAAAATTGTACCAGTCGTTTTATTTTTTCATGAAATAGATAATTTTCATCAACCCCACCGATAACTGTTTTGTGAAGTTTATTTTAATGACCCGTTTGCAAGCAAACTGGGTAAAAAATGAAGCTACATATTACCTACGTCCACGTCTTTTGCTAAATTCTGGTTAACAATTGAAGAGAGTTATAATGTTGTTATTTTCTTTTAGTACCATAATTATGTGGAAAAATTGAAAAACTTATTTTATAATAATTTATTAACACCATTGAAATTAAATTTTGTAGAATGTGCATGAAAAATTTTATTGAAATTCGTTGGGTAGTTTCGGGAGAGTAATATTACTGAAATTTGCTAAAAATTTTGGGAAGAGAGCTGAACCTTCGAGGCTCCGCCTTTTTATACCCGAGGCATGTTTAGTTATAATGTAATGTTTATACTTTTTCTGTGTTCTGTTTCATGAATTAGTTGGAAGTTCTGCAATATAAAAATAGTTTTCTCATTTAAATCTCTTAATTGAAGAAGAAATTAATTTTTTTTATTGTTTGAGTTTGAAAATTGAATTGAATGTTTTTTCTCTCCTTTGGAGCTCCATGTGTATCCTGTTTTTGTGAATTGTTCCATTTCTGGCTTCAGACGTTATCAATCTCCACTTGACTGTAGAACCTATATTTAAATTTCTGTATGAGGTTTTTTTACTGTTGCATACAGTCGTTTAAAAATGAAATAAAGGAGAAGGAAAAAAACAAAGTGGGAGAATGGTGGAGGGAGAAGAGCCGCTTTATGTAAACTATATGAAACGTCGCTGAAATTCGTACCAACTGAATAGTGTTCACTGTATCCCAGTACCTCACTTTTACTCAAAGTAAGAATGTTGCATACTTCATTCGTTTGATTAAATAAATATGTTTTCAGCTATAGTTCATAACTACCCAGCAAGCTCAAAGAATTTTGTTGCTCAGTTTGCTTGCAAACGGAGTATTAAATTTAATCTCATAAAAGGGTTGGGGTGGGGATAGTGAAAATTATCCGTTTCGTGAGAAAAGAAAACCGTTGGTACCATTTTATCATTTTGACCTAATTTTTTTTTTAACGTATGTATGTACATATTTACGCATGTATCGTTCAAATTTTGTGTTGACGGTTTTGAGATAACTACAATATGAATAGAACTGAAATATTTTCAGAAAATAGTTCTCATATGAGTAGATTTGAAAGAAGTTTAGTGTCTATCAGTTCAATAATTTCCTAGAAAACTGCTATACAAAAAATTTCTGGAAAATTTATTCTTCCAAGATTTTGAGAAAACAACAAAAGGAATCGAGCTTAAATTTTCCACGATTGATTGTCCTTGTATAGGTGCCAGTCTTATAGAAGTTTGGTCGTTATTGGTTCAATAGTTTCTGGGAAAACTGAAGAAGAAAAATTTCCGGAAAAAATTTTGTCCTTACGGTTTGGAGAAAACTACTAAAAAAATCGGGCTGAAATTTACACGGAAAGTATTCATATATGACAGGAGTTTGGTGCCTACTGGTTCATTATTTTCCGAGAAAACTGGAGAACGAAAAATTTCTGGAAATCGGTTTTTTGTCGTAAAACATTTATAGATCGATATTTTTTGTTGAAGATACACAGATAATTTTTTTTTCGTAACTTTTTTACCTGAAAGCTGAAGCTTTAGCAGTGAAATATCGATAGATCGCTATGTTTAACAAATATTGATAACCATCGATAATTTTTTGCAATTTTTTTGGAATATTTGGAATTAAGGTTTGTTTTTTGAATTGTTATAGATGAAAATTTGCAAACTGGGTTTTCTAGCAAAGTATTGCTGTGTTTCATTCTTAAATTTGTCAAAGTCGTGCGTTACGCTCTATATACGTGTTTATTTGTGGTGATGAGGATAATGTGGTAGGAATACAATTTATTCAAAACCTACTACGTTTTAGGAAAGAAAAACAAAATTGAAGCCGATGAAATATAATTCTGTAATTCTTTTTTTTTTGATGTTGATCCATTTCTCAGCCTCAATTTTCAGGCTACATTTTCATTTTGACATGACAAGTTTTGAAAAAGCTGTCACATTTTCCTTTAAAGAATGAAATAAATTGAAAAACTTAATTTGTTCCCGCTAAAGATTCAGAATTTCAGCACTTACAAACGGAATGTAGTCTAGCCAAGGCGAATTATGAAAGAAATTGATCCAGAATGAATTTGATTGTAAGATTTTGTGTTTTGTTTTGTTTTTTGTTTTTGTTTTTCATTTATCGGGTTATTGAATTATGATATGTTTTTTTTTTTCACTTTCAGTTATATTTCGTTTCCTTTTCTTCCCGAGTCTCCGAATCACAAATAAAAATCTGTAGGTAGCGTCTAAAAATTATTAATGAATATTTTGGAATAGGCCAACTAACGTTGTGGTTTGTGCGTACCTAAAATAGATAAGGTATTTTATTAGCGATAGTTTCTGGGGGACATGAATTTATTTTCGTCGAAACTTTGAAAATTTTTTTCGAACATAGTCAACATAGGTTCTCATAAATGCGTGTGCATCGACTCCTTTTTAAACGATAAAGTAAAAACATTGCAAATGAGTGTACCAAAAAACAGACGAAAAAATCCGGCACTTCGCCAACATTTTATGGTGTGCTATTCATTTTTTCGAAATTTTTTTAATAATTTTTTTGCAAGTTGCCATCCGCAAAGTGAGAACCATTTACTTCGTACTGATGACCCTAACGCCTTGACGCATCGACGGTCCTCTTTTCCTTCGTTTTTTCTATCCCTTTCCCCTCTTTCCACATAGGATTTTTCCGCTGATATCAATTTCATTTTCTGTATGATATCCAAATCGGGTTCGACGAATTTTATGTATGTGATTCGCAAAATTCGCGCTTGCATTCACTTCAATTTTCGTCATTGAGCCCACTATGTTGTACGCTGTGTGCCTAGACTTTGTTGTGAAATGTGCCAGATCTACCGACATTTTTATTTTCATTATGGTATTTTATTGAATTCTTCTTCTGGTTATTCGAAAAAAAATTATAGATTCAGTTAGTTCAGCTGGGATTAGTTTTACATACTCCCTTCAAACTTCTGTAAGAATAAGAAAAGGGAATTAGTAAAAGAGAATGATTAGTGTATTTTTTATATTAAAATTGATATGGTATTCAGAACCATGGTCCGGGGTAAGTTTGTTTTTCATTTTATGACGCCTGAAAACTTTTGACATTATTTGCTGAAATTTATGTGTATTTATACATTTCTGTTTAACACGGTACTGGTTGCGATTTTTATCCGACAGTCAAGAAATTTAGTTCAGTTATTTTGATCCAGACAAGGATAAACTCTATTGTTTTTAGTCCAGATCGGCCGTATTGTACGTTCGGTACTTCCATATGTTGCATTTTTGGAGCTTAATTAATGGTTCTACAATGCGTCATTTCTAAGCAATGGGCACGAAATTCGGTACAGACATTGAATATATCTAACGTTTTGCAAAACATAGTTTCAATATGCTGAAAAAATCTCAAACTGTTGCTAAGAAAAGAAGATTTTAAGATAAATCAAAAAAGCTACCTGGAAAGCAGGCTTGCTGTTATTATATTTGTTAAACAATCATGTAATAACTTGTGTAAGTTTTTTATAACTTTACAATACAATTTAGGTATTCATTATGAATTTCCTGGACACTTCATTTTAAACGTAGGTATTCATCTAATTTTTAGCTAGCATTTTGTCAAATGCTTTTGATATTTTAATATTTTTTTGTATTAATTTTTTTTTTTTTTTTTTTTTTTTTTTAAATAGAAAACTTATATTTTCTATCATGACTTGCTGCGCTACAGTTTTTTAATTTTGTTTTTTACGGTTGAAAAAAAATTGTCGGGAAATGTGTTAGACATCTGAAGTTTGCTTTCTGTACGAGTACTGCGGGTTGAAAAAATATGAATTTATCTTGATTTAAACTCTAAATTTCAGTTTCAGAAAATTATAGAAGTTTATTGTGAGCTCAGATCATCAAGTAATGCACTATGTAATGAAAATTGTGAAGCATTTAAAACGATTCACCGAAACCTAAATTTAGATTCAGGTTGAGTAGTGTTGCTTCTTTGGAAGTTGCTACAATTTTTTTTGAGTTTCTCTTTAGAAAATCAAATTGCGTTTTGTGAATTTTCCAAATAATATGATCATCAAGTTGAATATTTCTTGCATAGCTTTTTGAAAAAAAAACATTGTCATTTCACCTTTCGTGCATCGCCAGTTTATTTATTTTATGTTTCACTGTTAAGAATGTTGAACTATTCCGTATCATTTATATTCTCTCGTGCTGAATTTTATTTCCGTTTTAATGTTTCTTTGTTATGCCGTATGCGATATGCTAAAGTTATGTACCCCGTGTGACACTGGAGTTATGCTGGTGTTAAACAATTTTTTAATTGCCCTTGTATTCAGTTTAAAATTCATTGTTGACTTGAAATCGCGAAAAGTACAATGAATGAAACGGTTTGAAATTAATGTTTTTATTAGTTTATTGACCTTATGTGAAAAAAAAAAATTGAAGAACGACGTTTTCGACAGTTCCATTATTTTAGTGACTCATATTTCGTGTGTCTGGAATATTCTTGTTCGCGAAAATTACGTTTTGGCAAAAGTCAGCTAATAAACAGGTGATTAATGTTATGATTATGATAATAAAATGCGTGATTAAATAATGAGATATGAAGCTTCAACACGTTCTTTGTTGTTCTAGCTGATTAATTTTTTATTTTTCATTATTATTCTGTTTAGTATCATCAATGTGTATTGATCAGCAATTTTCAAAATACACATTTATTATACGAGTAAATCATTGTAAAATCTAGCACACTTATAGGGTTGTTTCCCAAACTACATTTTGTTTTCGAGTGAGTACACTATCCAGTGAGCATCCATTAAATCTAAATTTTACCTTCAATTATCAACTCACGAAACATTCGAACTGAGTTAGTAATATTAATATAATTATAATGATTGCAACTTGCAAGTTTCCAACTGATTACATCTTGTTAAGAGAAAATATTAAAAATGCTCTGGCATGATGAGCATGCTTGAGCCTTTATTAAATGCTTGAGAATTTTAAGCATTAACATGTGCTGAGCAAATGCCTGAGCACGCTGAGAATTTTTTCATCAGTAATAAATGTTCGAGCATTCACCATCACTACTATAAAAATAAAAATTTTTAAGTATTAGATATACTTATTACTTAGCATTTTTTTTGTGTCTTGAGTATAGTCTGCTGAAATATTAATAAAACGCGCGACATTTGATTATAATCGAATTGGTTTTGACTGGGAACTGGTTATTTTTCTTAGTAATTCATCTCTATGGGTCAAAAGTTAGCGTTCTCATCTTAATTTCCAATCTATTTTCGGAGATTTTTATTCATTTATTTAATTTAGAAAACAGAAAAAAATACGAAAATTTTTCTCAGATTGCCAGTATTGAATGGACTGCATTTAGTACAGAATAGTTTTCTGCATCCCGTTTCTCGTGGTACCTAACCAATTCTGTTGTCATTTTTTCTTAATTGATTCATTATTCTTGTTATAATGTTATATTCGTTTTGTAAGCTTTCAGAGACCCTTTGCCGAGATTGTGCTCCGTAATTACGTATTCATTTTATCTTTTTACCTCTTGATCTGATCATCTTTTGTCTGTTGGTCGATTCTGCATTAGCAAAAATTTTGTGATGGCGAAAGTCCTGTGCTGGCACAAGCCCTGCGCGGCAAAGCGGTGCGTGAGAGCTTTTAACATAATATTTACAAAGGATCACCATAAAAGATTGCGTAACGATGACGCGAAAATGTCCACGCCAATTTTGGATTGACCCTCAGCCTAAAAAAGACATTATTTTGTCGGTAAAGCCAGTCTATGTTCTTTGCAAATGTACGTCAATCGCGTGAGTTCCCATCTGCTCAGGGGTCTTTGTCCTGTTAAGTATGAGCTAGTAGGTTTATAAAATTATAAAAATTCATATTGGTGGTAGGAAAAGGTAGGTAATAATATTATATCTACCCGAATTCTTCCCCATCAAAACTTTGGTTAAAATTTTAACATACAATAAAATAAACGTCCTCGAACTTCGTCTAGTTAATGTCTGGTGATCCTTGTGACAGTTTTCAAATATCTTGTGAACTGAGTGTTGCGTGTTGGTTCTAAAGAGTTTTCCTCTTGTATTCCTGAAATTCTCCTCCAAATAACTCGTTGAGAAATACTGTGGCGTATATTTTGTTTCGGTAAGATACCTATTTCTCTCAACTTTTATAAAATATACCTATTTGGCTGGCATATTATGATTATCTATGATGGTTAACGCTGTAGTGAAGTTCAGTCGAAAAAGTCCTTTTAATTAGTAATATTTTGTTTTTATTCGCGTGTCAAAGAAAATATATCTGATCGTTTAAAGAGTTCGTGATACTCATGTAAGTGGCGTGCACATTTGTCGGTTAATTTTTTTGTTTGAGCTGTTAAATGCCCAATTATTATCGGACGATGACGTTGCCAAACGTGTACAAAAAGCTTTTCATCTGCTATGATATTACTTCAGTAAGTGAGAACGAATCTGCGAAGAAGATTTTTAGCCCTAGATGGTCGAAATCTGTTAAGTAAGGCGTTTCACATTGATGGCTGCTGGTAATTATGGTTAATGATGAAAACTTATCCGTTCCACATACTTAAGAAGATATATACTTATTAACGTCTTGGAATTAACTCATGTGGTGCATTTTTACGCGTAATACCGAATCTCTGTGGGGAATAGAGTGAGAAATATTTGTGCTAAGTGTTTCTTCTTTTTGATTTTTAGGTTGATTTAAAATTAATTTATTGTATTCATCGCTTATTAAGCGTTGATTTTCGGATACGAGTTAGTTAGTATCGTACTGATACTCTGGGTTTGTCTGGTATGAGTTATGCTGTACGTATTAATTACCGTGTCTTATCATCTAAAGCACGAGAGGATCACAAAAAATTCTCGGGGTATATTTCTCCGGAGCCACGTATGCGCATTGACATATTTCTTCTCTCTCCTTTAGACGCAGGATAGAAATACGTGAATAGTATAAATATCTCAGATACCGCCAACTGTAGCCGTGGCTCTTCGAATGAATGCGTGTTTCTCATGCTTGAGGTGAGAGGTTCGAATTCCGTATGACTGCTCAACTTTTACAAAATTTTTCTCCCTTTTATTTTTTATAATTCCGTTTTGTTTTTTTAATTTTTCATTCTGTCAGGTAGGTTACTGGGTTGTATATAAAAAAAAATTCAAACCTTGGGATTTAATCACGAATTCACGACTGACAACATGTCAATGCTCGTGCGTGGCTCCGAAGAAATATACCTTAAGGTGTTTCCGCGATCCTCTCGTTTAAAAGCAGCTCCTGTCTAATATGGAAATGATAAAACACATATTTCGGTTGATAACTGAAACGTATTTAATGTTGGTTTATCAGAAAAGTAAGTAAAATATAGGGTTGTTTTCTCAAAAATCTTCTGGGGAACCATTGGATGTGTTTGAAATTGATGGTGAAAGAAGTAAAATTCTCCATTAATGTTAGGCTATTTTGGTGCGAAAGTTAATATTTGATGAATTTTTCATCTCGCGAGATTAACATTCATCCTAATTAATTCATTAGGTGCTCTCCAAGTTCTGATGAAAAATGCCTTGAGAAATTGTGGAAGAATATTAAAATTTAGAAGTAAGATTAAATATCTCTGCCGCGCATCATTCGCGGTAAGTACTAAAATGAGCAAAAGTGGAAATATATATATATATATATATAGGTATATATTGTATACAGAAGAATTTGAGTGACCTATATATTCGTGATCTACGACTCAGGATCGGCGCTTTTCCACAGGTCCCGCTATTGCACTGAATGCAATAATTTATTGTAATTTCTCATGGAAAATACACTAAAAGATATAAGTTGCCTTTTTTTTTATATTGCAGTTACTTGCGTAACAAAATATGACATAATTCGGTACCAGACCACTGGGATCGCTTTTATCGAGTTTGTTATCAGCTATGATTCGGTGATATTCTGTAAATATTAGGGCAGTTACAGAGTGTTACGTTTTTATATTACGGAATTGCACTGCGAAATTCGTTCTAAATAAACAAAGCTAATTTCAAATTATAATAAAATTAAAACGTATTTTCTAAAAACTCGTTTTTAACGTAACTTCACTTTAGAAATAGTTTATTATTTTCATTAGTGTTGATCGAATTGTTGAACTGTACAAATCATGGGAAGCATCTTGCTCCATTTTTTGATATTTGACCGTTTCTTATCGACTGTGACGTCTTACTTCGTCAGTATTTCTGTTTTTTGATCTTGATACTTCTTATTTTTCTATGCGGACATCGACATAGCGCAGGTATGCTTTTCGTCCTCTCAACAGGTGTCTGAAGAGTAATAACTGAATTCGACCCATGTTCTGAAAACAATGTTGGGTGATCTTGTATAATTCTTTTACTAAAATTTTCTTTTTCGAAATTTTCTAGATATAAAATTGAAAATTTGTCTTGGTCAGTTAATAATTTATAGAAAAAATTGTATTTCTAGTCTCTTCGTTATGTTACATGGAATAGAATAGAATGAAAAAAGAATGTAATCAAAGACTTGTGTAATTGTTTATTACGTTTATGTAGTTCCTTCCTACTGACGAAACTATGCGTATAGTATCGAAAATTTCGGTCGTAAATTTTTAAGAAAAATACAGTTTCGTAATAGAACATGTTTACCATTGCAGTCATAATACGCAATTGTTAAGCTTGGTGTAGCAAATTCTCGTTACATTTTCTAGTCTTACAATTCCCTTTAGGGCTTCAAGTGAAATCAACGGAATTGAACTGTAATTCTTGGAGGTTCTTACATTTCGCTGAAAATCCGATGTTTTTTTATAGAAATTTTTCGATTTATTGCGTTTGAATATTTTTTGGTTACTGCTGCCGGAAAGTACTCGGAAGAATCAAAAACTTTGTAATAACTTGTTTATTATCAGATCAACAGATACATCGGGGTGTACATTTTGCTCCCATTCTCTCCGTCCGATGAATGGAAGAAAAAGACAAAAATTGAAAATTTTAGTTTTGTAACATCTTCATCATTGATTATAGGTATGAAGTGGATACCCGAGTGTTGATTGAGTTTTAAATTCTTATTTTTTGCTATTTTTGAAAAATTACTGGAAATAATATTCATTGACAACTTTTTTCCGAAAATTATATATTGTAAATCTTTTGTGCTCCTTTGACACTTCAGTTTTGTGATTAAGTGCCGTCCTACAGTCTACAGCTTCTGTTTTTACCGACTGCGTTGGGAGGAGGTTATATGTTTGGTATATTTATCTTCGGAACTAACAGAATTTCGTTCGCTTAGAACATGTGTTTTACTTTATAGATTTTAAAAATTGAGCTCAAAATGTTGCTGACCATCCGGAGAATGTTCAAACTATTCATATTTGAAAATTAAAAAATTAGAAGGGTGAAGTTGAGGAAAATTAGAATTTAAAGATTGAAAAAATTATTTTCATAAATTTTGTCGACGCAGTCGTTTTTTTTTTTTTTTTTTTTAATAAAGTTTATTTGTATTCAGTTTTGTAATTGGACGAAGTCTACTCCTGAAATTCTTTTTATTCTGTTCATGTTATTTTTAAAGGTCGTTTCACATTCTTCTTCAAATTAAACGTGTACCAGAATAAAAAAATTTCCAATGAAATTAGGACGAGATGTATCAAATGGGTAATCACTCTTGTTCTTTAGCCTCTTCAATTTGAGGTAGGTATAGGTCATAGATTATTTCGTAATTTTTTATCGATGTTTTATTAGCTCTGGATATTTTAACGTTCACTCTTTGCTTACGTTGTGCCTGAATAAATGCTGATATAATTGTAAACTATTAATTATTTGATGTTATCGACTGAGCCTTGTCTAGATGCTGGTTTGAATTGTTGATTGTGAAGTAAAGACTGAAGTAACATTACAAAAAAAGATAATATACATATATTTACTTGTTACCTATCACCAGTTAGTTGTCGGAAGAAAATTTGTAATGTATTCTTTCGATTGATTAATTCTGCATCATTCGTTTATCGTTTTAACCTGCTACATTTTGTTCTCATTAAGCCTTAATTGGTTCGAAGACTTGTTGCTCAAGATTTTCGTATCAGATGAGATTTTCTCCATAGTCCTTTCTATAATTTTATCTTCGTTTTCAGTCGCCACCATGTGCGTAACTATAGATGAATTGTCTGTGGTTGTCTGGTTGTCTGGTTAGCCGATTTTTGAAAATGGCACTAACCAATAATAAAAAGGATCATAGGATTGATGCAGTCCGCTAGTGGTGAAAGTTATTTTTGAAGGCGGAAGATGTTGCAATTTATAATGTCATCATTCAATATTGTACCTAAAAATATCGTTTTTAAAATGTTTATTTATTTTTTCGTCGTGGTTTGCTTATCTGCCATAAATCTGATTTATAGCGTTTTTTTATTTTTTTCTTCAAGATGTGGGCAAACGTGGGATAAGAGGAAATTATAGTACCTACGTTGTAATAGCATGACATAAGACCGCATCAGTTCTTAACGGGTTTTGGTCGAATTCGCCTTCTAAACTCGGATGGATATAATCTTCATATATTGTTTCGGTTTCGTGATCTCGTAAATATCGGGTCACTGTTGGTTAATGCGGGTAGACTGAGGAAATGAGATGTACGACTTACGTCGGAATGATAACAAAATTAGCTGCTACGTTTTCAACGAGATTCTGCGTCGAGTTATTTTCACTTGCAAAATTTACTTCACTTTTATTATGGGTCTTTCCTCGTTTTGGTCGTGTTAAGCTGAATTTCTCAACGACGTATGTTATTGTAGAGACACCTAGCAGACAAAAAATATTATTTATGTGTCGTCCAAAGAAGGAAATCCGACGGAAACGAGGGGGCGTCGTGGAAGGTCATCAAAAATTGTACATTCTCTATCGTCGCTGCTAGCAGGTACCTATTTTGCCATCGAACTCGATGTGAAGGTACCTTAGAGAAAAATTTAGACGACCAATTTTTGCCGTATCTTTTTTTAAAGTTAGTACGCAATTATATGTGTGCCAGCAACATTTTTCGTTTATGGTAAAACACGCAATGCGTAGAAGAGTTTTTCCTCTTACGTTCAGTTCTTTGCCTCTTTTCGTTTTTGATGACGACATTGTGAATTGTCCGCAAAATTGAGGTTATGGTTGTAGGTTTTCATTCGTCGGATCCGGAAAATCGTTGTTTATTTTTGGTTTTTCTACGTTATCTTCTACGCGTGATATGTGCTGCGTCATAATTGAACCCCAAATATGGACGATAATTTATCGAGGCGGAACAGAGAATTACTGTATGGTTAGGAATTGTTGATAGCCCACCCGACGCCCAAGAAAATAGGATGAACGATTTATCGGTAGAATGAGAAATGTGCGATTTGACGCATGACAATACGAAAAAATATTGTAGTATTTTTATGGGAAAAAAAAGAAGAAAGAAACCTAAAAAAAACCTTTCTCATTGTGGCCATCGGCTCTGCTGTCCTAAAGAGTAACTGTGAATACGTAACTACATAGTTAATCATTCAGGAGTTATTGTTTCAAATATTTACTGTATACATGGCTGGTTGGAAAATGAAATAAGGGAGAAGGAAGAAAACCGAGGAGGAGGAGAGAAGAGAGCCATTTTAGGTTAAGGAGTTAGTTACACTCAGCAAGTAGGTTGTCCTAAGGAAGGTTTTAAGCCTTAGTCGAAGTATGTGGCTTCCCTGAGCGAAAATTTTTGGATTTTCCTCCCAGTACATCCCTCACTTCCTTGTTGTTTATGAACTGAAAAACCAAAAGAGAAAAAGGAGAAAATATTAAAAAAAAAACGGCTCTGTATCTCTTTCTCCCTATGGTTCTCTCTCTTTCATTGGGGTTTTCTCTTATGAGGATTATAAGTCCTAAATCAAATACACGGAACTCGTGGGTAACACTCTCTTTCTCTCTCTATTATTATCATAGTCATTGTTGTTGTTATTATTATTATTATTTATTATTTATTATTTATTATTTATTATTTATTATTTATTATTTATTATTTATTATTTATTATTTATTATTTATTATTTATTATTTATTAATTATTTATTATTATTATTATTATTATTATTATTATTGGTGGTGGTTTCGTACCAAAAATCAGTTAGATGGATTAAATGCTCAAACAAGAGGACCGACCATTGGTTTCTATACAAATGACACCATTTTTAAAAGTAACACACGCTGGTTTATAATAGAATGAGTTTTATTAATATTAATTACATATATTATTGATATTATTAATTATTATTATTTTTTTATGTAGATTTCTTAGCATCTACTTACAACAGAGGGTGGCATGTCACGATTTCGGGAAAATTTCACTCTAGTTTTTTCAATCATGGTCAGTCCTCAGACTCAAAAAACATCCTTCCTCAAAAGTTTTTCGTCCACAAACTGGTAGGCGTATTTTGGGACAAAATTTAGCATGTGTATGTTTTGGGTCCATATTTCGGTCTAGTTCGAAGATGGGCCGAATCTGCAGATAGTTTCAAAATGGTGGCTGTTTGAATTTGTGGGGGCAAAACGTAATTCTTTACAGATTGGGAGAAAATTTAGCGTGTCGGTACATAGGTGTATATCTTGGTCAAGTTCAATGAGCCAAATTGGCCCATTATTTTCCGAATTATGGTTTTTTGAAGTTTTCATTATAGTACTAAATTCTTAAAAATTACGTATAATGAACGCAACCCGTAATACACACATCTTGAAATTGTGTCCATTCTAGACGAAATCTACCTTTTCGAATGATGAATACTTCAAGAAGTCGTAATTCGTAAACTAATGGACTGATTTGGCCCATTTTGAACTTGACTGAGTTACTCATTCGAAATATGCATATTTTGAAATTCTGTCTGCTCTAAGCGAAATCTACCTTTCTGACTGGCGTATCATCAGCGTTTTTTTGTACTTTAAATCTCATAGCTTTTAATTTTGGCCCGATTATACCTACAATGTGTTGGTACACAAAATATTTTGGAGGAATTACATTACAAAAACTGTTTCTTTGTTCGAGGATTGAGGTAGAAAGATTGTCTTTTGCAGTGAAAAAATGTAATTATATTCATGCGAGCTCATTCTTCTTGCCCCTAACCTCCCTATTGGTCAAATTTTGGTTGTTTTTGAAAAAAAAAAAATAATAATAATAATTATCTCATTAACTTAATTTTTTTCCTTTATAGGACCTCAATGCATGAATTTCAAGCTGTGCTAATTTAAAAAATATTTTCTTTACGTTAGAAAGGAAAAATAATTATTTTCTGGGAAACTTGTTTGGTACCGATTTAGAAGTTTGAAGCCGCAAAATTCTCTACCATTCCTTTTCAGTTTTCGTTAATTTTTGTCACGCGTCGTGGTGATATCCGCCTGTAGAACAGTAATGTCCATTAGGGCTCATTTATTTGCTATCAAATGTTGAGGAAATCATGCGACTGTCCGCGTGCTGTAGTTACGAATGTACCTACTTGAAGATAAATTTCTGATTCGAATTCTATGTCTGTTAATTAGTTTTTTCTCCTTCTGTCGATTGTGACTACTTGTGTATTGCATCAAGTAATAAATTACGACTCGGACCTGCATATCTTGGTGGATTCTGAAGGATGTCGAGAGTTTAATTGAAAAACTAACGCAGCAGCCGCTCCATTAGAAAATGTAGGTTTTCAAAAACCAACCAATTCCAACCAAAATTGGCAGCAAGTTAGTATTGATGATAAGTAATGATTGTATGAAATTTCGTAGCCATTAATTGAAAACCACCGATTTTAAAGCCCAAAATTAGAATTAAATTGGACATATCGGAATTATGGTCGGGCTGATCCGCACTAAAATCGAAAGGTTTGATCTGCGGCCTAATACTAATGTTGGTAATAAATTTCGTGACCATCGGACGAGAATTTCGACCGGTACCGTAGTAACAAGAAAATATAATATACATCCATGTATCCATCGCCCATAAATGCTTTTAGTGCCAAAAGTTCCCGTGAGTTATGAAACGAAAAACGTCCACACCCACCCTTAGGTTGTTTCATGAGCTCGAAATTATTAGGTTAATTTTTACAGAAAATCTTCTTAAAAGTGATGGGACAAATTTGATTTTCTTCTGTTACATCTGTGTCGAGTCAAGTTGTTTGATCATTAGAGATTTACATTTCAAGATGTGACTGATTTTGTGAAAAATTGCAAGTTTTGAATGCGAAAATAGGTATTCTGTGTTTTGAGGCGAAATTGTTGATCGCTCAATTTTATCATTGCTATTTTATTTCGAATTACTATGCATAGTTCTGGAGTATTTTTTTTTTCATTCACTTGGAAGAGCATTATACTCGTTTTTGTCATACAAAAAATCACGAACATGCAAACGAACTATAAAATCCGTTGGAGCTATTGTATTTTTAAACTCATTCTATTATAAACCAGCGTGTGTTACTTTTGAAAATGGTGTCATTTGTCTAGAAGCCAATGGTCGGTCCGTCCTGTTTGAGCATTTAATCCACGTAATTGATTGACGATTCAAAATTTCTTGGTACGAAACCAATGCGGTGACATATTTGGCGGACACTGCCACCAGTACAGTTTGTAAGAGTGATGAATTTAGTGCAAATCTTTACGAATTCTTGTTTTTGATGGAATGGAAAGAGAAGGGCGGAAATTATGGAATTAAAGGCAAATGCCGTTACCCCGTTTTGAATTCACAATAATTCCGAATAGTGGTTGCGACATAGAAATTTTTTTCTCGCAAGAAGTGCTCAGATCCTTATGAATTAATTTGAAAATGGATGTTTATTCGCGAGATATGTGCTGAATTTCTATTCCTTTGTTTGATAATTCTTGCGGAAAAGAGCGATTGGATTGTCGAAATGGCAGTTAAGAGCATAGGTTGTTTTCGTCAAAAAGTTAGTGGGAAATGGCCTAGTGTTTGTTATTATCTAATTTTAATAATTGTTTTGAGTAGTTACCTATGATGGCAAAATTTTTTTTTTTTCCATTTAAGGGGCCTGTCATTTTATGATAGGTTTTACTCGCCAGTCTTTTCCCCCTAAACCCTGCCTCAATTTTGAAGCATTTGAGCAAAAAGAACTATCGTAGATGGTTTCTCGTTCATAAGCATTACAATTGTGCAGATATTCTCCTTGAACTAACAAGTACCTACTCAGTATTGCACTCCTTTTTAAGCATATCTCTTTCCTTCTCCAGACTATTGACTCTTGGTTTTCCAAAGGCTAATTAGAATCCATAATTTTTCGTTCCGTATCCAGTGATTCGACCGAAACTTTTTCTTTAAATTTTTTAGTATGGCGAATCCCATTTTTTTCTTCTATAATGAGTATTTTTCCTGCATCATACCTGAACCTAAAATTTTTATTCCTCTTTTTTATAATTTAACGGTAAGAATTTCGTTCAATAGTGAAATTATTTTTTGCGCATTATAATCACTTTTGAGGTTGTCTTACTCCAATTATGTCCAATGAGCGATCGTTGCAAAGAACATCGGAACAATTTATCGTTTTTTTGGAAGCCGAGTTGTGTTTGGATTTCGTTTTTATGTCTTTTGTGAGAGTCACTTGTATTTTCCGACAGATACGTCTGTGCTTTCATCGTCTGGAGATTATACATTAATTTTTTACATTTTAATTATTGTTGCATTAAGCATACTTTTGTGGGCTGAAGCTTGATATTTTAATAATTTTATCGTATGATGGTTAATTATGTTTTTCTGGTTTACTTTTTTTTTTTGGATATATTACATTTTTTCTGTCAAGTATTCCATAAAATCGGAAATCTTCACGTCGTTAGTAACGGTTTTTATGATTTTAAACTATCAAGGGTGCTCAAATTATGACCTATTTTTTTTTTTCGAATGTAGCTTCTCGTTCTTCATACAAGGTAGTAATTTTAACGTAAAATGAATGCATACTTTGTCGAGATACGTGTATGAAGCTTAGGTTTTGTCTGTTGAGAATTTTTATTCGAGTCATGATCTCGAATCTTTTGTCGTTAAAACAAGAAGAAAAAAAGTTTTTCATACTTATTTGCATTCATTTTCTGAGATTGATGACTTGTAAATGCGATTAAAATCCAAGGATTTGAATAAATGTGTTCAGATGAGATTTTCTGAGGCTCGAGCCTTTCATAGATCCTTTGTCCTTATATTTTTACGAAGAGATAGGTATCACGTTAATATTTTATCAGATATTCTGCCATCTCTTGTTAGAATTTCTACGTTTTGTAAATTTAACTGTGTGTTGTCCAGAGTGTGGCATTTTACTATTCATCAAAATTGTCTGTAGATTTGGATAATTCTTGGAATTTTTTCTGCGATTGTCATCTTCCCTGTCTCCATTTTTTTTCTTTTTCATTTTTACCTATAGAGGTTTTTCTTAAATGTTTTCATTTGTGCTGAGAAAACAAATTAGTCTCTAATATTGTCTTCAGTAAGGACAAAATCAGAATAGATACAAAATGGTACTGACAATAATATTATTTTTTGCCTCCAGAAGTTGTTATAGTCAATAAAAAGTAATAACACATAATTTTTCTTATGGTGTGTCGGTAATACGGTTTTATAGTATTCGTGCTGCGAAAATACATAACCATTTAGTATTTTTATTGTTCGTGCGTAACGGTATAGATTCTCCGCCAAATTATTGAAGTAACGTTTTTGTTTGCTTTAATCTTAAATATTTTGATTTTGCAATGTTTGTTGTAGATCAGTCCTGTTCTTCTGTAAATATTTGATTACCTTTTCGTTCAATGGTTACTATTATTTTTAACTTTCCTGTTAATCTTGTAAAATGAAATCCTGTACTTTAATGGAAATTATCTGAAAGTTTTTGTTACTTTAGATTCCATTTAATGTATGGAATTATTTTTATTCACGTAGAAATTTTCCATTATTTAGCCGTTACTAATTAGCTTCTAAATTTATGCTTGTAGTTTTTGCTAGGCTCAGTTATTGTAGTTCACAGTATTGTATCTTTTTTTGGTGATAAAAGGGGGATTATACGTCGAGTGTCATACTCTTTCAAAATTTTTTGAAACCTACCCTATGTTCGGTTGGGATAAATTTCTTGGAAATTACTTGCTTGAAGGTTTTGTTCGTTTCTTAATTTTTTACCTCATGTAAGTTAATAATTGTCATTTCTTACTCAATTGAACATTATTATATTGTAGAAAATACACACCTCCCTATTCGTTAGTATTTTGCACTGGATAGTTGACATTTCTTTTTTGATCCAGTTATACTTACATTCTTATCATCAATCATTCAAGTGTAATACAAAGAAATTTTGCAGTTAATTTAGATAACCACGATTTATCTATAAATTGTTCAAATTAAAAAAAGCTTTTAGGCGTGACAGTTGACGCTTTCACTTAATTTAAGATTCTTATCTTGATTTTTCTAAAAAAAAAAAAAAAAAAAAAAAACAAGTTTGTATGCTGCTGATTTAAATTTGTTCTTCAAATGTTATCGTCTCTGATTTAATAAACATTTTTTCATTCATTTGTGGAAACAGAAATTGGGGAAAACCATTTTCATTTTTATAAATTCATGAGTTTTACTTTTCTGGTCTCGTGAAATCTTCTCGCTGACTAATTTTTTAATCAATAATGATCGGAAAATTCGGATTAAAATATTCAGTAAAGCTTGGTTGTAAGTTTTTTTTTTCTTTCTTTGATGATGGTTGGCACATACATAATTTAAAAAATTAGAGAAGTAGCGGACGTTCATTCATGTATTGTCATAGGATGTTTCAAAATACAAAAATTACTCATAAGTTGATTTAATGTGTGTTTAAAAGTATGTTCGTAAGTCGATAAAGTTTTGTCTCAATTTATTTGATTTACAATTGTTTTATTTAGCATGGGCGAATTTATATGGTCAGAACTGTATATTAAAATTTCATATACAGTCGTAGGTATGTTAGTTAGTAGAAAAATTTTGGTTTTTTCTGTGTTGTAGAAGTATTAATTTTGGTGAAAATGAAAATGTGGAAGCCCTTTTTGAAAAGAGTTGTTGTTACTCAACCGATAAATGTTTAATTTTGATTATTTGAAACAAGTAATATTTTTTAAGATTCTCGCTTTAATAATACATTTTTTCACTGTAAATTTTCTGATGTATTTTTTTATTTCTGTTTGTAGAAAAAAATAAATTGCCTCCAGCGACGTAGGAAAATGACTATGGCACTCCATCACCACCATCACCGAAAACCTATGGTCTCACCGGAATTAGCACTAGCCTCGGATTTATTTGATAAATTTTGCGGAGCTGCCACCCTCAAAACAATCCTCAGTAATTATCGGAATCTGTGCGAAATATTGCATATTAAACCGACCAATTTTCCGCAGTTTTATCCGAAATTAAAGGTACTATTTTGTTCATAATTATCTAATTGAAAATGAGTGTATTCGAACGTCATATGTTTATTAGCAAAAATTTTTGTACAGAGTAAATTATGTTCGTGGAGAGCACAAGCATTGTGGAACAAATTCGATAAACGTGCCAATCATAAATGTTATAATCGTGGAAAAGCATGTCCGAATACGAGGGTGAGTTTATCAAAATTTTCATTTATCCAGCTCGAAACTTTTGATAAGTTTTTTGTTTTAATTTTCAACCGAAATTTGATTCGTTCATCTTAATTTTTCCAAAATAAAGCCATATTTCACGAACAAAAATTCTTCATATTTAGCGTTTATAAGTTTTGTATCGCGACCTTTCAATAGTGGTCTGGTATTATTTTTTTTAATCAGCTGGCTTTCCATTTCTTTCTTCTTAATGGCTTGTACTTGTGAGAACATAATTATTGCATTTAAAACCAGAGAAAGATGATTTTTTTTTTGGCTTTTGATAAATCTTAGCGAATAGTTTACTAATACCTATAATTCTTTTTAAACATAGCTTACTAGAAAAAGGTTAAATTGATGCGCTTCTGGCTTTGATTATTTAATCCTGGACCACTAAAAGCTTCGTAAGACCTATGTACTTTTTAATGTCAAGACATGCCGGCATAAAATTAGGTAACCCTAAAGTACATTTTGCGTATTTTCGCCGTTTTGCTCAAGTTCACCTATTTAAAATACATTTGATAAAGTCATCCGAAAGCAATTCACAAGGAAAGCGGACATAAACATAGTGTAAAGTATGTCAAAAGATACGCAGTAGTTGCTTATTTAGCGCCGGAATGTCTAACCAGAAATCATTGTTTTTTACTGGTTCAGTACAATAATTATAGTCAACGGCTTCTGGTGAAGCAAGTACTGAGTACTGATGATTGAATTTCTCATTTTATCATTGGAAATAATTTTATTGGGGTTCGATTTTGAAATTTTCGACCGTTACATTTTATCGAGAGACATGATATAATATGAATGTTATAGTAAAAGATCGAAATGCTTTGAATGTTGATAATCACTGGTGAATGTTGACATTCGCCGACTGTATGGGTGATTGTCTGAAAAGTGTAACTTGAAATACCTAATTCGAACATTCACCAATGATTGTTGACATACACCAATAGAGATTGGTAATTATTGATTAGACAGTTAGCAACAGGGGAATTAAAGGCGTTGTGCCTTAAATACACAGAATAATACTTCCCGCAGTACTGGGATACTTCCTTCATTACATGGCGAATGAAAATTTGGTGGAGCTGCGACGTTTTTATCGACTGCGTACAGAGGAGGTTATATGTTTGGTATATTTATCTTCGAAACTAACGAAGTGTCTTACTTTATAGATTTTAATGCAGGTGGACTCAAAATGTTTATGAACATTTGGAGAATGTCTTAGGCTATTCATATTAGAAGATTAAAAAATTAGAAGGGTGTAATTGAAGAAAATGAGAATTTAAAGATTAAAAAATTAATTTTTGTAAATTTGGGCATATCTACTAATGAGAGCTATTCATTTATATTAACGCAGTCGGTTTTTTTTTGTTTTTTTTTTTTAAATAAAATTTATATTTGAGACAGTAGGTGAACCATTATTCTGTACCCTCTGTGTGCTGCGATGTTGTCAGAGTGCCTATTGCAAGAGGGGTCCATGTAGAGTTCTTGGATCTCTCAGATTAACAAACATTGGTGTTAACCAAAATTAAAAATAATGACTGATCGTTGCACTCGAAGTTGGCTCTGTGAAATATTCATTATATGTGTACCTATTTGAAGTTGAAATTTTGGACATTGGAAAACAGTTAGCTTTTGAAGTTTGCAATATCCGATTAAATTACGTAAAAAACAATCTGTAGAAAAAGTGCTAAAGTGCTTATTTTTATAATTATTAAATATAAAACGAAACTGAATTCTTAGGACAGCAGTTGTTGAGAGCGTGTTGAGCCTTGAAGTTTGGCCCGAGAAAAAAAATGGTCAAAGTATTACAATTTTCAAATTTTTTTCAATTTTTTTGAGACTATTGAAAAATTTTTAATTCGATTAAGAGAAAAGACGATTGAAGACTATAAAAGTTTCAATATTTTGCATTTTAGATATACGTATTGCCCTATTTCTGAATAATTTACCTTTATAACGTTGATCAATTATAGTCATCTTATTTTTGTTGATTTTATCGGTCCTACAATGTGAGCTGGTAGAGAAATCGCAATAATTATTTTTAATTTCATAACTTTAATTCTTCACTTTTTCACTTTATCAAAAACCAGTAACCCTGTTATTTTTAAACCTCATGATAAAATATTGGTAGCAAATTGTCATTCATCCTTACGAAATTTTTTATTCTATTTCTAGTTTTTTGGATGAAGAAATTTTAAAGGCCTCTTTCAATGACTAGTTTAATGACGTATTGTTTGTTGTTATTAATGAAATGAAATATAATGTTTGTTTAGGTTTTAATCATTGGAGCTGGTCCTTGTGGTCTCCGAGCAGCCATCGAAGCTCAGTTACTTGGAGCCAAAGTTGTGGTGATAGAAAAACGAGATCGTATTAGCAGAAACAATGTATTGCATTTGTGGCCATTTGTTATTCAGGATTTACGAATGCTAGGTGCCAAAAAATTTTTCGGGAAGTTTTGCGCTGGTTCAATCGAGCATATAAGTGAGTGTTGCGTATTTTGATTCGAAATTCATTAAGGTTTCGCTGTACATTTATAGTTCTTTTTACTGTTCTTCAATTTTCTGTCAATAGGAGTATTTTTTATGCTTTTTTTCTTCCAGGCATACGGCAGCTCCAGTGCATATTATTGAAAGTGGCCTTACTTTTGGGAGTTGAGATTCATGAAGGAGTAGGTTTTGAATCCCTCGTGCCTCCATCGACGTCTTCAGACGGCGAGAGTAAGTAAAATGAATCGGAAAATCATAGGCAGTCTTGAACCTTACATTAAAAATGTATTTTATAGAAATTGGTTGGAAAGCTAAAATTGAGCCCGAAGATCATCCTGTTTCGCAATATGAATTCGATGTTTTGATTGGAGCAGATGGTAAAAGAAACACCCTCGAAGGTAATGCCTAAATACTTCTTCTAATAATATCCCTTATTAAAGTATTAAATGTTTCTAAATCTGTATAAAAATTTAGGTTTTAAAAGAAAAGAATTTCGAGGAAAACTTGCAATAGCAATAACAGCAAATTTCATTAATCACCACTCTGAAGCAGAAGCTCGAGTCGAAGAAATAAGCGGTGTAGCGTATATTTTTAATCAAAAATTTTTTAAAGATCTTCGTCAAGCGACTGGCATTGATCTTGAAAATATAGTTTATTACAAAGATGATACACATTACTTCGTCATGACAGCCAAGAAGCATAGTTTACTTAATAAAGGCGTGATCTTGAAAGTGAGTTAACATGTTCTGCTTATCGCCGAGTATTTGAATTTGTATTGATAGTGATTTAAAGAGGCAATCAGATCGCATCAAAAACAAGTATCGGAATGCATAGTAATATGTTACATAGATATGTGATTATTTGTATCTAACAAACACATTTAATATTTTAGGATTACTCGGACACTGCCAAACTTTTAGCGATTGAGAATATTAGTAAGGATGCATTGATGGAATACGCGCGAGAAGCTGCCGATTTTTCTACGGGTTATAAGTTACCACAGTTGCAGTTCGCAGTTAATCATTACGGACAGCCGGATGTCGCTATGTTTGATTTTACTTCTATGTATGCTGCGGAAAACGCAAGTCGTGTACTGCATGAGAAAGGTTATAAACTTTTTATGTGTCTGGTTGGCGACAGTCTCCTTGAGGTAATGAAACAAACGTATGTTGAGTTGTAAAGTTGTCCAGAGTAGGATGTTTAAAATCGAGACAATTTGCCATCCCTGTTTTGGTCAATTTAAGTTGTTAAATGTAAAAAATCGATTAGATAAACTTTCGTTGGCTGTAGATTGAAACTACAAGTGCTTATTACTGTTCAATCGGGCTCGAAATTCCGAAATTTCAATATTCGTCAAATCACATCATTTGAGTCAATTTATTTTGAGAGAGGTAGATGGTGAGAATAGAATGGACTATGGTGAAGTATTAAAAAATTCCCCCAAATGTTTATTCTTATTTTTCCATAATGATACGTCGTCGTCAATAAACATTTTAAAACGTAATATTTTCAAAATTTTGAGTCAAATTTAATTTTTCGGTTTATGAAGAATTTTTTTCAACTTGTGATTGAAATTATAGTTTTTTTTTAAATTTCTGTAAGTACAATCGAGAGATTAATATGAAAATTAATCATTGACAGAACTTTCAAAACATACTTTTTCAAAGTAACTTTCCCGAGAAATACAGTCGTCGCGCTATGTTTTCTACGTAATGGAATCTTAAGGTCGAAATAAATATTGTTTTATTTCCAATGAAAGTAATCCCATTAATAAGCATGATGTTGAAAATTCGGTTTAAATTTTCAAGTTGTTTTTCATTATGGTCTCATGGAAATAATAGCTTTTCGGTACCTTTTTTTAACAATTTCATTCATATCTAGTGTACATCGCCATGATTTTTGATTAATTTGTTCGTTAATTGCGGCCTCCGTGATTGAGAATGTTCGCTTTTTTATATCAACATTTCAATTACAAGTGTAGTTTATTCCATATTTCATTGATATTTAACTTCATATTTAATTTAATTAGGTAGAAATCTTAAAAGAAATTAAAAAATGATATCCCTATTTAAAACATTTTATTTTGAAGCTTTTCGTCCAGTTTCCTCATCTACATGAGAGATGATCATATTATTGTTTAAAATTTTGTTTTCGGTTGTGTAAGTGTTTAATATTGTATTAACGTTTATTATGGGACTATTCATGTTATAATACATTTTATGATAATCTAATTGAAAACATTAATCTCGTATCAATTTATGCCTCCATGATACCTGTGTGGTTCTATCGAATCCCGTTATGTCGACAACTTCTCTATTTTGGACAACTCTCCTTTATATTCAGATTACAAGATTTAACTTTTAATGTTGAATTACTTTTTCCAGCCATTTTGGCCCACTGGTTCTGGTTGTGCTCGTGGGTTTCTAAGTTCCATGGATGCTTGTTGGGCTGTACGAAGTTGGGGTAGCAATTTGATGAATCCATTGGAAGTAATAGCCGAACGCGAATCCATTTATCGTCTTTTGAATCAAACAACGCCTGAAAATTTGTCGCGTGATGTAGCTAATTATACTTTAGACCCTCATACCAGATACCCCAACCTCAATACAAGATCTGTGTTACCAATTCAAGTAAAAAATTTGTATTCTTGTGATGATGCATTAGCTTTGGAGCAATGCTTGAAGGCTCCTTCGTCGTTACCTTCTGATTATTCGAAAAAGCGTAGAAGGAAAGGTATGTGTCTACAATTTATTTTTTTTTCAAGCATTTTTTTATTCATTTTTTGAGATGTATTGTTTTTCTATCAGATACGCAAATACATCATGATGTTCTACTATCGTGGCTCAGAAGACAAGTGGCGCTGTACAACGACATTCATATTGAAGATATCAATAAGTCATTCAAAGATGGTTTAGCTCTTTGTGCAATTATTCATCGTTATCGTCCAGATCTCATAGATTTTTATTCTCTCGATTCGTCCGATATTAGTGGAAATAATCAGTTAGCGTTTGATATACTTGAAAAAGAGTATGGGGTTTTACCGGTAAGCAAAAAATGATTAGTTTGTTGAAATATGTGCATTAAATTTAATGATTCATTCAAAGATTTATTTGGTAAAAGAGTATCTAATAGTTTATTCATTTGCCTTTAAACATGTGGATGTATAATTTTTGTGAGCATATATTCGTTTTTACTTGGTGGGCATGTCCGCGCATCGCGCTTTTAGTGATTCCTTTAAAAGTATTTCTTTCATGATTCGGTACTCATTTCCCAATAAAAAATTTCTGTATAAGTTGATGGCCTGACGAAATTCCGTATTAAAAGACAAAATTTTTGATTCCAAGTTGATGAAACAAATTCTATTTATGTTTGTTTATTCTTATAAAAATGTGTTTGATGATTCAGTACGTATGCATTGATCATCGGTTATACGTTTATTGCATTTACTCAGTTATTTATATGATTTTTCTTTGTGATGGTCTGTTTACAGGTTATGACCGGGGTTGAAATGGAAAAGTGTGAAGTTCCTGACAATTTAACCATGTTATCGTATTTAACTCAGGTTTACGATATATTCAGAGGTGAAATTCCCTACACGCATCAAAAGAAAATTGTAACGGTGAGAAGAAAATGCTTGACTCAGAAATGAATACTTTTCATTATTTTATTTGAAAAAAAAAAAAAAAAAAAACTACCATTGTTTAAGGAGTAGCTTAAGACTATGCCTACATAATCAACAGATTACTGCAGCAGCAGACAGCAAACTTTTGGTGACTTCAACTGACTTAGTAGGTACATATAAGAATACTAAAAATAATCCTACTCGGATAAGAAGTACTTACATGAAAATTTGCTGCTGAACAACATTTTGCTGTGGAGTCCGTAGGCACCTACGTTTTGATGCACTGGTTGAAGTTGCTGTTGTTTATGTAGGCGTTGCCTAAACTCAAATCGACTTCATCAAAAAGCGCTTCGCATTGAAAAAGCTTTGTTGAGGAGTCAAATTTATTTTTAACGCAGGATTTTGTAATTTGTCTTGTTTAAATTTATGTTATGTATATATTCACGTGTTTTCTCTCAGGACGATGAAGAAGCATTGCCTTACGAACATGCGACTGATTTTGATCAAGGGATGGCCTTCAAGACTTCATTTAGTAAATTGACTCCATCTCAGAAACTATCCATATTGAATCGAATATCGAATTCAATACCTAGAAAAAGGTATCGAGAAAGTCGGTCTCCAACTGTATCTAGTCGAGGGGTTGAAGTTCAAGCTACGCGAAAACCTAAAAAACGAAAAAGTGGTTCGTCAGGACTTATTGTGAGTTTTTTAATTTTTTGTTTATTGTGTATAGTTTTCTTGGTGGGTGTTCATCATCGAAATTTTTGGTATCTTAAAAATTTGTCTTGCCAGGTTATCGTGGGTATGAATATCATATGACTAATATTATTGATGACAGCTGTTCTTTGGTAGTACTATACTAAAAACCTCTATTGATTTTGGTACGGATCGGGCGAATCGCACTTTCGTTACCTCTATTTTTGTTTTTTTTGGCCGCCAGATTGTTCGAAGTCTTATCCATCAAACATGCGAAATGTAAATGGGTTTGTATACATTGTAGTGACCTGGTTCCTCGTCTGTGTGAACATTGAAAATCTGTCTTTATTCTTGAATAAGAATTTTTTAGTAGGTTTTCTTTAAAAATCTGCTATTATTAATTTTGATCCGGTATTACCACCCACGAATGGGGATGGGTGCGTTTTTCGTTTCATCAAATTCGGTATGAACATTAGTACATATTGAGCCAAGGATCAGACATTGATTTTGGTGTGGACTGGCCGGATGGTACTTCCGGTACCGCTATTTTTGTTTTCATTTTGGCTGTAAAATGCTTAATTTTGGACCAATAGCTATGAAATTTGAAACAAATATTTACTATAATCTGTTGTGACAGTCTACTAGTTTTGGTGCGGATCGGCCGAACCAGCCGGATGGTACTTACGCAACGTACATGGTTGTTAAAGTTTTGAAACAGTTCATGGTTTTAAACTTTAATTTTTGGTCTATAATTGTAAAATTTAATTAAATCACTTCTTGAAAACCTAATTTTTTTAATGGAGCCGTTGCTGCGTTAGTGTTTTTTTTTTTTTATTTGCCATCCATCTTGCTCATAAAAATTGCTATTTACGATGTGATAACTACGATTTATATCAGAAAATCAGTCTGTTACTGCCTTTCATTTTAGCAATAAATGACCAGTTTTGCATTAAAATTGCTCGTCATCAAAATAGGTGCAATGTTGTGAATTAATTCGTTGAATCCAAATCTGAATTAATTAATTTTTTCTTCTGTGAATTTAACAAATTTTGTGAGTATATTCCGTATTTAGGTTATTGATGAATATTAGAATTATTTAGTACTAGTTCATGTCATTTGTTGAGGAGAAATATCACATTTTTTCTTGTCGTATTAATAAAGCTCTAACTATTCTGTCATTTGATTATTGGCGGATTTAAAATTTTTTTAAATTTCATAAAGTGAAATCGTTTTTTAAATTCAAAAGAAACTAAATAATTCCGACTTTTTTTTTTTTTTTAAGTTTGCCAATTTATTTTTGCAAAATATTATTTCATTTGCTCCATTTTTATCGATATTTAGGACGAACGGAAAGGTTTTTTGGAGAGAGTGAGAAAAAAGTCGTTGGAAAAAAAGGATGGTTCCAATTACGTCGAACAACAAAGGCTGATGGCTGCTAGAATCATGAAAAGTGTTCGTATGTTACAAGAAAATAGTAAACAAGAAAATGAAAATATTCCTTTTGAGGATTATTCGATGTTTCTGTATCGCCAGTCAGCTCCCGATTTCAAAGAAAGAGTGAAAGATTTAGAACGTAAATTATTGTATCCAGTAAGCCAATTTTCGTATATAGGAATGACTAATGCTGTGTGGGTTTTCTCGCTCATCGCTTGTAATATAACGCATTTTCACTTTCGATTGTGATAAAAATTATTCTCGTTGTGTATGCGAAAGAAACGATTTGATTCTATTCTTATGATCTGAAAAATGAACATGAGTCATCATTTTGAAGGTTTACGTTGAAAAAAGATCGTTTATATATTTTTAACTAACTTCGTCGTTTTATTTGAATTGATTTTGTCATTTAATTTTCGGATTTTCTTGATTTTTATTAATCTGTAGGTATCCTTAATTATTTGTTTATCACCTAGTAAAGGTTACTGGGAATCTTAATGATTATTAATTTTTTTTTTTTATAGGATAGGGATCCAAAAGAGTTGCATGAATTCAAGAAAAATCCTATGGAAGAGAACTTCTCTGGAAGGGTGAAGGATATTGAAACTAAACTCAAAGAAGGAACGAAAACTGAAAAGAAACCCAAAGATTTATTGAGAGCAATAGGTATTGGAAATTTTTGCTATCATCATCATCATCATCACAGAAATAAAAATATTCAATTTTATTTATTCTCCTCCTCTTTTCTGGTATTCAGGCAAAATTGAAAAATCAGATTGGAATATTAAAGAAATAGAAAAGAAAATTGAAGAAAACAAACATGGACGCGGTGTGCAGTCATCAATGGCGAAAGTTCCGAAGTGGAATCGTCAGCAGTTTGACGATAAAGTAATTTTCTTTTCCTTTACTGCAGGTTGTAAATTTTAAATATTGATCACTAATATTCTTATGGGTTTTAGTTCAGTGCTGTAAAGAAAAAGTTGATTGACAAAAATGCCCCTGTTGATACGAAATATGCGATTGTGGATAATACATTGAAGCGGTTAGAACAGAAATTACGCAATGGAACAGCGCTGGAACAAGGGCGAAGAGGCGCAAATAAAGTTTCAGCCATGGCCGCTCATTTAACTACCTTGAATCAACAGCCGGAAGAGAAATTAACGGCTTCAAAAACGGTAAATTCATTTTCCCCTCTTTCATGAATAATATGTACATCAACTTTTCATATCAACTTTTTTTTATCCAAGGGATCTCCAAAAGTCATAATTTGTAGTCAAGGTGGTAGTGAAATTTGCCACTTTTGTTATAAACGAGTTTATTTGATGGAAAGACTGAGCGCAGAAGGCCGATTTTTTCATAGAGGATGTTTTAGATGCGAGTATTGCGGTATTTCGCTGAGACTTGGTGAGGAATTTCAAATATTTTCAGTCGTTGCCTTTGTTTCTCAGTTATTTTCAGTGGTATTTATTTCTATCGCAGGAAATTATAGTTTCGATCGTGAAGGAAAATATGGCAGTCGATTTTATTGTACTCAGCATTTAGGTTACCCTGGTTTATATAGAACGAAATTGAAAAATCGACTAAATGATTTTAAAACTGAAACAAATGCAGATGACTACAAAGACTTAGATGATATTCCAAAGACTCCGACTGCGGTTGGTTGATCAAATTTCATCAGTATTGACTTATGTTTATTATTAGTTTCCTCGCTAATTACCAATACCTCATTTAGTTGAATTTGAAGTTTTCCAATGATTCTACGGATACACCAGAACGAGTAGAATTTGAGAATTTAGACATTGATAGAGAAGACGATGGTAACATTTCAAGGAATGAAATGGATGAAGATGAGTGGACAGACCACAATTTTGGAACGTCTGCTAATGAACTCGCATCGAGTGACGATGTATCTGATCTTAGGTACTTTTTTAACTTGGATATTATAGTCGAGTCTTCCCTTTGAAATTTAGTTTATTTATATTTATTTATTTATTTATTTTTTTGTCGAAAAGTGAATCTGAAGAAGAAGAAGAAGACAACGAAGATGAATTTGCTCAAGCTTTAGATATTCCTGCGTTAAATAACAACGAATCTATAGAATTTGCCAGATTTTCTTCTGTGGCGGTGCCATCGCCGAAATTAGATGACGTACACCGAAAAAATAGTCGTTCCTCTATTTTAAGTAAAGATAAAGTTAATATTAATAATGATGGTGAGTGCGACAGCAGTTCTTCAGATGAATCCTCACATCACATAAGTTATCATGAATTTGAAAGTGACGGTTAGTTTAACTTTATTTCGAGTCAGTTGGTGTTGAATGCTTTCATTATAATGATTAATTGATAATTTTTTTTTTTTAATTTCAGATGAAAGTGATACAGCGACTGGTGAAAAGAATTATAATTCTAAAAATGGTCGACTGGAAGAAGTACGCTTGCAAGTGCCTAATAGAATAAATTTGTCTGATTCGGGATCTGATACTGAGGTGATGTATAGCTCTACATCTGATCCATTTCGATTAGCTTCAAACAATCATTCTTCTTCATTTTCTTCGAAAAAGTGGGACATTAAAAAGAAACGCAACAAAAAAGAGTGCCTTATCATGTGATTCTATTTTTAGTTTCAAGTTATACAGATTTTTTTTCATTTTCTTTTTCATTCTATTTTTCTCTCTTTTTTTTCTCCTTTTTTTTTCTTTATTGTTATATTTAATTGTGATTGGTGTCGCGAATCTTCGTTTCTTTGAAATATTCACTCAAAGCCACTTTTCATCGAAATTCATTCAAGAATTTTTTTAATCAAAGATTTTTTTATGGTCATCTGAAAATAGTCCTGTTCATTGAAAGTCGGTTATAAGTTGTGTGCGTTTTTTTAACGAACCGGTTTTCTATTCCAATTTTCGTAATGATTTTAGAAGATCAGACAATCAGGTAAAGTTCTTATATTGTATGTGTGTTGTTCAGGGCTTGAGCTTTTCTAACATTACACGTTCGGGAAGTATGTAGCTAACCTAATATGTGTGCTAAGTACTACTCTCAGTACAGGAGTAGTAAAATAACTGATAACGTTGGTTCTGTTTGTTGAAAATTTAGACCTCATTGAATATCAGAATTAGTTTTCTTCCTCTTTGATGTGTGTTTTTCAGTAACTTTTGTCCATGTTTATCCGAAAAAGCTTCTACTGTATCATTAAACCGAGTTGACCGCATTTTTATGATGTATTAAAAACACCTGCGTAGGTTGCAGTCTCGTGAAAAGTCCAGCGAGCTTTATTTTTCATTTTATGCGGTATTGGGGAACCGGGAAAAAGCTTGAACTATATTATTAAATTATACCGATTTTATGTTGTCTGGGTGGATGTGTTCATTTCTACCGCAGATGATTTCAAATAGTCGAATAAATGTATTGTACGTCTGTAAAGTAACGTGTATGTTAACATCTGAATTGGAAAGTTTCCTAAGTTTGTATCTTCGTGGTGCCCATGGGTAATCTGTATTATAAACTAATTAAAAATTCAGTTTTTTAATTTTTTATTATACTTTCATGTTCATAATATTCATGTATTCTGATGATTGAGCTAAAAGATGAAAAGTGGCGCTGAGAGATTTTTGTATAACCAAATTTTATATTCTTTGCATTTTTTTGCCAATAAATTTTTTCATGTCGCTATTCTCGTCGTATATTAGGTCTTAATAGGAGAGTGCTCTAAATTTTCATGTCTGCCGGAAATTATTTTCTTTTCGAGTGTTAAATTTTTTTTTTTTCTACTTCTTCAGTTATTTGAAATTTCTTGAACTTTATTTCATCATTGCAGCCAAATTCGTTTTGGTTTTAACGCATTTAATTGTTACTCGCCTCAATAAAATCAGAAAGCGTGCGGTTGGTGGAATTATACAATAGTGTAGTGAACTGTATATGTTTTCGTCAGTCATAATTGCACAATTTGTCTGTTGTTTTCCCCTGCTTCTTGACAGTGAATTGGTTTCTTTTCGGCGGAATTGCACTTTCCTTTTTAAACGTACATTATTTTTAATCGAGTCGGAATTAAGTGACTAGTGTTTACTGTTATAGAAAGAAAAATAACATTTAATATTTCACTGGTGATTATATTATTTTCTTATTTCGTTGAACTTTTATTAAATTTGAACTGATTTGTTGCAGGTCGCTTCTGACGAATATTCTGTGTCCTCTGATAATGGCGATGAATATGATGAAGATGGGAGCGATGAAGAAGATGACGAAGATGATGATGATAATGAAAGTGATTCTGCTACAGAGATCTCAACGGATTCCGAATTTGAAAGAAATAATAGTACCGTGATAAAGTCTGAAATACCCGATATTATAATTAGTGAAAGTTTACCTACTCGAAAAGGTCATCTAGAAGAAGTTAAAACCATCCAAATTGTAAACAAAAATGTTGAAAAAAATGTTCCTCGCTTGAGAGATGACGGTAATATAGCGAAGCTGCCTCCATCAAAAGACATGACCAACGAAGTTCACGAAACGAAAGTGAATCGATTTCCGTTTGTGAATCCACATCGGGGTGATTATTACCTAAATAGAACTCAGTCAACGGAAGGAGTAGCATCGAAAATTTCGCTCGAACTTAAAAAAAAGTATTTGTTGGGTGAGGATAGCGGTGCTAATCTTGTTAAAAAATCGGAATCCACTTCTGTTTTAGACACCAAATTTAAGTCATTAGTCGATCAAATTTCTGAACACCAAAAATTATTAAATCCTGCCCCAGAACCTAGTCTAACGATGCAGGCGTTCTTAGATGGAACGGTCAAGTTGCGTAATTCATCTGTATCACCCTCTTCTTCAGTGAACCTTCGAAAATCGAAAGAGCTTACGGGAATTGAAGATTTTCCACATATTTGTAGCCTTTCGAACAACTTCGATAGTATAAATGCGACGATCAGTTCGCGAAAAAGCGAATCCAGTTCACAGGCGGAGACGACAGATACGTCGCACACGATTAGCAAAACATTGGTCGAAGAACGGCCACCTAGTCCTGTGTTTGAAACGTCTATCGTGGTGCCAGAGTTCCCAAAAAAAGACACTAACGACCGCCAACTTGTCGAAATTGCATCGACAACGGATGACGCAAGCTCTGCGGAGGAGGATGAAGATGAGTTTGTCAAAAGTTACCAAAGAAACGCTGCTGCTCAAATTTCGCTTCCCAAAGTTGAAATACATAACTCTCAAGGTGAATTATTACCACACGATGTAGATGTTGTCGAGGAGAAAGGTAGTATAAATAAGCTGAAGGGTAGTGAAGATAATTACAAGAAAAAAGAAATGTATGAGACATCACCGAGTAAAACTCCACTTAAGGGTGTTATTCAAATGTCTAATGTAGCTTGTGGCGATAGCGTTGAAATCAAGTGGACGACGGAGGCGAAAGATGGCAGTCCATTAAAAATTATGGCTGTGCCTGGTTCCGATTACCATGCCAAGGATCGGGACAGCGCGCAAATCTTACGACGTGTATCTACGCCTTCCGAGCTATTCGCATCTTCCGATTTGAAGCGAACCGAAAGCAAGTCGTCATTCAGCGACAAAAGTAGTCCGTCAACTCCAACCTCGTTGCAGGGCGACGACAATACATTAGCTGTGTTTACAGAAACGGAGCTGTCGGATTGGGCACGCGACGAAGATGGTGCCGTTTCCGAGAATTTTGATGATTTGATTTTGGGCACACCGAACATCACGTATAGGCGGCACCAAAAACCTCGCAAGAAGACCGGCCGCAGTGCTGCCTCCTTTAAGAACGCGAAGTTAGCTGACGCCAAGGAGGATTTCGTGCATGTGTGCGGTAAAACGGATAAACTGAAACCGCCAGCGTTTGTATTGGCCGACATTGATAACATGGATATCGAATTCATGGACAACGGCGACGATGCGTGCAGTGAGACTGCTGATGCTGTGAATCGGTTGGTGATAAAAAACAGCGGCTACATTGAGTACGTGACTAGTGAAGATGAAGCTAAAACGCCGCTCGCCGAAGCCATTAATGTCGCCTATCCTACATTTTCGGATTTCGGCGGAGCCGCTACTTTCGCTGTTTCTCATCCTGAAGATATCTACGTCAAAACAAACGGCACTACCGCGGAAGTATTTGCATCACCGAAAAAGTTGAATCGCACACCATCAGGAAACGAAAGCAACCAAGTCCAAGATAATGAAAAAGCAGCACCTACTGAAGAGTTCGATAATTTTGTGCATCGATTCCAAGATCGTATTACTCCTTTTGGTAACGTAAAAGATTCGATTGACGTACGGAAGTCGCGTAAAAATCCTAAGTCACCGATTATCCATTCAGCGAGTAGCGATAATATCGAAGTCGCCGAAATCGCCGTCGAAAACAGAATACCCGCAATTAACGGTCCATCGCAGAAACTCGAGGCTCTTTCCAGAGAACGCTCGAAGCAGAAGAATCTGATCCATGAAATGGTAATGAGTAAGTTACTGTCTGAAGGTAAAACGCTTTACGATCGCAGGGCCAAGCGTAGTTCGCGTAACTCTTTAAGTCCGTTTAACTCGTCTACGTCACAGAACTCATTACACAGTCAGCTGAGCGACGATAAAAAAGATGTGCAACGTGTGGACAGCGTTGATGGTGTTGAGAATAAAGAGAATATTCTATGTGATGGTCGTCAGTGCGACGCGAACGAAATCTCTGCTTCTCCAGTTACCCCGGCTGTGCACTTGTCATTAGACATGAGAAATAGCATCCCTTTGAAGGACGGCTGGAGTCCTTTGCCGTCGTCTTGCGATGGCAAGTGTGCTGAATCGTTTTCGCTACCCGACCTGCAAAAAGCATTGAGTGACTCCGGCGACAAAGTGCTGACGCCTGTTCTGCCGATAGCTAGCGGTCGATTAGAGATGCTTCAGTTCACCGAGTCGATTAAACAACAGGCGAGAACGCGTGCACGATTGATGAGCGATTCGGAGCTGGGTCTGAGTCCAGAGGATAAACTGAAATTATTGAAACAAAAAATTGCTGCGCGGAAAGCAGTTCAAAGTGCCTATGTCGATTACCCGCGCGTTGGCAACTACTTAGACGAGAAATTGTCGTTTTCGAATAGAGTTTTGGACGAGTTACAGAATGCTATTAGTGAAGCTAACTCAAAATCTAGCGTGGTATGTGTTGAATTTTCTTTCATATGTTTTTTTAATCAGGGTGTCTGTCGAAGAGTACCAAAAACCACGAAAAAGTCACGAATCCAAATTTACCCTAATGAGTTGCATAGATACAAGAACATGTTTTTTTGTAGGGGTGGTTTACAAAATTTATCGACAAAGAAGAAAATATGTTGAGAAAACGTACTCGCACACATACGATATTTTTATACTTATTTCTAAAGTTTTATCTTTACGGGAGGTGGTTGAACTCGCATATCTACGCCACTAAATATTATGATGTACTTGTTTAGAAAGATTGATGTTTTAGTGGTGTACTGTGAAGTGAAATCTTACGAATTATTTCGTTCCTGAAATTGATAGACTGACTTTTCACTTATATTTTTAACCATTATCTACATTTTTGACCATTATCTTGATAGTTTTTATTCTGAAGTAGATTGGGAGAGTGTTCAAAAGATTTTGCTTGAAAATGTTATGAATTTATCAACTTTAATGTCGTAGTGGACACATGAAGTACTGTTTTTCAAAATGTTCTCTCACAAATCCGATTAATGTGATGGAATGGGTTTTTTTTTGAAGGATGAAATGGAACTGTCACCTCAAAGTAAAACCGTGAAGGACAAAGATCGACGAAAAAGCATCATTCAAGCGGTGTCCGATTTTTTTCTCAAGAAGTCACCAATTAAAACGCCCGTCTCATCCAGAGATGTTTCGTCGACTAACAAATCTAAATTCAAGATACCATTGATGGGAAAGGATAAATCTAGAGTGAGTATTTCGTGTGGGCTTCTATTCTTAAACTGACTACCGTGATGAAAATCGTTCCGTTAAAATCTTCATTACTCGTCCCGTATTGGAAAATTAATTGCGAGGTTTGATTTTTGAATGTTCTGTGCTTTCAGTCTGCCGACGATGTGTTTATTTTTACGGGACGATACTGTGTAAGAATTTTTGGCATTCATTTGTGCGCTTTTAAATTACGTCCAGTTTTCATAGGATTTTTTGTTGCTTTTATTTTATTTTATTAATTTTATCTTTTTAGCCAAAAAAGTAGTTTTTGATTTGTACCTGTTGATATTTTCTCCTATTTATGCTTTTATTTCTCGTGAATTTACCTAAAAGCTTTCATAAATTCGATGCTGCTGTAGAAACTCTTCTCCCCCTACAAAAAGATAACATTATTACTGTTCTAAATCGGATTCTTAAAATTTTGAAACATTCGATTTCGTTTTGGTTGGCTTAGCTTGTATGGCAGTAGCTGTGATGGAGTTCACCCGATAAGCGAGATAAAATGTGAACGAACTTCTATAAAGTCTGAAGAAATGAAAGTCTAACTTTGTCAAAAGTTTTAGTGCGTTTGTGATCGAGTATTTCTTTGATTTCAAACTAATTATTCTGTTTCCTCGTCTGAAATAAATAATAGAATTTCTGTGACCTCGTTTTACTCGATAATTTATAGCCTTTCCTTATTTTAATGATAAATTTATTCTAGTTGATGTGTCGATTATTATGCTTTTATTTACTTGGCTAAAAATCGCATAAGTTTGTTTTTATAAGTATAGTCTGTTCGAATTTTGGTTTCGGTTTTTATATGATGCTAATTTTGCCTCGAATTTTATGGTGTGGATTCTCCCCATTTTGATTCAGTGTTTTTATTTTCTAATCTGCCTGGCGTTAAATGCATTATAAATGTGTGTATTGTGAATTTTGTTTCGCAGGACAAATCATGTGACGACGTGTTTCAACAGAATTATGCTAGCGAATGTGATCTTAAAAAGAAGAGTATTGATAGTTGCGCCCCTCCAAGACCCCCTTCGCCTACCTGTTACACGCCTAATTTAGACGAATCAGGTTTGGTCTTTGATCGCAGTTTTGTTCTTCAACCATGAAATGAATATAAAATACTAACTTATTGTACCGTTTACAGAGGAAAATCTGTCAGTTGCGACCATAGAAAGCAAAGAGGACAGTTCTTTGATGTCAGCATCCAAGCCACTCAGATCAAGTAATCGGAAAACCAAGAGAGAAAATCAGAAGAAGTAAGCGTGATGAAATTTAACTTGGGTATGCAACGGGTTATTGTTTCCTCCGTGTAATATAAATTTATTTTCATTATTGTTCTGGTATAATTTCTAATTTTATGGAGAATTTCACTAGAACTGATATTTTATTAGTGTTTCAAAGAACTACGTGCGACAGTTTATTATTCTCTGTCACTATGAAATCTTTGAATATTGAGTGTACTCTAAGTATTTTTGAGGAGAAAGGGAATTGAAAATTTTCCTATATAATGAATGAAAAATAAATTCGTTTGTGAAAAAAGTCCTTCATAGGTTTAGGTAAAATCACTTTGCACTTGACTGGCTGAGTTCTTCTTTGTGATTTTATGACAACTAAATTCTTTTTAGCAGTTTTTTTTTTAAATTATTTTTGAATTTCATTGTTCTCTTAAAAAAGAAAAAAATTTAGAATTTGTTTTTTCATTCAAGTTTACACTTAAACCCCAATTTACCGTCCACAGAAATACATCTTCATCTTTTTGAAATATCTAAGTTACTAAACTTACGTATATATTCCAACTAAGTAATTTTGTTGATTTGTAGACTCCGAATGGCGCAAGAAATTCAAAGACAGTTGGAAGAAATCGAAGTGAAGCAAAAGGAATTGGAATTTAAGGGTGTCAAAGTCGAGAAAGCTTTGCGCAATAAAAATCGTTAGTATCTCACATAATTTTGTGTTAAATTATCATCTTTTAAGTTTTGATTATTTTAGCCAATGGCTGTGGACGTGAGTGCGTTTATGTAATCATATGTGTTGTAAAATTAATTTAGCCATTTGAACTGTTTTAGTTGTGTGTTGAAAATTTGTATTACTTTTAACGATTGTCATTGTTTGCGTTTTTTAATCATTTGCAAAAATCGCGAAAATCATTGCCTTGATATAATTGCTTTTTGTTTCGATTCTCAGGAAATGTTTTTAAAAAAGTTAAGAAAATATATAGTCGTCGACTTGATTAATGCCTTTGGAGAATAATATCACATGTACCGAATGAGCCAGTACGTATTTTATGACGAATTTTTCTCAAATTGAGAAAAAAGTCAATAATCCAAAATCTGTAGGTGAAAATAATCTTCTAATGAGCCTCAAATCACTTAAATAACTTAATGGTTGTATTCATAAAATTCTCTCTAACTTTCATTACGGGCAGACTTGCAAAGCTTGTGTTTGGGTGTCGGAAAGTTTAAAAAGGTTATTTTGATTTTCATCTTTGACGACTAACGTGGCTGTTGTGTGTAAAAGAATAACAACTACAATAGCCACTAACCCTTGTTACTTAATTTATTAATTCAGAAAGAAGATATAACTGTGGTGTCCATTTCGTTTCCTATTAATTTTGAGACAGTCGAGTGGATTAATAACTTGAAGAGAGATAGTTCAATGTTTTTGTTCGAAAAGTATGATAAATAGTATTTTCAGTAAAAATTTACATTATTCAGAACTATAGTTCTTATTAAAAGTTAAATAAAATGTGTGTATTTTGAAAGTACTTTTACTTTTGCGTTGTACTTTTCTAAAATAGTCAGGCCCGGATTTAGAGAAGGGCGTTGCGGACCGGACCCTGAGTCCTGTTAATTCAAGGGCCGGTGAAAACAGATACACCTGTGACATATCAAATTTGGGTGAAGACCAGTTTGAAAAAAAGATTTATGAGCCCCGGGCCTCTTATCTCAAATTTGGCCCTGAAAATAGTGACGCATTTGTAACGTCAACGGTATTTTATTTTTAATATTTGTAAAATTATTATCTGATATTTGTAAACAGCAAAATGGATTTTAAGTTGATTTCAGTTTACGAATATGAGAATATAATTGTCTTCCCTTTTTTTCACGTGCTTATTATTTATATTATTCTTAGATGCCACTAACTCTAAACAAATGTATTTGGCTGTGTTGTGAAAATGATAATCTCATTTGAATGATTTCTTGTTTGTCAATTCGAGTTTTGGCGAGGAGTTATCCCAACAGTTTTTGATAAACTACAGTTGAACTAAAATTTTATCGTCCTCTAGTTTCAGATTTGAGAATTACAACAAAGTCTGAAAAAAATTAGAAACCTATTTCAAAAATTACAGATAATATTTATCTGCAATACCTAATTTTCTCGTATAAATTCATTTTTCGTGTTCTGCCCAGGAATGGCATTTCTTTAAAACAATTAATTTTGATGAATGGAAAGTGTTAAAATACTAATTTTCTTGTCACTTCACTCAAACTTCCTTGTTATTTAAGAAAATTTTTCTTTTTAATGATTTTCTTGAAAATTTTGGACACCACGCTCCATTAGTTTTTTATTTTAAGCACTCAATTTGTATTGTTTCCACCCAATCGAAGATCGAGTCATAAACTTTGAATGTTCTGTACTGTCTATCAATGAGCCATTGGAACGCTCGTTATTATAAACAGATGTTTTTGTATGAGATTCCTGTTTTACTCAATATTTCACATTTTTATTTTGAGTACTACTAACCTGTTTTTCCTGAAAAATTTCGCTTTATTCGCGTCTCTAAAAATCTTATGCATATTAACGTTTTCTTATACAATATATCTTCATTGGTTGAAAGAAAATGTCACGCTTTTCGAAAATAACATATGAAGTATATTCGTAATAATACAATTTTTCCCTTAAATATATAACAGAAAAGTTGCTTTAATTGTGCAGAACCTTGTTTGGTTGTAGAAAATTCCGAAAGCGAGGTAGAATTGATGCAAGAGCTGTTGGAAATGATACGTGAACGAAATGAGCTGAGAAAATGCGAACAAAAATTGCTGTTAAAAGCAAAGGAAATCGAAACCGACGATCCGTATTAAATTCAGATAGCAATTAGATGTGTTCGGCAATTGTGTGTGTGCAGCAATATTTTATTTATTTATATATTCTTTGTGAATTAGATTTTATATTCATTTTACGTGCAATACACAACGACGATCAGTAATCGATTGCTCATTATTATTATGAAAATAATATGTTCGTTTGTATAGTGAAATTTGATGTCTAGATTTATGATCAAACAAAACCCAGTGATTTGCTTATAAGTTATACCTACTTACGTGTGTGCGCGTGTGTGTGTAGTGAATATATATTTAATTTGAGTCAAAATTTATGTTTAAAAAATGTGTGAATTTTTTTTTCCATTTTCTGTTTTATTATATCTACTTATTTGGGAAAATACTTTTTTCCGCTTCTGCCCAAAAACTTAATTTGGGCAAAAAAAAAAAAATGTTGAACAAACGTGAAACAATTGTTCAAAATTTTACATTACTTATTTGTAAAATGTAATGTATTTTTTTGAGTTTTAAAAAAATGTTATTTTCTGTCGTACTGTATGCGACTTCTCCTATAATTGGTGCGAATCTATTATAATAGACGTAAGGGACTGTTTTTTTAATGAAGTATAATACGCTTCTAATACGCTTTTATTAATTTTTTCCCCATTTTTGGTTTATGTTTAATAGATCGTATCAAGTTTGGTTTATATATATTTTTTGTTTTTTGTGTTTTTTTTTGTGTAAGTTACATTTATTAATTATTATGACTAAACGCTATTGCTGCTGGCCCGGGTGATAACTATAATATTATGCTGCAGTTGTGAGGCGAATAGTACACGATCAATTACTCAATTTTTACTCGTAGAATTAGTGTATGTTAATTAAATTATTAATGTTTTATAAAAAAAAGCCGTTTTTTTTTTTTTTTGGAAAATCTTTAAAAAAATTTTAAATGCATTTTAGATATTCGCGAAATTTAATTTTGGAAATTTAACTTCTATTATAACCTGCATAAAAAGTTATTTCAGTTACTATTTCCAATGCATGCGTAATTTTCGTATGTTCAAATTACTTTTCACATCACTTCTTGTTTTTACGAATCAAGGGCGTAGATAAGAAGGAGTCCTGGGGGTCTTGATCCCCTTTAGATCTGAAAAAAAAATGTCATGAAAAATAGTGTGTTTTTTGGTGAATTATGACAGGGTAGAGTGGGTCGAATGGGTAGGTCGAGAAAATGCGAACGCCCTGCTCACGACGAAGCTGTCTACGCCCTTACCACAAAACAATGAGCGATACGCAAACTTTCGGTTGCATTTTTCTCAGTCTGCTACTTTGTAAGTTATTGAAAAAATCTGTGATATGTAGGCTACGATTCGAGAATATGATACTTAGCCTTAATTGGATTATTTTTGTATGTTCGTAGGTACCTACGTAAAATGTAAATAACAATTCCTAGCTTTATATTGCTGTTATAAAGTTTTTTTTTTTTCAATTATAGACACAGTCTTGCAAGCTTGAATATTTATTTCTGGTTTATGAGAAGAATCAAATCATGAAGAAAAAAGGGCAAAGGTTGTGAAGACATCGGCCCGCTTTCAAAACGTATAAATTTTTAAATAAGTTGGTCCTGATTTCCTGAATGTTGGTAATTTTTTTAATTTGGTCGCGATATATTTATGTATTATTTATCTATGATCGTGATTCGAATAAGTTAGGAAACCACTGCCATGGACAGAAGGTCTGAAAAAGCTATCCACACAATCTGCGCATAGCAGACGTCGGTCGGCTGCATACTTTCATAATTCGAAAATACTGTTTATTCGTGAAAAATTACACAAATTTATAACACTCGGTGGATAAATTTTATACATAAATACAAAGTAGAAAATTTTAAAACAAAATACGTGATGTAAGTAAGAATAGTAAAAACCAAGCATTAAATAAAAAAAAAGGAAGAATTAAGTAATGGAAGTGATTTTTACATGAAAGTTTAAAATTAAATTAACAAACCGACGTGATATTTGCTAGCAAAATAAACTTTAATGACTTGTTATCAGTCATCTGGTTTTAAGTATGACTCGAGAGGATTTGGTCCGCGTCTCCTTGCATTGGACGGATTGGAATGGATTTCTATAATTTTTGAAGAGAAAGTCAAAATGAAAGAAATTAGTAAAAACAGTTTATAATAACTGTGGAATACCTTGTCGTGAGAGATATTCTCATCAGAAGGAAATTCTACAGAATTTAAGCGTGTTCAACCACTTTGTACATAAGTACAGGTAAGCCAAAACCAAGACAAACACTGGCGATTTTAGAACCGGTTCGTGTGGTTTTTATACGACTTATTTACACGCACACCAAGACACGTATGTAAGAATATACATACGTCTGTGAGGGCGGCCAGGTCGCATCATCCCCTACCGAGATAAGAGATGGCTGGCCGGTTCGTGTACGGATTGTGACATTGTCTCAATGTGTCACGATTCGGTACTCGTACATTACCTGCATGTACTTGCAGGTAATTACAATCGAACGTACTTAGTATGTTTAATGTTGGAAGGACGATTATTTGCCTGCCCTTTGGGGCGGCGACTGTTGTTGAGGGGTCCAAGCTGCTATACTTAATACGGGAGAGTCCCCATAGCTACTCCCCCCAGTTTTTGCGCTGCAAAAATGATCAAACATGCGCAAGGCCTGGGGGGATGTGTGGGTTTAATGCCATTTTTGATTGGCCTCCCACTTCGCCAGGGTACTGCCTTCTGTTGCCCCGACACACTCGTATGATTCCTTACGAGCGTGCATTTGGGCCAGGTAGTTTGCCCGGCTGTCCTCTCCCCTACGCCTCAATGGTCGGTTTTTGGTGTAGGCGTAGGGGTGACAGCGGGAGTGAAGGGGCAGCGGACGTCTGAACTGAGGCTGCCTGAGCATGGGGGAGTTTGAATTCCCCGATTTCAAGGCAGCTATCTTCGCCTTTTCATTGGCTGCCCTCTCTGCCATAAACAGGAACTTCATCGATTCCCTGGTCTCCATAGGCTTTGGCTCCAGAGTCGTGGGTTCTGTCATCTGAGTCGGTTCCGGTGGAGTCTGGATGGGAGAGATGATGGGTGGAAGCGGAGTCGTCATCTCCGCAAGAACATTCTCCACGGCGGGTGCCGTGTGCATCAGGAGTTCCTCCTCAATTCGATCAAGTTCCGACTTCTGTTCCAGAATTTGCCCAGTGCTCTTGGTGACTTCCGGAATTTTTGGGTTCTTGGTCGTGTTGAGGAAGATTCGGGTTGGTAGCAACATTGGAATAGGTAAGAAGGAAAACAGAGAGCCAAAAATATCGTTTAGAAAACACGTCCAAGTTATTAGACAGTTCTAAAATGGGTGAATTTACTGCTATTTTTGATTTACCATTACACTTTCATCTTAGCTTTTTCGCATCTTCCTATCAACATGTAGAAGGGATAGCGCTTAAAATTCTCGGCCATATGCAAGTTTTCTGGTTAAGTTCTGATCAGTTTAAGCAAAGTTATGCCTGAAATAAACTCAGAGAATATATTTTTCGAATTTTATTACAAAGGAATCTCCACTTGTGACGTCACAACGTTGAGATTATCTTTGTGTTTGACAATAAACGCACGTTGCAATGTTTATTTCCCTATCGCACGTGGATTTGTTTATTCCTGTCATTTTCTTTTTGTTGGCATTCCTCTTTTGTTTATCTCCAGAGTTTCTTTTGTTTCACGGAATTCCGATTTTTGTCACATATTTTTTAGCGGGTTTAAACTTATGTTACGGATATTACTTTATCGGGAGTAAATTTTATTTTCTTCGCATTGACCTCTCAGACTTGCAAGAAGGATGGGAATTTTTACATTTTTTACTGCCTAGGGGCCTGCCTTTTTATTGTGGGCATATGGGGACCTCGACATCGAATGTTTTGGTAGTAACTCTGAAAACTTTACAGGCTTTTTATTTTTTGGTGTTTTCTCTAATTGTGAATTTGTTATTTCACATTTATCGACGGATTCTTCTAAGTTTGTTGGTGAATCCGTCTGGATATTTTCTATGTTTTCTCTCTGTAATCTCTTTATTCTTTTATCGTCGCTTACCATGTATGCAGGCTTCAATCTGTCGATTGAAATTGTTCGAGGTTCGCCTGCAATGAGTATCACAAAGTTTTTCTCATCTTGTGATACTACTTTGTAAGGACCAGTGTATGGTTTATCCAGCGCAGATCTCATTTTTTTGTCTCTAACAAATACGTGTGAGGTATTGGCCAAGTGTTTTGAGACGTAAATCTTGGGCTGGCCATGACGAGCTGCCTGTTCTAGAAAATTGTTGGCATCATTTCTTATATTTTGTACCATAATTTTGGGGCTAACTTCCTTCGATTTTGTGAAGAAGTCCCCTGGAAGGCGTAGCTCTTCGTCAAACGCTAATTGCACTGCAGAGTGACCTGTATCCATTTGTAGGGCAGATTGAAGGCCTAAGAGGATGGTTGGAAGTACATCTACCCATCTCTTTGTATCATGTGACATAATAGAGGCTTTGAGAGCTCTATGCCATCTCTCGATTTTGCCATTGGCTTGAGGATGGTAAGCTGTGGTATGACTGTGTTAAACACCAAGCTTATTTGCTAACTCTTTGAAGAGCGAGCTCTCGAATTGGCGACCTTGGTCCGTATTTTATGACTTCTGGTACGCCATACCTCGCAATCCAGGTATCGTATAACCTGGCAGCTACAGTTGGAGCTGTCATCTTGTGTAGAGGAATTGCTTCTGGCCATCGTGTTGCCCTGTCTATTATCGTTAACAGGTATCTGTGTCCTTGAGATGGTGGCAATGGGCCTACCAAGTCCATATGTACTGTTTTAAACCACTCTGTCTGTTTGAAGGATTTGAGGGGTGAGCGAGTGTGTCTTCCTAATTTGGATTCTTGACAGTTCAGGCAACTGCGAGCCCATTTGTTGTAGTCAGACTTCATTCGTGGCCATACAAACCTTTCCAAAATTAAATTAGTACTACATTTTGGCCCGGCATGTGACAGATTATGTATACTGTTGAAAGCCAACCTGCGATATTTTACTGGTAGAAATGGCCTATTCTTACCTGTACTGACGTCACATGTTAATAAAACTTCAGTACCGGGAATTTTTCGCTGTCTCAATTTGAGAGTAGTATCATCGTTCTATAACAACTCTTGCAATTCTGCATCCTTAAGCTGTGCTTTAGCTATTTCAGCATAAGGCAATTGGACAGGAGCTGAGATAGCTTCGATTCTACCCAAGGCATCAGCTGGAGTGTTAAGTTCTCCACTTATATACTGAATGTTGGTAGTCAATTGACCAATATAGTCTAATTGTCGTGCTCTTCTCGGCGATGCTGGTTCTGCTTTTTGTGTGAAGGCATATGTTAGGGGTTTATGGTCAGTATACACAGAAAAACATCTACCTTCTAATTGGTGCCTGAAATGCTTCAACGCAGCAAAAATTCCGAGCAATTCCCTATCGTATGTGCTATAGTTCTTTTCTTTTTTTGAGAGCTTCCTTGAGAAGAAAGCTAGCGGTAACTTCTTGTTGTCTTTATCAAGTTGGTACAGGGTTGCACCAATAGCAAAATCAGATGCATCGGTACTCACGCATAACCACAGACTTTTGTCTGGATGAGCCAATAGAGTTGCATTTTCCAGTGTATCTTTGATTTTCTCAAAGGCCTGTTTGGCTTCTTCATTCCATTCGAGTGGAGTTTTATCTTTCTTTTTACTAGAATTAGTGCAAACAGCTTACTTTGTTCAGCTGCTGCATTCTTCATGCAACGTCTTTAGAAGTTAACCATTCCCAAGAAATGCCTGAGTTCAGCGACATTTGAGGGTTTTGGGAAGTTCAATATTGGCTCTACTTTGGTCTTCAAGGGGGAAATGCCTTCAGTCGAGACTTTGTAGCCGAGGAAGTCAATTTCAGTCTGTGCATTTAACCTTTTACCTACGTTGATAGTAAGCCCGGCAGGTTTGTGCTGAGTTGCAAAGTCCAAACGGCATTCGAAGGTATTTGAATAGTCCAAAGGGGGTTATAACCGCTGTCTTTGGTACGTCCTGGTCAGCCATAGGAATTTGGTGGAATGCCCAGTTGATGTCTATTTTGGTGAACATCGTTTTACCCTTCATATTCGCATTGAAGTCCATTATATTGGGGACTGGGTTGCGATCAGGAACTGTTTTGGCATTTAAGGCCCTGTAGTCTCCAACAATTTGCCACTCTCCACTTGCTTTTTTGGTCATGTGGAAAGGGAAGCTCCATGAGCTTTTTGAGGGGCAACATACACCCTCCTCAATGATGCGATGGAAGTACTCCCGTGCCGCTTTGAGTTTGTCAGGCAGTAACCTTCATGCTCTAGCATGGCAAGGCGGTCCTTTAGTCTCTATGTAATGAACAGTGTCATGTTTATAGGTAGGGTGCCTGAGAATTGATGGTTGGGTGACTCCAGAATAGTAAGACAGGATCCATAGTAGTTGTCCGTTGTCTTTGGTACAGTGGGATATATTTGTGTCCAGTCTGCAAGCATGCGTTTTGCCATCCACACAATTTTTAGATTCACTATCGATCAATTTGCCATTTTTGAGGTCAATGATCAGGCCATAATGTGCAAGGAAATCTGCACCCAGGATTGGGTTTGGAACATCAGCAACCGTGAAGGACCACGTCATTTTTTCCTTAAGTCCGATGTCGACTTTGCTGGTCTCAAGTCCATAAGCTGGAAGGTTTTGACCATTCACAGTACGGAGATAGTATTTCGGAGGAAGTACTTTTTGATTTCTACTTACTGGCAATATACTCAAGTCTGCACCTGAGTCTTTCAAGTACCATCTCCTATTTGTCCTGTCCTTAATGAACAGGCGGCATGAGTGTTTTTCCAAGAGGTTTTCAGCCACATAGATGGCCCCTCGTTCTAATTTGACGCCTCCTTGGTATAGGATTTGCCCCACCATTTGCACCTATTGTTGCATTTGGTGGCCTCTGCGCCAAACCTATTATGAAAGAAACAACTCTTTTCATCCCAATTTCAAGACTGGTTTTTGGGTGATGATGTTCTCGGGGGAGTTGAACTCTGACCCTGTTGGAACTTGATCTACAGTCTCTGGACTGAGACTTTTGTCCTTTGCTATTGCTACTGTTGTTGTTGTTTCTTGACTTAGATCGTTGTCGCCAGCTGGATTTTGTGGAGCTTTGGCCTTTGTTCCTCTTTACTTTGTCGATCAACTGAGCTATTTGAGCTCAAAGTTGAGCGATCTCTCCAGTCTCTACAGATACTGCACTTACCACAGGCTTTGACCTGGTATATTCTAGCGCATTATCTGCTGATTTCGCAAGGAAGTACAAGTCTGAGGATGTATTTATCATGGTCGAACCTACGGTGGCTTGGCATTGCACAACACTTCGAGGAAGTTGCTTGCAAAATTGGTTGCCTATGACAGAAGAGGCTACAATATTATCCGCCTTCTGCCTTAATTTTGCCATGAAGATTGAGGGTTTGTTGTCCCTCATCTTCATACCACCCATCACATCGTCAATGATTTGGTTTTTTGTTTTTCCAAACACATTCTTTATCTTCTTGACTAACCAGGCATATTTATCATCTTCTATCGAAGGGCATTCTATGATATACGGAATGTGGTGGATTATCTGTGGGGGCATGCCTTCACAGATGTGGAGATACCACTGGTTCAGTGTAATGTTTTCTGTATTGAACCTGCCTTCCAATAGAGTCAACCACAAGTCTACCTCATTGGGTAGAAATTCCGGGATCTCTATTCTTTGTCTATAGAAGTTGGGGTTCTGTCCTGGCTGTAGTTGCAAAAGCTGCATGATTTGTGCCAAGACTTCTGGTGTCAGCTGTGGCTGAGCACTACCTTTCTGCGATGGTTGTGGGTTTTCATTTACATTTGGTGGTGGGACCATTGCTGTGTCTTTCTGATGACAAGTGTATTCCACAGAACTACTTCCTTCCTTGCTGGTTGAAAACACTGGCTCTTGTGTTTGTAGGACAGGTGTTTTTGGGTCAGAACTTTGGCTTAAAGTTCGACCACTTCTCAACGTTTTAACTGCTAGTTGTTCTTTATTTATTTCAGTTGCCAGTCGTGCTAATTCTGGGTGTTGAGGGCCTTCTTCCAGATTTGGTAAATTCTTAGAGTGTCGAGTCGAAGTTGGGGGGGGGTTGGGGGATGAGTCCAACCTTCTTCCTCCAGGTCTGCTGTCTGGTTTCTCTTTGTTTATATATTTTAAAGAGAGGGGTGTAAATTCCCACTTCAGTAGACTCTACTTCAACGACCTAAAAAATGTCTTAAGTCTGCAAAAAAATATTTTTATTTGCTGAGCAAGCGAGTTTCTTGCCAGAGCACTGCGCCAAATTTTTTTAAAAGCGCAACGCGCCTCAAGACACCTCACAATGTAGCCAAAAATCACGTTGAGGTCAACACTGTGGAATACCTTGTCGTGAGAGATATTCTCACCAGAAGGAAATTCTACAGAATTTAAGCGTGTTCAACCACTTTGTACATAAGTACGGGTAAGCCAAAACCAAGACAAACACTGGCGATTTTAGAACCAGTTCGGGTGGTTTTTATACGACTTATTTACACGCACACCAAGACACGTATGTAAGAATATACGTACGTCTATGAGGGCGGCCAGGTCGCATCATCCCCTACTGAGATAAGAGATGGCTGGCCGGTTTATGTACAGATCGTGACATTGTCTCATTTTGTCACAATTCGGTACTCGTATATTACCAGCAAGTACTTGCAGGTAATTACAATCGAACATACTTAGTGTGTTTAACGTCGCAAGGACGATTATTTGCCTGCCCTTTGGGGCGGCAACTGTCGTCAAGGGGTCCGAGCCCCTATACCTCATACGGGAGAGTATCCACAATAACCTTTGTCAATGTATTATCATCGGACTTGATGTTACTACATTCAGCCGAATATCTGTATATTATAGCTTGCATAGATTAAAATAAAAGGGTTAAGGCTTAAGAAATTATTAAAACAAAAATAAAATAAATAAATATTTCGGCAGAAAACAAGCTTTGTTACAACTCTTTAATTATTTTCTGTAAACTCAAATTATACCAACTAAAAAAACAATCTCTCAATAAACATATTGAATGAAACAGACGCATGTCGTTCAACCAGTTTAAATTTTGAAAATAATCTTCAATATCATTCTTTTCATAATCATACACTCCTACCTAAATTAATTGAGTTAGGTATGACTTCTTTGACTGATGGCTGTAAAAATTATCGTTAGGAAGATAAATTTTAACTGGAAAAGTGGCATACCTATCTCATTTATGTTCGGTGAGTTGCGACGCTGTTGCAACATACGCAGGACATCATATTCTTTACCTATCGAAATTTAAATAATATGTTTAAGTAATTTTCAACCTTCAAATGTTTTTTATACGAAAATTATTGCGTGGCACTGATCTATAGATAACCATTTCAGAGAACCCTAAAATTTATCTCCAAGTCATGGTCCTCACCAAAGGTGGTGTATGGAAGATATTATTTTAATTTTTTTTTTTTTTCTAAAATAAGGGAAATTACAATTTTATAGAAGGAAGAACAGAAAATGTAAAATTCAAAAGCTTTAAGATATCTTCTAATATGGGTAATATGGGCATACAGTAACGTACCTAGGTAGTATAATTATTAGTACCAGTACGTGGTTATTCAGTTTTGATTGTACCATACAAAATTGCCATTTGATGTGAGTGAGTGCAACTAAGCGAGGAAAAGTCCCACACTTACGCATACTAATTACTATGGTAATAGAAACAGTTTCTCTCAGGAAATGGATAAATGAAAAAAACAAAAAAACTTGAAGAGCAGCAAACCATGCTAAAAAATGTAGGTTTTCTTAACAAAAAAAATAAATAAATAAATACTATAAAAAATTAAAATACCGCAACAGTATTTGGCAGAATGCTGCGTAAAAATTACATTCAAAATGAAGTGTTAAGGAAATTCATAATGAATTGCATTTCGAGGTTATAAAATACAAATGCAATTAATTATTAAATGATTGTTTCGCAAATAAAATATCAGCAAGCGCTCTCCGTCCAGCTTCTTTATATAAATCTGGAATTATCTACTCTTCTTTCAGTATCTAGTTGAAGACTTTTTCAAATCATTTCTACGCATGAACCGTTGAGATGATTGAAATCAAATCCACCCCAGCAATATAATAGAATAGAGACCTGTAGATACAAGTACGGCAATATATGCCATTTTGTATCCACAGTGTATTTCACATAACCCTTTTAGAATTTCAGCTTTATCTCAAGAATCAGTGGTACGATTTCAGCGAAATTTTCACAAAATCTTTAGCAGACACATGTTAATGTTTCTCTAAAATTTCAACTTTCTACAAGCAATGGTTCTCGTACAGTCACATTTGATAAATTTGATCATCCAGTTTTTATCATATAAAATTGTGTATAATAAGAGATGTGGGGACAATACTTGTATGAGGTAATAGGGGCTCGCACCCCTCGACGACAGTTGCCGCCCAAAGGCTGGCAATAATCGTCTTTATGACCTTAAACAAATATACACGGGTGCGTTTGTATGTTTGTACCTGTATGTACATATAGGTAAGATACATTGCACGGGCCGAGATCAATTACCAGATAACAATCTCGGTGATGTCACAGCCCAGTACCAAATGCGCTGCGTCATTTCTTATCACCTCGACGCCAACAGGAAATGACGTAACGCATGACATAATTACGTACATGTATGTATGCATGTGTGTCTGTGTGCGTGTACCAAATCCTGTATATAAACTCTCAAAACCAGCTCAAAAATCGCCAGTGTTCGTCGAGGATTTGGCTCTCCCATACTTAACGGTATGAAGTGGCAGAACATGCAAATACTGTTGAAAACCTTCTAGTGTGAATATCTCTCACGACAAGGTATTCCACAAGAGACTTTTTTCTTTGGCCCTTCATTATGTTGGGCGAACGTAGATTTCAAATAAAACAATGAAAAAGATCTATAAAATTAACAAAAAAATTTAAAACCATAAAATTTCTCAAATTTAACATAAATATCAACGAATTTATTTATGAGCTTTAGGTTACAAAATGGTGTATTGCCGGAGTCGCATTTGTAGGGCTTTAAATAGGGTGTACTGGAGATACCATCCAGCCAATCTGAACCAAAAACTATAGGGTTCATCTTTATCTAGATCCGAATAAGTGTACCGAATTTCATTGCTATCGGATAAACATTGTGACTTGTACCATACTTGGGGTAGAAATATGTAGAGGTATATAAAAATTTCAGCTAATAATGCCTAATGTTTCTTAAGGTCATGAGACAAAAACAAAACAAGATCAATTTGAATATGTACATTTTCTTCGAAAATAGACATAAAAATGAAAGAAAAGAAGACGAACGTAAGGGCAAGGGACGCAGATTCAGGCAATGGTGCGAGTTAAAAGCGGATAAGTGTGGGACTTCTCTGCGCCTAGTCGTATTCATTCACACAAAATGGGAATTTTATATGATGATACCAGTGAAATTGCAAGCAAGATTTTCGTGGTTGACATTCCAACCCCCGCTATCTATAAACGATGAAATAAAGGATTACGGTAAAAAAAAAATAATTGCGCAGAAATACTACTCGAGAAAACCCAGGTTACTCGATATTTATATCGATAGTGATCGATATATCGATATTTCGTTGCTAGTTTCAGGCAGTGTGGGGCAATAGATCGCAATCAAAGCGATCTAGATCAACATCTGTTTAATTAGATTGTTTCCAGATTTTTCAGATCACTCCCAAATTTCCTTTCTACCACCCTTTTCACTATGTAAGAATTGAAAAAAAAAAGGATAAAATTAAAAGTAGAACAATAATTTGAGTCATTTGGGCATAGCCGTACCTAGCTTTTTTTGCTGCCCTGTGCGAACAAACTTTTTGACACCCTCCCATTACCTCGTAAGAATTTCTCAAAAGAAAATGCCGCATCACGTGTCTGATTATGTTCAAAATTTAAATACATGTTCTAACTGAAAAAAAAACACGTATTTTTTTTTTGCCAGTTAAAGCAGAATGATATTCTTTGTTGTTGTCCAGACGATAAATCGGACAACAATGATGTATTATATTAAGGTGTTTTTTTTTTTTTGGTTAGTATGACGCCCTTGCACTGTGCCCCCCTGTGCAAATGCACAGATCGTACTTACCTAGTTACGGCCCTGCGCCAGCAGCCCTTTTGATTTCAGGATAATGAGCAATTTTTTAACATTGAAAACCTACGAAATCAGAGTTTTCAAAAGCAATTACACAAAAATGGTGGGTGATAAAAAGCTGAAATTTTTCAGGAGACATCTACATAGGTTATCTGAAGATTTCCTGAGATTTTGGCTAACATCGTACATTTATTTCTCAACATAGGTATAGGTAGCTGAAATTCTGTTCATATTCCCCAACTGATTGAATTCTTATCATTAAAATTACACGATTTGAACAGAATTCCAGCGATATTTCAAGAAATAAACTTACAATTTCAGTCAAAATTTCAGGGAATCTTCAAATAACTTATGTAGATATCTCCTGAAAATTTCAGTTTTCTGCCACTCACCATTTTTGTGTAATTGCTTTCAATAACTTAGATTTTGTAGGTTTTCAATGCTAAAAAACAGAAAATAATCCCTAAATTAACATGTTTGACAAATGGGCCACTAGAAGGTGACTACTTTGACATAAGATCCCATTTATTAATTTACTTTCAATACTACCTATATGATTTGATTATATGATTTGTGTACATGACTTAAGTTATTACAAACGATCTAATTTGAAGATGTAAAGATCTAAAATATCTGAAAAATTGCGATATAGATCTCAAAATTAGATCCTTTTTTAAGTGATTTAATGATCTAAGTTCCAAATCTAAGATAGCAATCTTTTGATCTATTGATCTAATTTTAGAAGGTCTGTGCCTCACACTGGTTTCAGGTTAAGAAATTACAAAACACTATAGTCAATTATCCATATCTTTAACAAAAATTTTTAGATGTTTTATCGCTAAAAACTGATTTTCCTGAGATTTTTTGTTTCACATTTTCTCAAGAACTACTGAATCAATGAACAACTAACTTCTTTCAGACCAGCTCCCATACAATGGCTATCTTTTGTAAAAATTTTAGCCCTATTTGTTTGGTTGTTTTTTCAAAACTGTGAACACAAAATTTTTTCCAGAAATTTTTCTTTTCAGTTTTCTCGGAAACCACTGAATTAATAATAAGCACTAAACTTCTAAAAAATTTGCACCAACATAAGGATAGTCTGTTGTAAAAATTTCAGACTGATCTGTTTTGTCATTTTCTCAGAATCCCAGAGAAACAACTAGGAATTTTTTGTTTTCCAGTTTTCTGAGAAACTAATAAAGCAATAGACAAAAAACTTCTTTCAGACCGGCTCCAATATGAGAACTATCTCTCGTAAAAATTTTAGCCTTATCCACCTGGTAGTTTTCTCAAAGCCGTGAACACAAAATTTTAGCATATACATACATACCTACAACATACATAAATATAAAAATTATGTCAAAATGGTAACGATTGCTTTTTCTCATGAAACGTATATCTGCACCCCAAACCATTTAATGAGGTCAATTTTAATACCTCATGTGCAATCAAATTGGGTAAAAAATCAACAGAAAAAGATTAAAAAATTGAGCAGCACTCATGAAAAAGTTCTTGATCAGTACTTAATTTAAAACGGATGTCGATGATTTCACTTTTCTTCGTCATAGTAAATTAGAGGAAATTACAATGAACCATCCATCAATGATAACTTTGTAATCCTGAATCGGTAAGGTTAACCTGCCTCTAAGTACACACGTCCTATAAGTACGCACTTATAATTTCTCATATCTGGCAACACTGATTTGTAATACCACAATCCTTGGTTGTGTACAAAAAATTGCGTTTATTGATGAGAAACTCCGCACTCTACAGATTGACAAAGTTTTTTTTGTTCTCAGTTTTAAAAATCTGTGTTAATAGCAAATTCAAATAGTTAAATGTAAGTATGTATAGTATTAGATTTGTTATTCCCTCTAGTTTACAAATGCTCTTAGCAAATTTTGAAATTTTTCATTCTCTAATGAGTAATGAATGAATATTTTAGAATTGTGAAAAGTGCCTATAAGTACGCACATTAAACTTCCTATAAGTACGCACTTGTTTTTTTATTAAAAAATTTATTTTGTTACATTTACTTTTCTGGAAACAGCGTGGATGTTCAGTGGAAATTGGTGTTTGATCCTGATAAATTTGCCAGAATGAAAAAAAAGTTCAAGAGGGTTGCAGCATTTGTGGTACTGCTAAGAAATTTGGAATGAATGAATATAAATTTTGTAAACATTTAAAATTAGTGCCACTAAATTTACTACTTATTGTACCTTTATTAATTCAGAAATGTGACTTCATTCTAAATGTTTTCAGAAATGCACGTACTTTTAGGAAGGGTTCTGCGTATTTATAGGAAGAATGTGTCCTAAAAGTACGCATTTCATAACTTGTGTTTGTGTGTGCATTCTGGACTAGTATGAGGTAAATTCGAAAATAATTATGTTGTGTTTTACATGAAGGTACTAAGTATATGCGGTATAAATTTGATGTGATTTGGTGTTTTTCTCAAGGAGCTACAGACTCAAAACCATTAGGTGCGTACTTATAGGCAGGTTTACCTTAAGTACGTACCTATAGTTATTACCTACCCAATTTTAATTTCGCTTTATTTATTAAATAAGTAGGTAAGAGTCGAATGAAAATAAGTTTATTACCTAGGGTAGTAATATTTTGCGTGTTGGTGCACAGCAACCATTCGCTGATACTGACTTTATTGTCTTGGTTGGCGTCACAATATCGTAAAAATTTTCGACCACATTTTTTCAAACTCTTATTTAACGTAGCGACCATCGAACGGAAAATTTTCCATTCCTTCCTGTCTAAAGCCTGCACAGCATGATTAAATTTAATATTTATATTTGTATGAAGTACGAAAACAGTTTTCTCAAAACAATATTTACTTACTTTATTTTTATTCACATCTAAACTGTGAAAACCACGAGAAACAATTTTTTCGTGCCCATTTTTATCATGAAGAGGAAGTTCTTCTGCTGGTGGTGTGGAATCACTACAGAAAGTAGAAGTCGATAATAATGAGATGCTTATGGATACGTTTTGACAGACGTAGAAATATTTGCGATTTTGCATTTAAACTCACCTCATGTTTCGATGAAAGAAATCGATGAGACTTTTGATAAAGGCGATTCGCTTATGATCGGGGCAACCTGCGGCAAAAAGTATTCATGTATTTTATCTTTTCTACACGGATTAATGTGAAATATTTTATGAATTTTATTTTGGAATGTAAGTAGGTATATCTATAGGTATACTTAAATTTATTTAAGGTAAGTACCTATCATCGGTGGTGGAGCGTTCTGAATAATGTCGCATTTTGGCGCGGAATTACGTGCCGAGGTTCCGGGAATTGGTTTTCCTGAATCTTCCATCACACACCAACAGTAACCTATTTCAAAAGACTATTATTTCATCAAAATATTCAATATTTATTTTGCAAATAAGTGCGGTTTACAGACATTATATACCTATGCGAATATACAAGGCGTCTTAAATATAGGCGTAATTAAGGCCCTACCTCGGGCACTTGCATCCCAGATTTTTGGCGATTTTTGCCTCGGTTGAAATATTATTTCGATGTAAAGTAGGCACCTATACGTATTATCGCATATCATACTTCGCCAGATTTCTTGTTTGCCCCATTCCCCCCCCCCCAGATGAAAGTCTGAATTTTCGCCTATACATATGGGCTTCAAATTAACTGATAAAATTTCGAGAAACAATTCAGCAGATAAAGAGTACACGCATAGGCATGATATAATTTTATGCCGATTGCATACACGATTGAAACTTTGCTTTTGAATTATGAAAGAAGTTAAATGGTGAATTTTATTTCTCTTCTATTTTTACTGCAAAAAATTTTAGATTTTGGCTCATAAATTGTTCGGAAGCAGTGCTGTAGCCAGAAACTTTTGTCAGTGGGAACATTTTAAACTCTCGAGGGGGTCAACTATAATTACTGATAAGTGATAAATAAGAAAAAAAAAATAAGGGGCGAACTGAGGCCAGAGGAGCACTCATTAAAGCAATATAATTATATCACCGACAACGATCAGACCCGAGGAGAGGGAAGTGAAAAAAAAGGGGAATTTTCCGCAGCCCAAGTTTTTTTCAAGGGCCAGATTTTGCAAAAAAAAAAAAAGGACACAATTTTTAATTATTTGGTGAATGCATAAATTCCTTCTCCCAGATTTGAATTTCCTACCAATGGCCTTGGCAACAATTTATAATTTTTTTAATTTTCCCTGCATTGTACTTAATTTTCATTTCATAACCAGGTATTCATTAATAATGAAAAAATCCTATAGCTCTTTGTAAACAACCACTAAATTACCCGTATTTGATTTTATGAATATAGATATAACGTCTGTATATACATGACCTAATTGTGCCTGTCCCTCGAGTATATCGCGAGTCAGCACACCCCTACAATAACAAGCCCCTACCTCACTTGGCCTATCCAGCACATACACTTACATACCCTTAACGAGTATACAAACCCTTGATTCGAAGGAATAAACACACAGTACCTAGAGCTTCTCTTACAGAGCTACTAGTTAATAGGCAGTCTTGTCAAAAGGGTTGTAATCCCAAATATTAAACCTAATTTATAGTGTCTAAAATATTATTTAATGTATTGATGTCGTACAACTTGTTATTTTATTAAAATTGTTAACTAAACCTTGTGTTTTTAAATATTATTGAGTCTCTCAAATATGTTAAGGTCCACAATAGTTGTGTGTGATAAATTGATTATTTAAATTATTATAGAGGTATTAATGCTTATCCAGTGTTAATTATCTCGTGTATGGTGTAACACTGAAAGTGGTTTTAATCAGGTACATTACCACCTTTTTTGGCCGTCACACTCTCATTAATAAATCATTTGATTTTCATTGAAAAACTATAACCCACAGTTTACTTAAAATGAAGAAAAATTATCACAAATAAAGCTTGATGAAAAACAGCTGCGATATAACTACATTCACAATAATGCGACAGGTATCTACATGGGATAGGTAGGTTACCTGTCACAAAAAAAAATTATTTGCCAATATTTACGGCAAATGATTATGAGAAAATTGAGTCAGATAGAGGGCAAAAGGGCTGAGACTTTGTAAATGAGCACAGTTTTATGTTCGTTCTCTCCGCATAATTTACATCGCATTTTGCGAGAATTTTCTCCAAATATTTCGAAAAATAATGCTGAAATCTTATAATTTTTCTTACATTTTTGAATTAATTTTTGTCACTCCTCCTTGTTTTTTGAATGTATTTTGATTCTGATTTGTTGTTCATGAAACCTATCTGTGGAGGCGAGGGCCGAGGAGAGGGTTTCAGCCTTCAAGCTTCTTCACTGAAACTGTGCCTCATGCAATTTATATTCTATATCTATTATATATTCGATACAATTAACTTATGCGTAAAAAAAACAGCTATTTTTAAAGGTAATATAGACTACCTGTTGAGGGGAAGCATTGCACTTTTTTGTAACGTCCGTTTTCTGTACATTCCGGAATGTAAGTTGGTTGATTACCCAATTTCTGTTCATCTTGAACAGACTTTCGATCCGAAAAGCAGTCGTTAACTGAAAAAGAGAATACTTGAATTAAGTAATGTATAACGTCGACCACTCTGTGGAAAACATTGGTCAACTCCTTAATGAAGAAAATTATAAATTAAGAAAATTGTACTTAACTATACCTACTCGGGGTCATATCGAGAGCAAGTGGGTATAAAAAATAATATCTTTTAAAAAGGGCTTCAAAATAAGCCAGCTACCTTGACCATAGATACCTGATTTTGACGTCAAATTTTTTGAAAAACTTGTAAAATCAGAAAAATGCTTACAGCTCGATCTAGGCTGTCGAAGAATATTCTCGTTCATTATTCAAAATTCACTATAATTTTGAAGTAGGTATCTTCCTAAATAAATAAGATATTTTTGCTAATTTGCGTCAATTTCTGAATCTTTTTAAACCGAAGCTACTCGACCTAAATATCAATACAGCGAGCCAAATTTCAATGAAGCATTAAACTGGACGAACGTTTTGCGGAAGGAATTTTTTTTAGCACTGTTAGGTACATATGACGTCATGATTGTGGTTCAGTTGGACTTCAAAAATTTCACAAGTCCTTATCAGTAAGTATCAGTTTCTTCAATTAATTAATTCATTAAATTTCGTATTTTAGTTTCTTAAATAAATTGTTGTTTTTCCAGTAATTAAATTTTATATCACCAACTGTTGCGAAATATGAACTTATTGATTAGTATTCCTGATGATTATCATTGAAAACGAGAAAAAATTTGGGGAAATTCGATTACTGAGAGGAATTTTGAGAGAACTATTCGTTGTGGAAACCTGAAATTTTTGAGAGACATTGAACTACGTTAGTTGAAGATACTTTAAAAATTTGACAGAAATTGTACATTTGGTTTTCGAGATATTGCTGTAATTCTGCGATCTAGATTGAATTCTTATAACATTTGAATCACTCAATCTGAACCGAATTTCAGTAATATTTCAAAAACCAAATGTATGATTTCAGCCAAATTTTCACAGAACCTTCAACTAACATACTTACGTTGATGTTTGTGCAAAATTTCAGCTTTCTAAGAATGACTGTTCTCTCGCAAATCCTCTCAATAATTTTTAATTCCTTCAAATTTTTTCACCATTGGAATGATTATCACAAAGAACACTAATCACGTTCTTATTTCGCTAATAATTTATTCAACAAGGAACTAAAATACGAAATTTAATGGATTAATTAATTAAAGAAACCGATACTTACTGATAAAGATTTGTAAAATTTTTGAAGTCCAACTGAATCTAAATCGTGACGTTATAATATGTAACCTTCTGAAAATACTTCCTTTTGCGAGACGCTCGTTTAAAACATGATTAAATTGAAAAACTTATGTAAAATCTGAATTCTCCATTAAGAAAAACTTGAGTTAAATTACGCAAGTGCACATAAAAAAAAAAAAAAAAAAAAAAAAAACATATAAGAAAATTCTTTCAATTTTCCGTTAAGGAGGAATTTGGTTGAAATTTTTGCCAAAAATTCAAAAAAGGGTACCAGAATCACGATAATCTATATTATAAAAATCCCACTTTTTGTATATATTTATTCGCATTTTTTGCAACATTCACATTTTAATTTTGAAAAAAACTATTCTTCTCTCACTTTACAATTTCTTCGCTATTATTTAAGCTACAAAGCTGGGATTGATCTATTGAAAAGAAGAGAAAATTTCTTGAGTTCTCTAATAAAATTTATTTTTTTATCACCATTAGTTTTTCACAAAATGACCATAAAAAACTGCAAATTAATGAGAACTTTATCATTTTTTAATTTCTCATTTATTTCAAAAGTTAATAACTGAAAAAAATTTTCAGCACAAATCCCCCTTATTTTTTAACAACAAATTCATTTCCTCCATCAAATTTCACCTAAAATAAATTTATCACAAGATAAGAGTGAGAGAAAATAAAAGAACAAAACTGGGCACTTTGCATATTACCTACTATATATTTTATATAATATAGTCTCTACCTGGTTCACCGAGCTTTGCTCAGATGTGAAAATTAGAAAAAATTTTGTTAATTTAATTTAAGCTGGGGAATTTAATAAATATATTTTTATAATATATCTTAATTCTCGAGAATAAAAGTAAAAATTGCAACTATAAACTCATTACTTCATTAGTCATAAATCATAATAATCACATGCCACCTATGCCTACCAAAATTTGCTAATAAAACTTTTCCTATCCGTTATTTTTAGCTGATAAATTTTTCATCAATCGTTGTTATTGCTTACTGTGCTGATGGATAAATCGAGATGCTCATATTTCTATTCAATGAATTTTCTCAAACTTGGGACCTATCTAGATCTTTTTTCCATACCCAAAAACCCATTTCCTGTAAATTTCAATAACATTGTTGGTCTAGTTCTTCAGAATGCGGTTACATACAAACATAAATACATAAATACATACAATTATTGCTTGTATATAGTATGAGAATGTATAGGATGTATAAAGGGCTTTCTGCATAATATTTCGCCGCATGTCGGACGTTGAATGTACGCGTACATGTATTTGATTTTAGTCATCCAGATTTGCAACTGGAGCAGGTGGAGAGGGGACGTAGACCCTCCTCCAAAGCTAGTGAAATTATAAATATACAAGTACTCGAATTCAGATCATTTTAGACCCTATATTCACCCACTATATCCAGTGGCAAATGAATGGAGGGGGATGGTGGTTTGGGTCATCTCCCCAAAAATAGTTTTTGATTACTTCCCATGTCCATAAAATATAATCTATCATGAGGATATTGACTAGAGAAATTTTTCCAAAACCCCCAAACAAAATTATGCTCTCGCTTCGCCATTGGCTACTTTACTTGGTAAAAAAGAAACCTCTAACCAAGCTTCGTAAGAAGAAGTAAATTTATTTGTTTAAAAATCACCACTATCATTAACATCCTTCTAATGAAGAATAATATATGAAAGATTTATATTTTTTGCAAAAAATAAATGATTCAGTATCATATTTTCAAAACATTTTATAAATGAATAAAGTTATCATAATGTTTGTCTCAAAAATCATTTTTTTTTAAATGAAAAATTATTCAATATTCTAATAAGCACAATTTGACAAAATAATTTGATAGTTTTCGTTTCCTGCAGGGATGAGAATTGTAAATTATATAAAATAAAATCAAAAAATCAAAAAAATAACAACACTTATATGAGAAAAAAATATTCCACTTTACAAAATAGTGGAGATTTTGGTCTCCCTGTTCAAATCTAATGTACAAGAACGGTTGGGTCGTCGAAAATTGAATTTTTTTTGAGATTGTGTTGGTTTTGAATTAAAACGAGTGGTTTTCTTGATAAAGGCTAGAAAATGAATTTTTCAGAACCATTATGAGAGGGATATAAGAAGGAAAATCACACTGAATAGCTAATAAGTTGGGAACAAATTGACCAATCAAAATTAGAATTGGTACGTCTGGTCCTTGTATGGCAGCTCCTGTTTGTACCAAATTTCGTGACTATTGAAAGAAAGTTGCAACTTTTATTGAGATAACATAAAAAATTAGCACCTCCAAAAGTCCCAAGGGCGTTTTTAGAAAAGTTACCAGGGAAGGTAAAAGTTCCACACTACGTGACCTTACATTTACCCTACTCGGTAAACACAGTCTAAACGAACTTAAGGAGATTTCATTTTAGTACGAATTATATAAAGTTACCTCGAGGAATTATTATCCCTGTCTACAGAATTAGGGAAATAAATTACGCTCCTTACTAAAAAAAAAAGACGTTTCTGAACTGTTTACTCCGGAAAAAATTACTCTCCCGCGTACATATTACCTTTCTAAACGCATCGTGTAACACTTTTCCCTCCCCAATAACCTTCCTGAACGTGCCCCAGTGAATGAACCTTCAACCATATATATAATGAACTGCTAATACTGATAAAAAGTTGAAGGTAAACAAATGAAACGTACAATCATTCAAAATTGACCCCTCAAATATAGCTTTGCCTTTTTTTTTTCTTCAAAAATTCACATCAGAATTGATTTAAATACTCTGAAAAATTATCATTTATTGAAATTGTCATAAATAATGGCGATCAAAAGCCATAAATAGCCATAATTTGAAATTCAATTTCGTGATGAAAAATGAGAATGTCGTTAAAATCTGTGGTATTTACTGTAAATGCCGTTAAAATCGGTGGTATTTACGGTTTATTTACACAAATTTCAGTAAAAAAAAGGAAAATTTGAATGATTGTACGTTTAGTGTTTACGCCTTCACGAGCTCTGCATTTAAGCAATGTAAATATTATTTGTATTAGCAGTCCATTATATGTATGGTCGAAGCAATGAACCGTAACACCAACAGGAACCTAATTTAGAAACATGTCAGATATACTTCAAATCAATACATATAACAAATTTCGTAACTATAGCTTGAAAATTACTCCTTTTAGAGCCATTAATCTGCCAAAACTGCAACAAAACTGCCCTTATCAGACGTACCGTAAGGCCTATCAATACCAAATTTGGTAGGTATTGTCTTTGACCTAAAGCAAGTACGTATACAAAATTTCAAGCCTATCGATTGAAAATTGTGACCGGTACACTGTTCAATAAGAAATGCATATAAACTGACCTACCGGATTATGCGCTCGATTCGGAACTAAAAAAAATAGGGTTTTCCCTTCGATGGATCCGAATACGTGTTTCAAAATTCGAAACTATCCGATCGAAATTACGCCTGAAAATAGACTCGACGCAAAAGGGGAGCAGTACATTAAAAAAAAAAAAAAAAAAAGAAAAAAAATAGAAAAAAAAAGAATTTTTAAAAATAGTGTCAGAACGCTCAGAAAATTATGAAACGAAAAACGTACCCACTCCCACCGTTGGCTCCTAATATTCGGGCAATTTTAATAAGTATATTTTTTCTAAAAATCTGCTTAAAAATGTCGACTATTGGTAACAATTTGTGATTACGTCGAAAATTGGTAAATAAACCAGCGAAATACGCAGAATAAATAAAACAGCATTGCGCTTGAAATTCTGCAAATCACACGAACACAAAAACGTTCTCCTTCGTGTATAATTTTCCAGCAAGAATATGACGAGTAAATAGGGGGGGCTGGGATAATAGAAGCAGGGTCAGTTTTTCTAAGAGGTAGGCTATTTTCGTACAATAAAGTTCAAGGAGAATAATATGTATATACGCTCTTCCGGTAGATGACTTGCATCCACCATATGGTACCTACATTTTGTTATTCTGGAACTTTTTCAAATAATATTCGTAATAACGAAGTCATCGAATGAGTAAAATAATATAACGCACGAAGCTAAAATTACGTAAAATAAGTCAACGTGCGCGAAATACGGGTCAATTTTTTGGTATATCTGCCTACGTCATTGACAAAAAATTTTTGGAAAGCAACGTTTGACCGTATATTTTTCGGTAGTCTATACTCACTTTTACTTTCGTGCTCTTTTTCTGTATCTGATGAATGCTCGGAAAGTGGCAAAATTCTTTCTTCCAGAACTGAGGAGGAAAAAAGAAAAGAAGAAAAGATTACGAGCCCGAGTTAAGCCTCTTCCTAAGTGCCGGATTGTTATTAAAATGTAAGACGCGGGTCGAACCTCGTTCTGGTTCTGGCACATCGGTTTCTTCGGATTCCGTGGTTTCTGTGTCCTCCGAAGTGTCGTCAAGATGATGATATGATTTTGTGCTTTCTTCTTCACGATCTGTACAATCGCACACAGACAACGTATAAATTTAAAAAATGAAGTAATACAAAAGTTTTGAATGGCGGTACAGGATTGTACAAACAGGTACAGAGGCGGCTCGACAGCGTGTTTCTGTGGCTAGAGTCAGGGCCGTAACTAAGTACGTGCGATCTGTGCATTCGCACAGGGCGGCAGAGTGCAAGGGCGCCATACTAACCAAAAAAAAAAAAAAAAATTCTGCCGCGCATCAACCGCAGTGTGTATTTTCCAAAAGTGTCAAATTTTGTAATGGCTGCCATTCAAAAACCAGCTGACCGATTTCGCTCAAATTCAAAACCAAACCAGACCTTAATAGTCTCCAACTATCATAAAAATTTTCGTACTAAAATCTTTTAATTTACCGGAATTATCGTGATGACAACGTGATGGGTTTGCAAAACTTTGAGAACCCCTTCCTCCGAAAGTACTGAATGAATTTCAACAATTTTAACATGAATGTGTTGCCTATAAAAGCGTCTAACATATCTTAAGTTTAATTGCCATAAGTCAAACAGCGGAGGTTCCACGGACTCCTAAAAAATGCCAAAATCAGTAAAAAAAAGTATCAAATTTGTAATGGCTGCCATTTGAAAACCAATCGACCGATTTCGCTCAAATTAAATACCAAACCAGACCCAAATAGTTTGAAACTACCATAACAATTTCAAGCCAAAATATACAAATTTACGGGACTTATCGTGATGACAACATGCTGGGTTTGAAACACTTTGAGAACCTTTTCCTCAAAAACTAAAAAATTAATTTCAAAAATTTTAACACGAATGTGTAGCCCAGGAATGCTTCTAACACTACCCCAAGTTTCATTGTCATAGGTCAAACAGCGGAGGGTTCACAGACTTCCAAAAAGTTCCAAAATGAGCAAACAGTGGAAATATATATATATCCATATATATTGCGTACAGAAGAATTTGAGTGACCTATATATTCGTGATCTATAACTCAGGAACGGCGTTTTTTCAGGTCCCGTCATTGCACTGAATGCAAATATCATTCTGATTTAGGTAATGGGAGGGCGTCAAAAAGTTTGTTTGCATGAGGTGGCAAAAAAGCTAGGTACAGCCCTGTCTAGAGCCACTCTCACTTGAAAAAGGGGCGCCAAAAATGGCGTAAATAATTAACGTTAAAATGAATTTTTTTAAATACGCTTTTTCAATAAAAAAATTCAATTGCTGATGGGGTTTGAACCCTATACTTCCGGATTAAAAAGTTTAGATTCATTATATTATACATTTTTTCTGAGATAATTCAAAAAAATTTTAAGGGGTCTCAATGCATGGGGGCGCAAAAATATGGTGGAGCCACTGGCGCACAATTAGCTCGGGCGGCTACATAACAGGTATGCCATTAATCATAAATTATGTGGGACATGATACGATGAGGGTATGATCACTGGGTTCAGCAGGAAAGGTTCAGTTACAAGAGTAATTAATGGTTGCGTGTACATTTGTTCGATTGACTGTGGTATGTAACAAAAAGTGTAAAATCATAAAATAATTCTGTATTTCAACAAATCTATCTTCTTGATTGAGTCTTCCTCATCAGTCCGATGAATTTGAAACATACATGTGATGATGTTATTAGTTGTAACAGAATAGTTCCAACACAATAATAGAAATGAGTGAATTAAACAACAAGGTTAAATAGTAAAATAACAATCAAAGTAATGAATGAAGTACCTATAAAACATGAGATTATGTAGTAATTGATTTGTAAACCTATAGGGAAGGTTCCAGCAATTTTACAGAGTGTTGGAGAAAGGTTTCAATCTTATTGGTTAACAGAAATGTATGTATATGGAGTATGACCAATGGTCTTATGAGAATATGACATAAAGCGGATGTTCACAAATAATTTAGTAGAATTTAAGATATATGCAAGATTGCAAAAATATTATAAACAAGAAATGAGATCAGAGGACTGTAAACAAAGTAACTGTTTATGTGGAAAGATGATGTCATTTGACAAGTCAAGACTTGGCTGAATGATGTGAGTGTTTATGAATGGAATAAGAATGGAAAATATAGATTGAAAGTAATGATGATGATGATCATAAATGTTTGAATTTAGGAAAGTATTATATACGATACAAAAAATATATTACAGTACCCATTTAAATATAGAATATTTGGAGTAAGATCTATCGAATTCAGAGAGTTTGATTTTTCTAGGTCAGAGGGGAACAATTGAACACTTTCTCAGGAAGGTCATAAAATTTCTACATATACCTATTATAGTAGTCCACCCTTTGGGAAAATTTTTGGAACCCTGCGCAATTGACTGAGGAGGGGCTTTAACCCTCCCCAGCTCCTCATTCCATCGTTTATGAGCACGGTAGCCTATGGATCTTTTTTTCAAAGCTTTCTCATAGTCACAGCTGGGATAAAACTTCAGGGGGAAGACTCAAGGTTCTATCAATTTTTTGCCCAAACAAAAATTAGTTGAATTCTGTTGCTGTTTTTCTTAACAACACTAATAATATACCAATATATTTTAGAATTTTTTATTTGGGAGAGGCTTAGCTCCCCATACCCCCTTAACTTTGCCTCAGGGTATCTAAAGGATATCGTGATAAAATTTTTATTTGTATCCAAAGAACGATACTATACATTGCATACCCAGATCAAAAATAAATTTGAAGAAGGTTTATAAAATTCAACAATTTTTTGATCGTTTGACACATAATTTGTTTTCATTTTCAAAGAGAGGCTGACTGTTTTTCACATTTAAGAGAAGAAAATTATGTTATGCCTGCTATTCATTCACAACGTTATTTTCAAAGTAGATATTTCAGATTTGCTGCAACTTTACCACTTCTGCGCAGGACCATATTTCCCATTAGGCACTAGAAATAGTGCCTAAGGCAGCATATTTTGAGGCGAAAGCAAAATATAAAAAATCTTTAAATTTGGCTCTGCCTTTTGGTTTTTTGGAGAGCATACTCAAAACAATTTTATTCACTTCCGTCATCCCAATAATTTCATATTCTAACAATTCTACAAACCATAAAGTTTAGCAAACTCCAATGACGGATCCAGAGCATCGTTTTTTTTTTTTGGGGGGGGGGAGGAAGACTAAAAATTTTTTAGAGTTGAGCTTTTCTTTTTGGTTTTCAACATTGTTTTTATATTGATTCTATTGGTTGTACTTTCATTTTTTCCATTAATTTTTTTAAAGAATTTGGGGGGTAATTTCCTCATTTTCCTCTGGATCCACTACTGGCAAACTCAGCTGAATGTTGTACATTGGTATTCTGTTGATATCATAAAATAAGGTCAGTTTGTAAAATTTTATTGACTAAGTCATAACAGCCTTGAATATACAACTATACAAACTGAACTTATTGTGGATGAAGGCAACATAATAAGTATCTTTGGTGGAAGGTGATTTTTATTACTAATTAATGTTTGGCAACTTTACCATTAATTGAGTACTGAAAATTTTTAAGTTTGGTGAAAATTACCTTTTTTCTCATTCGTTATCAAGTGTGAACATCGATAATAAGCAAAATCAGAAATACCTTATTCCTCCAATGATGCTTCTTTATAAGAAATATCTTTCCATCACATTCTTATTGCCATACTCAGTCCATATCACTATAATAAATGTACAAGCCATTAATTATTTCCCTGATTTTATTTCGCCCATTATTCCCTCATATTCGATGCTCATGCACCACTACCCACACAGCCACTCACAGACATAAAAAAATTTTTGTTGTCTCCTCTGAAACAACAAATTCTACAGTGTTACTAGAAAAAAATAAAAAATTCATGGCCAGCACTAGCAAAAGCGCCGCTACACAGTGCTTGAGAGATTATAGTTATAATTATATACCTATTCTAAGAGTAACAGAGACGAAGTCAGATTTGAAGGAAATATTTTGAGACAAAAAAATGGGTCAAGTGATATATCTAAAGACTTACTTTTTATTCCAAATTACAACTTCAGTCTGGGACTGCAGAGTTCATGCTAGAGCTAATTAATCAAAATTACCCACTGATACATTTGCCAGTTTGTTATCAGTGGTAGGTACCAAACTTAATTATCATTTTGCTCACTAAAATTGTGAATTTAAAACCAACTGAGGTTGCTTCTTTTACAGTTCCTTCATATTTCTTGAATTATTTTCATATACTTAATTCCGTATAAAACAAAGAAAATGAGCAGTTCGCCTACCATCTGGAAACCAACTATTTCCATAGGCATAATGAAGTACAAGGGAGCACTTGTTCCCGCATAATTTGAGAAAAAAATTTTATTTTTTTTTACTTCCTTATAATATTTTTACCAAAAAAATTTGAAATCAAATCAAAAAAATTGTTTACCCCTTCACATTTCAAATTTTTTGGAAAAGTCCATGACTATTTCTCATGATTTTAAGACATTTGTTGGCAATGTTAGCAATCAAGTAGTTTTGTAAACAACATCAGACTAAAGAAATTCAGAAAGATAAAGACTTCTCTTTTTACTTATCATATGGTGCTGATTAAATTACTCCCATAATATGGAAGCCATAAAAATGTGCAAATAGGATTTCAGTTTGCAGCAATGAAATAATTAACACCTTAAAAGCAAAGGTAACTATATTTAGGTAGATACTAGAACACAATTCACAAATTGTTAAAAAATTTAATTATGTTCCTAAACTGAAGCCATTAGAACGATCCTAAATAATGGAATTCTTCCTCCATAGAGGAATGTAAAATCAATCCAGGAGGGATGCAGCAGAATTTTGAAAAATACATAGTCATGGTGCTTCTTAATCATGTTTAATGTTAAGCTTACGAGTTTGCATAATATGCCTATGATAGCTATTGTTGAAAGAAATGTTAATATCTTGAAGCTAAGAGAGAATTAGATAAGTATTGAGAAACTAAGGATGCACTAAGATGCTGAATGATATAGGCAAAGGAGGCATCATTCAAAGAAAGTTAAGAATTAATTGATAAAACAATAATTGAGGACAATTTGAATAAAAAAATGAATTCAAAGACTAAAGTGATCAAGCTTGCCATCTCAAAAAATATATCCACTGACAATGTACGGCTTTGTAGACAGATTAAAGTTATAAAATGTACCCCTTCTGAAGCAAATAAGACATCGAGAAACAATTCAATGCAAATGTAATTTGAAATTCAAATGCAATGCCTTTGAAAACCATAATCTTCATGTAAATATTGTTCAAAAATTGCTAAGATTCTTGATTTAGAACTTCTGAAGAACAAAAATGCACATGTATATCCGGCAAAAACTGAAAATTTATGCTTATAATAGGCATAAGTAGGGTAGGCTAGTAGATAATTTAAAAAAAACTTTATACTCTGTTCACGCTAAGAAGTGCGTGATGTCAGAATCATAGTAGACATTGTGCTTGGTTGGAGATAGAGGAAAAGGTATCGATGATCATTGCCATACAACAAAAAACATATGAACATTGTATTTCAAGCAGATAAGTGTGGACATGGTTCATGGTGTCACTCACTTCTTAGCTTGAACAAAGTATAACACAACACTACTTTGCTAGAAAACCCAGTTTGCCAATTTTCATCAATAATTCACAAAAAAAAACACAAATTTTCAAAATAATATCAACAATAATCGTTATTTGTATCTATAATTATCAGTATCTGACAAACATATCGATATATATATATATTTTTGCTAGTTTCAAGTAAAAAATATAGAGGTTGATGAAAACATATTCTATATAATTGAAGAATAAATTAATATGTTCACGAAGCTACATCTTAGAAGTGTGTAATTGGGTAGAGCAATGAAAATATGTAAAGAACAGAGTTTTAGGAAGTGTTTAGAAATGGAGATGAACGAAGTTAACTGAATGATTGGCAGAACAAGTATCAGTGTAGCTTCGAGTATAAAAGTTTAAATGTGTTTGTATAAAGAAAGTCAAGTGTTCACAGGAGTGTGAGGGGAAGAGGATTGGTGGTCCCAACAAAAAATTACAAAAAACTATCGGTAGTTATCAATACCTTCCACAAAAACATCAATCTATCAAAGTTTTATTGTTAAAAACTGATTTCTAGAAATTTTTTGTTTTCCAGTTTTCTCAGCAAGGGCATAGATAAGGGGGCCTCATAGGGGTCTTAACCCCCCTTAGCAAAAAAAAGAAATCAACCATTGATGCCTATAAGAATAAAAATTTTGGGAGTGAAATAAGCTTGTCTTACATTTAAATATGGGACATACCTATAAAATCTCTTTTTTTATTTATCTACAGCTGTACATATGGGGGAGGGGGTAATGGGTTAGACAGAAAAGAGAAAAAATTCTTTTCAGTCCCCCCTTATAACGGAGCTGTCTACCCCTATGTTTCTGAGAAGTTTCTAAACCAATGTGCATCAAACTCCTATCAGACCTGGTCCCATATAAAGAATACTTATTTTAGCCTTATCCATTTTGTAGTTTTTTCAAAACAGTCAAGACAAAATTGTTTTCAGCAATTTTACTTCTCCATTTTTCTCAGAAACCACTTAATTAAAAGGTACCAAATTCGCCTCAGACAATCAGACTTACACCTTCATAAAGATATAATAACTTCAGCCCGATCCCTTTCGTCATTTTTTCAAAATTCTGAAAAAACAATCTTTCTAGGAATTTTTTGTTTTTCAATTATCTCTGAAACTATGGAACCGATAGGTGCCAAACTTCTTCCGGATCTACTTCTATATACCTAATAAAAATTTTTCGCAAAAATTTCAGTCCTATCTGATAGGTAGTTTTCTCAAAACTGTGAACACAAAATTTCTTCTAGCAATTTTTCTTCTCCAGTTTTCTCAGTAACTATACTAAATTAATAGGCACCAAACTTCTATCAGATTCGCATCAACATGAGGAAAATTTGTCGTGAAAATTTCAGTGCGATCCCTTTTGTGGTTTTCTCAGAATCCTGGAAAAACGACTTTTTCTAGAATGTTTTGTTTTTCTGTTCTCTCGGAAACTACACCGAATCGGTGGGCAGCGAATTTCTTTCAGACTTGCTCCCATGTCTCCCATGTGATAAATATTTCTCTCGTAAAAATTTCAGCTGTATTCGTTTTGTAGTTTTCTGAAATCATGAACACAAACTTTTGAAATTAGGTGAAAATGGGAAAATGGGAAAATGGAACTACTCTTTTTTTTTCTCATGAAACGAATAATTTTCATCATCCCCCCGCTAATCCTTTTTTGAGGTTAATATTAATACCCCGTTCGCGAGCAAAATGGGTACGGTACTATACATTTAACACGATACTTTATGAAGTAAAGGTAAGGAATGTTGAAATTAACGCATCAAAAACATCCGCCAGTAGGCCTAATTAAATGCATAAATAGGCTACAATACATAGTAAATACGATAACAGGAGAGAAATACGTACAATAAGATGGTATTTCAAGATACCTACCACCCGCAAGCAGACAGATAAATTTGTTAAGTGTTGATCCTTATGGATCGAAGGAGTACTTTATCGCAAGTAAACGTTGTAGACAATGCATCGTGAATCAAGAAAACTTGAAATAAGTTATTATAATTTTCAATAGATTGACGTTTTCAAAAAATGTACGACTAAATTGCTATTGGTAAATTATCAAGTTAAAAGAGATACTAACGGTTGACTACATTGCCGGTTAAAAACGAGAATCTTTTCAAAACTTCGAAATGATCGAAAGTTGGTGTTTCTTCTTCAGACCAGAGCAGAACAAATTTGATTGGCTACAAATTTGTTCAGAGAGAATTACGAGATTTGACAAGTGTTTGCTGCATCCGTTTGAAGTGGGCCGCACAACAGTTAAAGAATGAGTTAAGAAAAGGTCACCTTTTATTACAGGAAAGGGGAACAATTTAAGTGCTGGTAAGTTATGGGAACTTTTATTACCGTACTTTACGTTCATAAAACGGTGCCGAAAAATTTTATGAAGCGTAGTTTTGCAGGTGGAAATTTTAGAGTTAGGTACATACATTTATACCTTAAAGAGAAATAATATGTTATTGTTAGATTTAGGCTGATGCCTTTTCAGTTCACAGTGTTACGATTTTAGCAATAATCAAAGCCTAGAGAAAATCGACTTTCCAGGAATTGATCGAAGAATAATGTAAAGTGGTTGCATGGATGAGTGGGGTATGCGGGAGTTTCAGAAATTTGTCAGTGCGCTATAAATTGCAAAGGTAGGGGCGAGGTTATTTTATCATTTTTTATGAGTAGACTTTGGTGCCTACGAGAGGAAACTCACGCACGATATGATTTGATGATTTCGATAGTTATATGCATAATTTTCCCCTTCGACTGTACACACAATGGACTGGGATTAACGAGCGAAAAATGATGCAAACGTACCTACCCTCCACTAGTTTCCTCTAAATTTTGAAAGTTGTAATATAGTTCATTCTGAGATAAATTCAGGTGTGGGCGTGATTTTGATAGGAGTTTTATTCGATCATGGTTGTTCAAGTCTGAACCACAGAGAATCTATCTAAGTTATTGTATGTAATAAAGTTTACGTTAAAAATTAATTTTTAAAAGATAACATTTTATTTATTTATTTTTTGGTTTCATAGCTTCGTGTGAAATAAATATTTTTCGTTGTGGAAGGTTGGCTGCAGTATTGGTATACCTACTTTAAAATCGCAGTAGTGACTAGAATAAAAATTTGTAAAAAATGATGTCATTTTTTTTAATGTCATACACATTTCTATTTTCACTATATGGTAATGTATTTGGAAAAAAAAATCAGGGTGCTTTAACCAACAGTAATCCAGAAAGTGCCTGCATTGACCAATGAAAACACAGCTCCTTTTTGGCAGTTCGTTTAAAAACGAATTTGGTGTTATAAAATGTATCGATATACATAATATATCGATTTGAGTGCGGAGAAGTGAGGAATATTGTAGAGGTTGTGGATCGATGAAGCAGCGTAATTGTATGAACAAAATAAAGATGTACTCGATGTAACGTCTCAGAAGTGTGTGTAATTACAGCAGAGCTGTGAATTATGTACATGTATAAAGTGTAAGAGATAAAAAAACATGTACGGAGATAGCCACGAGCAAATGTACAAAAATATATGGTGAAAGATAGTAGAATGTTCGCAGGAGTAAGAGGGAAGAAGGATTGGGGGTCTCAACAAATATGGTAGGAATTGCTATCGATGTTCATACATCGATATATATCGATATTTGGTTTTTTTTTGTATCACACCTCTCTTACACAATGGATTTGGATGAAATTTGGGCTCAACACCAGTGCCTATTCCTAGGCGTCTTGTGCAAAGTTTGGTTTAAAAATCTCCATCTCAGAAGTTGTAATTGAGCTTGATAGTTTTAATGATATCTGTTCAATAAAATGATAGAAGTTTCGTTTATACTTCTAAATATTTCTTTTTCTGGGTATTTTGGGAAGTTTAATTTCGAAAGCTTCACCCTTGAATTTGTAATGAAGTTCAAAAGTTTTGATGGTATCACATATGAAAAAATCAAGATTTCACTATGAAAAGTTTCGTTTTTCCATTAATAGATTTCATTTTTAGGATCCTTTGAAAAGTTTGATTTTGAAAGCTCCACCCTGAAAGGTATCACTAAGCTCAAAAGTTTTGATATCATTGGTATCACTTCTAATAGTTTCATTCGTTGTTTCCAAGATTTTTAGACTACCAGATTCAAAGTGGCTTACCCCGCATTTGGGCCTATTAGCAAAAATTAAAAATTATTTTTCTTCAAATATAATCAATTTAAATGAATCATTATAATAAACATCAAGGAAAGAAACTAAAATTATTTCGCTTTTATTCGTTCATTAAATTCTATGAGCATGGATCAACTATTAAGTAACAAAATATTTTGTTATTTCCACCAAAACAACGAATTTTACAGTGCTTCCATATATCAGAAAAATCCAGGGCTGGCAGAAGCCAAAACACCACGAAGCGACGTCTTAAGGCTTGTAAATAAATACAATTACAAATTCAGAAATCACAATAAACACAAATTAAATACTTAGTTAAAAATGAGATTGAAAATTGTAAGGTACCATAGAGGTGGGGATATTTTATCTTGAAAAAGGCCTTACTATTCATTTTGCATGCCTCCTGTGGAATACCTTGTCGTGAGAGATATTCACACTAGAAGGTCTTCAACAGTATTTGCGTGTTCTGCCACTTCATACACATAAGTATGGGAGAGCCAAATCCTCGGCGAACACTGGCGATTTTTGAGCCGGTTCTGAGTGTTTATATACCGAATTTGGCACACGCACACGGACACACATACGTATGTATGAATACGTAATTATGTCATACGTTGCGTCGTTTCCTGTCTCCGTCGAGATGATAAGAAACGACGCAGTGCGTTTGGTACCGAGTCGTGACATTACCGAGATCGTTATCAGGTAATTGATCTCGACTCGTACGATGTATCTTACCTGTACGTACGTACAGGTACGAACATACAAACGCGTTCGTGTATATTAGTTTAACGTCATAGAGACGAATATTGCCAGCCTTTGGGCGGCGACTGTCGTCGAGGGGTGCGAGCCCCTAAAACCTCATACGAGTAATGTCCCCACAGCTACTCCCCCCCAGTTTTCGCGCCGCGAAAATGATAAGTCGCGTGCCTGGGGGGACTTATCGAGTTTACTGCCTTTGGTCTCGCTCCCACTTAGCGAGGGCCGAGCCTACCGCAGCCCCGACGCATTCATAGGACTGCTTCCTTGCGTCCAGACGGGCTTGGTAGGCCTCTCTACTTGTCTGTCCCCTTCTTCTCGGCGGTCGTTGAGTTGGAGCCGGGTGATAGGGATGGGAGCGATGTGACAGGCGGGGGTCAGTCAACGTCAAGGGCCTCGGTCTTCTGTACATCGGGGAGTTAGAACTCCCAGATGGTCTGTAGGCCAGGCTTTTGGTGAGGGGAGGGCGTGGAGTTCGCACCTCTTCCACCTGAGGTTGTTTCGTCTCCAACCTTGCTAGTGCTAAGGGTTCCGGGGGTGGGATTGCCACTTCCGGTGCTCTTTCTGGCGATTTTGGCGGCGAAATCAACGGAGGAAGGGGGGCGGACATTATTTTCACAATGTCCGCCGCCGACGTGTCCATTAGGAGTTCGTTCTCTATTCTTTCCGCCTCCTTTTCGTGTTCCAACTGCTCCTTTGTCTTTATAGGCTGGGGGGCAGGTGGTACCACGAATTGGAACGGCTGAGTAGAGAACGGAGTGCCTGTTGAAGACGACATTGAGGAAGGAATATCACAGATTTATAAAAAAGGAAGAAAAAGAGAAAAAATTGGTAGAAATTGTTTTCGGCAGTTTTGTTCGACAGTCGAAAAGCGAATGAAAAACTTTGCGAGAATTATTTCGATCGCAGCTTTATTCCAAGTCGTTATCTTTTTTCGGTCTTGTTCGGAGGGGATAGTGCATTCAATATTCTTTGGCTTAAAAGTTTTCCGGTTAAATTTGGTTAAGTACGAGCAGAGTTAAGCATGTTTGAATTTTCGTACTTCGAATTTTGTATTTCACAAAGGAATGCACTCTTCGTTTGTGACGTCACGATCTATTGACTATTTTGTTATCGGTATTGTTTGTCAATAGAAACACGTTGCAATGTTTTTCTTCCGTATTGCACGTGGATTTGTTTATTCGTGTCGTATTTTTATTGTACGCACTTTTTCTCTGCTTATCTGAAGAATTTCTATTGTTGCGAATATTCCCAGATTCTCGTACGTCTTTTTATGCGGGTTTGTGTTTTCCGCTACGGATATTAACTTTCGTGAATATTTTTAGTTTCTCCGTGCCAATCTCTCAGATTTTCGAGTTGGAATTTGGTTTTTCTGTTTTCTGCTGCCAAGGGGCCTGCCTCTTTTTCGTGGGCACAAGGGGGCCGACGGATCGTATTGTATTTTGACGATCTCGTCATTGAACTTTACCGTTTTCTTTATTTTTATTTTTTCTTCTGGTGATTTTTGTGATTTATCACCATTTTCGACTGGATTGTCCTCAACTTTCTGTGGTTGTGTTGTTTCGGACTGTTCAGTCTGTTCTTCCTTTATTATTTCCTTGTGTGTCATCTTCCTTTTTGCTCTTTGGAGCATTTTCTTGTCGTCGTTTATAAGGTACGCAGGTTTCAATCTGTCAATTGAAATCGTTTTCTGTTCACCTGCGATTAGTATCACGAAATTCTTGTCATCTCGTGATACTACCTTATAAGGACCGGCGTATGGTTTCTCCAACGAAGATCTTATTTTTTCGTCTCTGACAAACACATGAGATGTTGTGGCCAAGTGTTTGGAGACATAAACCTTTGGTTGGCCATGACGAGCTGCCTGGTTCAGAAAGTTGTTGGCGTCAGTCCGTATGTCTTGGACGAGCGTTTCGGGGCTAATTTCTTTCGAATGTGTGAAAAAGTCCCCTGGTAGTCGTAGCTCTTCGCCGAGCGCTAACTGCGCTGCAGAGTGACCCGTGTCCGTTTGAAGAGCAGATCGAAGGCCCAAGAGGATGGTTGGTAGTATGTCAACCCATCTCTTGGTGTCGCAAGCCATAATGGAGGCTTTCAAAGCTCTGTGCCATCGCTCAACTTTTCCGTTTGCTTGAGGATGGTAAGCTGTGGTGTGATTGTGTTGTACACCAAGCTTCTTAGACAGCTCTTGAAAGAGCGAGCTTTCGAATTGACGACCCTGGTCCGTGATGATGACTTCAGGTACGCCATAGCGGGCAATCCAGGTGTCGTATAACCTGGCAGCTACCGTGGGAGCTGTCATCTCATGGAGAGGAACTGCCTCTGGCCATCGAGTTGCTCTATCGATCATCGTTAACAGGTATCTGTGTCCTTGGGATGGGGGTAATGGACCCACCAAATCTATATGTATCGTTTTAAACCGCTCCGTTTGTTTAAAAGATTTGAGAGGCGACCGAGTATGTCTTCCTACTTTGGACTCTTGGCAATTCAGGCAACTGCGAGCCCATTTGTTGCAGTCGGACTTCATCCGAGGCCAAACAAATCTTGATGATACTAATCCAGCAGTGCATCTTGGTCCAGGGTGCGATAGGTTATGCACACTACTGAATGCCAATTTGCGATACTTTGTCGGCAGGAATGGCCTATTCTTGCCTGTACTAATGTCACATGTTAGTAAAACATTAGTACCAGGGATTTTCCTCTGTCTCAATTTGAGAGCTGTGTCATCGTTCGACAACAGTTCTTGCAATTCTGCATCCCTTAACTGTTCTTTAGCTATTTCAGCGTAAGGTAATTGAGACGGTGCCGAGATAGCTTCGATCCTACTAAGAGCATCAGCTGGAGTGTTGAGTTCTCCACTTATATACTGGATGTCCGTAGTCAATTGTCCTATGTAGTCCAATTGTCGAGCTCTTCTCGGGGAAGCTGGTTCTGTCTTTTGCGTGAAGGCATGTGTTAGGGGTTTATGATCTGTATACACAGTGAAACATCTACCCTCTAATTGGTGCCTGAAATGCTTCAACGCAGCGAATATTCCCAGTAACTCCCTGTCGTATGTGCTGTAGTTCTTCTCGGTTTTTGATAGCTTTCTGGAGAAGAAAGCGAGCGGTAACTTTTTGTCGTTGTCCTTTTGGTACAGTGTTGCACCAATAGCAAAGTCGGACGCATCAGTCGCGACACATAACGGCAGACTTTCGTCTGGGTGAGCTAGTAGAGTTGCATTTGCCAGTGTTTCTTTTATGTTTTCGAAGGCTTTTTCAGCTTCTTCAGTCCAATCGAGTGGAGTTTTATCTTTCTTTTTGTTTGTTTTTATTAATGCAAACAGCTTACTTTGTTCGGCTGCAGCATTTTTAATGCAACGTCTGTAGAAATTCACCATCCCCAAGAAGCGTCTGAGTTCTGCTACGTTGGAGGGTTTTGGGAATTTCAATATAGGCTCTACCTTGGTCTTCAGAGGGGAAATGCCTTCGGTCGAGACTTGATAGCCGAGAAAGTCAATCCTGGATTGTTTGTATAAACTTTTTCCAACATTGATAGTAAGTCCAGCAGCGTGTATACGTTGTACGATGGTTCTTACATTCTTCTCGTGCTGTTGCTCACCGCCTTCTGAGCAAATGCATATGTCATCCAAATATGCATAAGCAAACAGCAAATCCATAAACAGTCCATTGATGAATCTTTGGAAAGTTTGTGCAGAATTACGGAGTCCAAACGGCATTCGAAGGTATTCGAATAACCCAAAGGGGGTTATGACCGCTGTCTTTGGGATGTCCTGTTCGGCCATTGGAATTTGGTGGAATGCCCAGTTGATGTCGATTTTTGTGAACATCGTTTTACCCTTCATATTCGCGTTGAAGTCCATTATATTTGGGACTGGATAGCGATCAGGAACTGTTTTGGCATTTAAGGCCCTGTAGTCTCCAACGATTCGCCACTCTCCACTGGCTTTTTTGGTCATGTGGATCGGGGAACTCCATGAACTTTTTGATGGGCGGCATATGCCTTCACCTATTATGCGATCATAGTATTCCCGTGCTGCTTTGAGTTTATCAGGCAGTAACCTGCGGGCTCTAGCATGGCAAGGCTGTCCTTTAGTTTCTATAAAATGAATGGTATCATGTTTATAGGTCGGATGCCTGCGAATCGATGGTTGAGTGACTCCAGGATAGTCTGACAGAATCCGTAGGAATTGTTCGTCGACTTTCGTGCAGCTGGATATATTGGTGTCCAGTTGGTACGCTAGCGTTTTGCCTTCCACCCATAGACCAGTATTGTTGTCTATGATTTTTCCATTTTTGAGGTCTATGACCAGACCGTAGTGCGCGAGGAAATCCGCACCCAGGATCGGAGTTGGAACGTCCGCAATTGTGAAGGACCACGTCATGTCTCTTCGCAAACCGATGCTTACTTTGCTGGATTCTATTCCGTAAGCTGGAAGGTTTTGACCATTCACAGTTCGGAGGTAGTATTTCGGAGGAAATGCCTTCTGGTTTTTATCTACTGGCAAAATGCTCAAGTCAGCACCTGAGTCAATTAGGTAACGTCTCCTATTTGTCCTGTCCTTGATGAACAGGCGGCGTGAGTACTTTTTCGAGGGATCTTCAGCCGCATAGACGACCCCTCTTTCTAGTTTGACGACTTATTGTAAGATTTACCCCACCTTTGGCATCGATTGTTGCACTTGGTGGCCTCTGCGCCAAACCGGTTATGAAAGAAGCAGGATTTATCGTCCCAGTTTTGAGACCGGGGTTTTGGGGACGATGTTCTTCTTGGGGGAGTTGGACTCTGACCCCTGGTAGAATTGCTCTTGCAGTCTCTGGACCTAGATTTTCTATCGTTACTTCTATTGTTGCTCCTGCTTTTCGAGCGGTTGTTGTTTCTACCCTGTCTTGGACTATTGTTGTTACTTTTCTTCTTAATCTCACTAGTCAACTGAGCTATCTGGGCTCTAAGCTGAGCTAGTTCTCCGGTCTCAGCGGATACTGCACTGATCGAGGATGTTGATCTCGAATGTTCCAGTGCACTATCTGCACTCTTCGCTAGGAAGTCTAGGTCCTCGGAATTGTTGATTACCGTGGTACCTATGGCTGCCAGACACTGCACAACATGTTGGGGAAGTTGCTTGCAGAACTGGTTTCCAATAACTGACGGTGACACTATATTATCGGCCTTTTGTCTGAGTTTGGCCATGAAGGTGGAGGGTTTGTCGTCTCCGATCTTCATTCCGCCCATTACATCATCAATAATTTGGTTCTGAGTCTTACCAAACACATTTCTTATTTTTCTGCAGAACCAACTGTACTTGTCTGCTTCCGCCGGAGGGCATTCCATGATATCCGGAATGCGGCGTATGATTTCTGCGGGCATGCCGCTGCAAATGTGTGAGTATTTTTGGTCGTTTTGCAGATTCTCTGTCTTAAAACGACCCTCGAGGAGAGTTAACCATAGTTCAACTTCATTGGGTAGGAACTCCGGAATCTCTATCCTCCGTCTTTGGATAGCAGGGTTCTGCAATGTTTGCAGTTGCAACAGCTGTAAGAGCTGTGCTAATACTTCGGGGGTCAGCTGTGGCTGACCACTTCCGCCCGCTGCTGGTTGGTTTGATGATGGGTTCGGGTTCGTGTTTCCGTTGGGCATCGTGTGCTGGACTTCTTTACTTGTTTTTTCTACGAAGAGTCTTCCAGACTCCGTGGTTTGTCGGTCTGGGGTTGAAGGGTCGGAGTCTTGGCTCAATAGACGACCGCTTCTTAGTGTTCGAGCTGTAGTTTTGTTGGGGTTTGCTACAGCTCCCAAACGCAAGGCTTCTGGCCTCCGGATCCTTTTTTGTTTCTCCGGAGTCTCAAAGACTTCTGAGTCTCTGGTCGAAGCTGGAGGAGTTGGAGGATGAGGGCAACTTTGTTCCTCCAGGTCTACTTGTCTTGGTTCCCTTCCGGCAAATATATTTGGAAGGGGGGTGTAATTTCCCACTTTCGAAGTCAAGACCTCTGCTTCGACAGCCAAAGGTGTCTACATCTTGTAAAAATTATTTGTATCACAAGCGAGTAACTCGCCAGTGCACCGCGCCTCTTTTTAGTAATAGCGCGACGCGCCTCTAGACACCCACGACGTAGCCAAAAAATCACGTCGGGGTCACCACTGTGGAATACCTTGTCGTGAGAGATATTCACACTAGAAGGTCTTCAACAGTATTTGCGTGTTCTGCCACTTCATACACATAAGTATGGGAGAGCCAAATCCTCGGCGAACACTGGCGATTTTTGAGCAGGTTCTGAGTGTTTATATACCGAATTTGGCACACGCACACGGACACACATACGTATGTATGAATACGTAATTATGTCATACGTTGCGTCGTTTCCTGTCTCCGTCGAGATGATAAGAAACGACGCAGTGCGTTTGGTACGGAGTCGTGACATTACCGAGATCGTTATCAGGTAATTGATCTCGACTCGTACGATGTATCTTACCTGTACGTACGTACAGGTACGAACATACAAACGCGTTCGTGTATATTAGTTTAACGTCATAGAGACGAATATTGCCAGCCTTTGGGCGGCGACTGTCGTCGAGGGGTGCGAGCCCCTAAAACCTCATACGAGTAATGTCCCCACACCTCCTTTATTATATTTAATACTCTGTGGTTTGAACGCACCTTTGTACCAACTTTTCGATGGTTTATGGAACTGTGATGATTAAGAGAGTGGGGAGAAGATGATGACATAGTAAACACTGCAGTAATAGGTATTCCTGGTTCATTAGGTATAAAGTATGGAGCTGAGTTTTCCTGAGTTACACATAGAGGTATAGGCATGTCATTAATTGTATACATTTTTTTTGTTCATACGGTATCGTCCTGTTGATGTTGAGAACTGCCCTAATTACAAGCGATTTACGTTAATGTTTGCTAGTGCATTTTCTGTGGAAAGATGAGGAAAATTCTTTGGGAAAATTAATTAATTGTATTTTTAAGATGGCCGTTATGTAGTCGAAGCTATGTTCAGTATGTGGGGTAACATGTAAAATGGTTTTTAAGAGAAAAGTAAGGAAAATTTTAACATATGGAGTTTTTAGTTGGATTGAAATAACACTTGTTTCATGACTTACAATGTCTCAGAGGACTTCTTTATCCTTCACATCGTTATTAAATTATTCGAAATGGTTGAAAAAATAAAAAATAAAAAAAACCTATAGCTACCGAACATTTTTCTAACTACGATGATTATCTACAAAGTTTCGTCTGCAGTTTCGTAAATTAATTTATCTATCGACTGATTTAGTCTATTTATTTGTAGGGGAATAGGAGAAAGGAAGACTGGTGGAATTTAGGCGAATTTCTTCGGCTTCGCCAAAATTAGGATATAAAAACATTATTAACTCATTAATGTTTTTTGAAAATTCAGTTTATATTTCTTCCTAATGAAAATGCCAATAAAAGGCCATACCAACAGAAGCTTCATAATAAATTTAGCTACCAAACTGTAGCGCTTACATAATGTCAAGGAATTTTTTTTTTCTTTCTTTTCAAAAACAAGTTTTTTCAACTCACTCTATCGTTTTCGTCCCTGTGTCGAAAAAAAAGTAAATTAAAAAAAATAGTTCCGCATTCACTGGCATTCCAAACAGTTTCATCATCGGTATGATATATTTTCTAAACCAAAAATAATAACGTATGCGCATACTTTGGCAGGATATTTAACTACATGAAGACACTTGATATTATACAAAGTTGCATATCAACATTTCACTTTTTAACTAACACCAGACACATTTATATACCGCCAACAGGTGTAAAAAAGTAATAGATTCAAGAAATGATATCCAAAAAATGAGGGAAAAAAATTGGCGACGATACCTATATTTTAATAGTTGTTAAAGTGTGCCAAAATTGCCAAAAAGAATGAAGGATAACTTTACATACGTGTATGTAATTTACCTGTACTGCTGATGTTTAGACAGTTAATCCATTCCTGCTTGGTGATAAGTGAATTTCGGTCCACGTCGCACAAACGAATGAATTTTCGAGAACATCTTTTTGGTTTCACAGCCTTTCGGATCAGTCCACGCAAATCTTTGTATTCGTTTTTGCTCAGCGAATTATTTTGGTCTGTGTCTAAGGACGTGAATTTCCATTCGATGGCTTGTAATTCGACGTTCGATACGTTTTGATAACTTTCAGGAATATCTAAGGCAATAGGTGTAAATAAAATTGACGTAAGAATTCGTAAAAGAAACTTGATAACGTCTCTGTTATTTAAGGCAAAACATCAGTGCCGGACTAAGCTCTAGGATTTCAAAAAGTTCTCTTGAGGGTGAGACTTCAATTAAACTCGAAGATTTCACTTTGGGGAACGATTGTTCGCTCTTTTCTAAATAGAACAGCCTATTATCGAAAAATTCGAAAACTTTAGCTTTTTTTCTTCCATAAAGAACAAGACTAACGAAGAAAAACTATTTTTGGAGTTTGTAGCTACTAATGTTTTTTTTTTTTTGGATGAGGAAGCTATAGCTGGTTGGGGTACTGAACTTTGGGAGGGGGAGATAAAAAACTTTAATCTAATTTAAATATAGTAGCTTACCATTTTCTTCAGATTTTTGTACCATTGCACAACTTATACGTTGCGCAGAAGGAATTCAATATGTTTGAATATAAAATAATAATAGAATGGAGTAGCCAGGTTTGGGTAGCCCTCGAACAAACAAAAGCTTGGCGCCATTAGACGCTACAAGCCGACAAACGTTTTTGTTGTTTTCATGTTACCCGAAATTTATTTTTTTTCACAAAAATTTTCTACGCCCTCCAGTCCAGCCACCTGGAGCTACCTCTCCACTGTCGCTATGCCACTGTTAAACCCATATGTGCAAAATCTGAATTTACAAAGGAGTTCAATAATAGTGACAAACGAAATTGATTTTTGGTCTTGGTCTTGCAATCTTGCACCAGATCAACCAGGTAAGCAAGACCGAGATCGAACGTAAAACTTTATGAAATATGAACCAACAATAAAATGTTTGCAATATTGCTACGTAAATAAATACCAATATTTAAACTCTCGTTCTCCATTCTCTTATCCTATTCTGTATTCTGTAAGGTAGGGAAATTTTAACCTTTAGAGAATAAATCAAGAGAAATAATACAAACCATAGCAGTCATGTTTCCCTTTAGTCAACTTTTTAGGTAAGTAATAGGTCGAAGAGAATAAATTAGAGAGTTTAAACCGTCTTTTGGTGTTTACCTAATTTCTCTCATTTTGAAAGGACACGAATGTTAAGTTTTCAATTAACCATAAATTCCAAAGAAAAATTTTGTTGACTTTAACCAGGCCGATACCGACTCGACAGGAAAAGACAAAAACCAAAACCAAAACCAAGACCAAGACCAAAACCAAAACTACCATGGTTTGGTTTTGGTCTTACATTTGCTCATCGCCATTTAAAAAGCCGCTTGTTAGCTAATATCGTAGAGTGGACTTCTTTGTACCTTCCCAGCCATTTTTTCTTTTCCAGTTTTTTCAGAAAATTCTGAGCTAATAATCGTTTTATTATTTCATGAAACGAATAATTTTCTTCATCGCAACTCCTAACCATTTTGCGAGGTCAATTTTAATACCTTGTTTGCAAGCAAACTGTGTAAAAACGTTAGGTAGGTAATCTTTTCTTTGATCTTTCTCCATGGCCTTTAATCCATTTTTTTTTACTTTTTTCTCTAGAACATTTGGGGAAAGGGGGAGTGGACTTTTTCGAATGAAACGAACGATCGTGCTCCGAAGGTATAATAAAAAATTAGGTTACTCACCATAATATCTGCCGTATACATCCCTTCTGTTGTATTCCGTCTTAAATATCCTCACTAGATTCTTGGTAAATATACTTCTGTTGGTTTGATCACAGCCTGAAATTTTCAAAGGTTTTTTCAATCTATTATTATTTGGCAAACCATTCATTGGTTTAAACTACGTTTATAATAGTCATAAAATGATAAAGATTGCTTTTAATAAAGTCGTGTAAACTGTAAAAGGTTTTTTTTTCCTATTTTTATCATTTTAGGAGCTCGCGAATGACATCTTTAATTCTTTCGCGCAAACACTTTACACGACATCAAAAGAAGAAAAATTATTTTTTCGGGTCTTTTTACTTTCTTGGGTTTTATAAAAAGATTAAAAGTGGGTTTTACCTGATTTAGAAGAGTTCCCGGTATCTTCGCCGTTTGAAAGGTTATTTCGGCCTGAAATTAGAGAAAGAAAATAAGAAACAAAAATTGAATTTGGGTACCCAGCCTAAACCCTATAGAAGTTAACGAAACGCTAAACGTAGCAATAATGGCGAAGTGATCCTCTAATTAGTAAAAAACTCTCGAAGTTTGTACTGTACATAGGCTGCAAATATTGAAATTTGATTTTGCGGCTAAAGGTACAACGAAATGCTGTATTTTCGAGGCATGTCTATTGTAATGAATGTAAGCAATTTCAGAACTCACATTTCTCACTCCTTAATCCTTTTTCTCATGCCTTAATTTTTTATTCGCGCCTAAAGCGTAGTTCACACCAGGCCATTTTACTAGCTTAGAACACGCAAGTTTACAAGCCGCTAATAAAATTGCCAGGTGTGACTACTCGAGGCAAGTGAAAATGAGTTAGTAAAATTGCCTAGCTTCTAGTTGCGCGAAGTTAAACTGATTCAACTTTTCAGGCTACTTGCGTGAAATATCTATACAAATTTAGAAAATCACTGATAAAATTTAGACTGATTGACCGAATTTTTGAGGAAAAAATATTTGAATGATGAAACTTGTAATATAAATAGCTGTAAATAAGTTTTGATAAAAACATCCAGCAAAAAGCTGTTATTTTATTTATCATTGCAATTGCAAATATAAATAATTATTGAAAAGCAATCGTGTCATTACTTGACCACTTATTCATTTTGAAAATTTTTTTTTAATTCAGTTTTAATATAATTTGTATTATAAATTTCAAAAACAGAATTACAGGAGTTGAAATTTAACATATAAATTGTGAATGATGTAATATGATAAGCACTTTATCATTCCCTGCATCGGATATTCACTTGCCTCATTTGATCAGTTCTAGGATATTAAAAGGCGCAACAATGTTGGCATTTTTAGTTGCGCTACTTTACTAGCCTGAAACCAAGCTAGTAAAATGGCCTGGTGTAAACTATGCTTAACTGGTTCCTCAGTTTCCTCCACGCCTTTAAATAGGTATCTTATTTTATTTTATTTAAATTAATTCTATTTTCTCCCTTCTAAAGTCTCTCTGTTATAGTAGGGATTTGACCCAGAAATCCGTAAGTTTTATTGCTCCTGGCTCAAATACAACATTAACCTTAAACTTATTGTAAAAAGTATTGCACGCAACTCGATCGGAGTCTGCAATTTATCAACTCGAGCAATTACAGCACTTGCGTAAGGCTCGTGTTTGTACGCATTACACTCGTTGAGAAATTGGTCACTTTCCTCCACAGTTGTGTAATATACTGATATACTTTCGTACCTCGTTTAGGACATTCTATTTTTCGATGTCGCGCCGATGTTCCTTGAATAATTCGACCGTTGGAGGTTACACAGTAGCAGTATCCAATCTGGCACTGCACTGGCGCGAATGTTCCATCTTCAAGGCATTCTGGAGTGTACTCGGCTCCATCTCTGGGATTTTTTACCCCGCCCTTCGTTATTTTTTTTGCCTGAGCCATCCAACATGGTTGTTTTTCTGCGAACAACGATTATAAATTATTTTTAATTTTTCGTTTAAATTTATTTAAATAAGTACTTATAGAACCTATACATATAGGTATTCGCATGTTAATAGTGGGTCAGTTAATTTTTCTTGTTGGCTTCTGAAAAATAGGAAGTCTCTTGGAAGGGAAAAAGCTTTTTGGTATTTTTCTAGCTTAAGTAATTTTCTCTTGGTTATTAGAATCATTGATATAAATTGTGTGAGAAGGGGGTAGGAGGATGGATGCTATCTCAGATATTTTCCAATTCATGAAATTTTCTTTTCCTAGTAATAATTTTCCTATCGAATTATCCTCCCTACTGAAGGATAACAGTTGATTTTGCTTACAGAACTAAAGACTGTAAACTTATATACCGGCAGCAAATCGTAGAAGGTATTATTTTTTATTTTTTTGTTTACAATTTTTTCGTACTTCCCACAAATGAGGCTTTCCAAAAAGCGCGCTAATATCTGTCAGTTTTGTAATCTGAACAATTAAATACCTACTTATAAAAAACTTTAAAGCAGCAGCAGCAGCAGCTCCATTAGAAATAGTAGGTTCAAAGAATCACAAATTCGATGCAGAAAGTTTAGTAATAGATCAAAATTGATGATAGTAGAAATTAAATTTTGTAACTATTGACATGAAATTACACAGTGTAAAATTTTTTCTTCTTTCAAAATCGAAATGAAAATAGACTTTGTGAAAGAATGGTAGAGTATTGCAATTAGATTAAGTACCTATATCAAATGATTGTTCCAAATTTCGTGGCTAGTTGTTCAAAATTAAGTATTTTATTGCCAAAATAAAAACGAAAGCAGCGTTAGCGGAAGTATCGTCCGGCCGATCCGCACCAAAATCAATAAGTCAAATCCTTGGCTCAGCACTAATATTCGCACAAAATTTTATAACACTCGAAAGAAAATTGCGACCTGCACCATGGTGACAAGAAAATGGAATAGGTATACTTACATGATGTATGAATTTGAGTTACTGAAGCCAAATTTTTCCTTGTATCACGAAACGAAAAACGTTCCTGGCCTTACCCTTGAGGGGTTAATGTCGGATCGAAATTAATAAGTAATTTTCATAGAACACCTACTTAAAAATGAAAAGAAAACGGAAACTTTTTTTCCAAGAGACCGAGTAAAACATCATACCTAGGTACACCTACTTCAACGCAAGTTTACAAATAGTGACTGAGAATGAATAGTTTCAATCAAGAGCCAAAGATAGGACACAAAAATGTCAAAATACTCGAAAATTTTTAGAGTGTCAACACTACTATCTATATTATGAAAGTATGAATGAAAAATGTACAACAAACTGACGAACAAAGATACGAATATACGGACAAAATTTTCAAAATTAATATAACATATACCATTTCAGTATCATATTCCTAAGTCCACTAGTTTGATTTCGGGTGTTAAAACGAATAAAGGCCAGTGGCCAATTTAACTGGTATCAGCTCAACAAAATTACACCTGGGCGTTCGGCCTTTCTGGTCACCATCACCAGGCGCCATGACCGTGTGAATATGGTAGCTGTATTTTGGTGATGGTGACGATTGAGGTAGGTATTCCCATCGGTCGAAGGTTCTATTCCTAGGGCCGGTGGAATACCTACAAGTACAATAATAGGTGAAAAATTAATCTAATTAGAACTAATTAAAATTAATTTAGCAAAGAAAGTCGAAGAAATCGACATTACACTAATTTTTTCTTTTGAAAACAAATTTTTTAAATGTAAGTTTGTAAACCCTTTGATATTATGTTTTTTAACTCGACAACTTTATGTGAAAATTTCACATTAAATTTAATATAGAATTTCGAACCATCTGCAAGTTTTGAGCAAATATTTCAGCATATTATTCACTTTTATCGCACATCCTTTGGACGAATTTCTGTGAAATTACTAATAGATATCAATGCAGAAGGTCACCTTGCTTGGCTAACCGAAAAATTTTCATTACAAAATTAATCATACAGACTATTTGACGCACGATTTACAGGATTATAATTATAATATTATGATTACATTTCTGGGAAGAAATCTCATAATTATAGATTTTTTTTTTTATTTTCTTCGGAATTATTATTTTCCACGTTACATGCATACCTACATTTTTCTCTTATCTTCATGTCATTTTTTTCTCTTCTCTTTATTTTTCGTTAATGAATAGCAAAATATTTCTGCTAAGCTGTATTTTTATCTCGCTTCAATAATTTGCTACGATAAAAAAAAAAAAAAAAAATATGCAACATAGCACCTGTTTAATGTTGACAGAACATCATCTGGAGAAATGCAAAATTAGTAGAAAATTATAGCGAGAATGAAATTTTTAGTTTTAAAAATTGTATACAGAAACTATGTTGGTAATGACGAGCGTTTGGTATGGAATTGTAGAGGGGACGACCGTGGGGGAAGGAGTAAATTGATTATTTCATTAGATGATAAGATATATTTTATTTTCACGTTTACGTTGGCACTGTAGACACACACACACACACACACACTTTCTCTCTCCCCCTTTCTCACACTCGCACTCACACACCCATACGTTGACAGGTACAAAAATGTTCACGGCTGAACGGACATACTTTGTGTTTAAAAAAAAAAAAAAAAAAAGTGACATGAAGAGATGCTGTTGACCAGGTGCGAACACCTGTAAAATTCTAATCTTTTTTGATTCCGACCTTCTGCTCTTCGGTTTCGATAAAATTAGCCGCCCTGCTGAAACTGGTTTTTTTTTTTATTATTATTTTTATTTTATTTACTTCGACTCTTCATCTTCTCCTTTTTTCTGTCTTTCAACCAGATGCACGGAGGCCTTTAGTTATAACAACAATAGCAAAATAATTCAAACTGGTTCCAAATCAAACCCCCGTCGGCGCTGGACAATCATTATATGATTTGTATGGCAATCGCGTTAACATGCCATTACCAGACGGATAGACTCCTCTATTTTTTGTTATTGTTGTTGTTTTTTTGTTTTGCTCCATCTCTCCAGTAGAACACTATAAAAGCCGAACTACTACAAAGACGAGACCGAATTCGTTTCGCGAAGTGACCAATTTCGTAGATTGACTTCAAGGTTAAGCAAGCTTAAGCCTGCAGGAAAAATATGTCGACGGTTAAAATTTTCACTTCGTGAACGTTTTATTGGTTGGAAATGAATAATTATACGTACCTATACGTACACACATAGTAGTGAATCCATTATTTAATCGTGAAAAGCAGATTCAACTGTATCATCGACTCAGGGATGGGGGAGTGGAAGGAATACCAAAAAATTTTATTTGAATATATTCACCTCAAAACATTACGAAGAAGGAGAAAAGTGAATTCCATATTACACTGTGTTACCCCCACCCTTTATGATCGTAAGGGAATCGCTGTTTCTAGCTACATTTTTCGTATTTTAGAGCTTTCAAAATAGAATTAACAAAATATTTGAAAGCGTACTTTATTGGAATCATTATACTTCGATGAATGGGTTCAATTTTAGTTTCATGAATTCTCATAGAAATTGAATTTATTTTAATATTAAATGTAAACTGCGATTAATCCAAATTTTTATTTTTTCAATTTAGAAGTACCTTGGTCTTATCAGCTCCTCTCTTCATGCATTGTCAAATTTCACTAATAGTTTTTGATGAAGCTAAATTCTTAAAGATATAAAATTTTCATGAATGTTTCGATGAAGTGCAGTTTTCAGATTATTTCCGTTTCAGTTACATTTTGAGTTAAATAGGTAATTTTAGTTTCTTGTTTTTGATAATAGTCCTGTAAAGGTAAATAATTATAGGTAATCTACATATAGATTCTTTTGTAGTTTTAGGAAGTTTCTTAAATAGGTTTTTTCTGTGTCCCTACTTTGGCTCAAAAAAAGACATACCTATAACAAGTTGAATTTGTTCAAAATGCTGTAAAAGGGTAGGTTTGATTTTCGGCATGTTTTACTCATCTTCGAGATTGATATTCATTCTTACAGTAATTTCCCATCGTAGAGTGAGCTCATAGAAATTTTCACTATAATTTTAGATATTTTATGTACGATTGCCTCTAACTGCTCACTCCAAGTAGTTCCAGCTTCCCTTGGTTCACTGGTAAAGAGTAGTCAGCCCCTTCACATGCACATAATAGTTCTTATCAAAATAAATCTCTCTCCTTTTTTTCCTTCTTTCCCCTACTTTTTATTTTCTCTCCCACCCAATATCTCTTTACCCCTCTATTTGTGCCTAATTATCTGGACTGGCCCTGTCATTTTCCATTTCTCATTGTCACTCTGAAAAGTACACTACTTGTGTCTTTCTATATCTAACTCAATCTCCGTAAAAATAAAAAAAGAAATTAGAGTGCAGTCTAGCTAGACACATCATATTGGAATGATCTAAAATTATACAAATCAATTTCTCTTCAGCAAAAAAAAAAAAATTATGTGATTTTGAAACTCAGTTAAAGAAATTATTATGTTATTCAGTAGTCTAAGTGAACCTAAAGCTATGGCAAGAGGTGATGGGCCACAGTCTTGTTTTGCACAGTTGACTGTTGGTCTTGGTTTTGAACTTCCTTTTGCACTGTCAAATCTTAGTTTTAGTCTCCCTCTGGCTTGTAAAATTTTTTTGCAACACCTGTGTGGAATACCTTGTTGTGAAGAGGATTCTCAAGAAGAAGGTAGCCAACAACTATTTGTGTGTTCCGCCACTTTGTACTTATGTACAGAAAAACCCAAAATCTGGAGCAAACACTGGCAATTTTTCATCATCTAATTACGTTATTTCTTATTAGTCACTGATAAGAAATGATGTAAGACGCTTAATACCATTTTGTGACATCGATGAGATCTTTATCTGTCAATTAGTCACAGTACAAATGTCATATCTTACCTGTATTTAATTTATTTAATGTCATAGAGACAAATAATAAGCCAGCCTTTTGGCAGCGACTATCATTGAGGAGTGTAAGCATCTATATCTCATTCCAGTTGGTAATGTCTACAGCTACTCCCTCAGTTTTTACGCTGCAAAAATGATAAGTTAGATGTCTAGGGGGACTTATCAAGTCTTACTGTTTCCTCTGGTCCCGCTCTTACTTAGCAAGGGTGCTACCAACTGCAGCCCCAATGTACTTGTAAAATTGTTTTCTTACGTCAAGTTGGGCTTGATAATTGGTGTGGCTCTGTTGGCCCCTTTATCTTGGTGGTTGAATGAAGTAGGTTTTTAGAATGGTGAGTAGGGATGATATTGAGGATTTTTGTGACCAGGATGGGGAGTGGTCATCTTATTGAATAACTTCTGAGAGTTCGAATTCTTCAATGGTCGATAAGCTGACATCAGTACAGGGGGAGGAGGCCAATAAAACATCAGGTCCTCATCTGCAAAAATGAACCTGGCTCTTTCCATCATTGTTGGCGTGGAAGAACCAGAAGGTGGTTTTTCCACTTTGGGGTTCTTCTCCAGCATTTTGGATGCAGAGACTGGGGGTGGAAATAGAGATGATATGGTCTTAATCAAGTCATTCACAGAGGTCGTGTCCATTAATAATTTGTCCTCAATTTTGGCTTACTCCTGCTCGTGTTCCAAAATGCATTGACTTTTCATATTGTCAGTATTTTTTGAAGCAACAGTATGATTTTTGGAATTGGCGGACTAATTATTTGCAGACGACATATTGAGAATCAAAAGACAAATGGTATTCCACAGTATGAAAGCTAATATGCATATACAAAAGTATTTGCATGAAAAAATGGGGATGAAATAACAAGAAAAGACACAATAGAAATTCATTTTTAGTCTTGATAACAGTAGAAAAGCGAATGAAGTCATTGCAAGATTTTCTAATTGCAGTGTCAGTTCATTGCCTTATCTGAACATTTTCCATTTGTGGAGAAGATAGTGTCAAAAATTCTCATACTAATGAATGCTTTCCTGATAAATTCTGTTCATTTTCAACAAAGTTATACCAAAATGAAGTTTGAGCTGTGAAATTTCAGATCTCATAACTGACCATTTAGGACTGATGTAGAATGTACTTACTTTATACATAGCCTTTGGCATATGAGTCATTTTATACACTAGTCTTACTATTGTAAATAGCCTGTTTTCATTTGAAAAAAATTTTTTTGTAACAGTTTTTCTACTATGGGGATTCAAACCTCTGATTTTGACATTAATGGGCCAGGGCCATAGCCACTACACCAAAAGATTTTATTGACAGGATGAAGAAAGTTTGCGCTTATATGTTTCCCATTTGCAAAAATATTTATTTTTCTTTTCTTTTTTCTTTTTTTTTCAGAGGGTGTTACAAAAGATAGTGTGCGAAACACGTGTATATAGCAGAAGATTGAAACTTGTGTGATTTACGTCACTTGCCTTTGGCTCATACTGCAGAAATCACACTCGAATCAAAATCATCTACTTTATGCACTTGTATCACAAGTAACTATTATAATATTGGTAGATAAATTGAATTTACAACTGAAGTACTTCCAAAGCAAGAATAAAACTAAATTAATTTTATTTAACTCAATATGTTTTAAATTATTTAAATAGAAATATTGCTATCAGTTCTTTCCATAGGTGGATTTAAAGGGGTACTGGGAAAGCTCAGCCCTCCCAGGGTAAACATTTAGCCCACTTAGAGATTGTTCCAAAAAAATTTTTACACTGTGAATAGAGGTAGGTAATACTTGGTAAGAAAACTACCACACAAGTTGATAATTTCTCACACTGACCAAGTTGCATACAATACTTTATTATGTAAGTGAACAAAAATTTTTGAATTCAAAACAAATACGGGGATTTTATTTTTGTTTTTAATAATCTTGAGGCATTCACATGTATGCTCCAGTTATAATTGTTATGAAAACTCGCTCTTATGATGATATATATGCGATGAACAGTTAATAATGCAATATTTTTCCCCCTTGTGGAGATAAAGTAACCAACGAGCATATGAATTAATACTAGAGGTACAATACACTACTTTTTACACGATGTTGAGTGAAGCCAGCTACTCCCCCTATTAAACCTATATTCCCAATTAAAAATACGTAGGGAATACAAGTTATGACCCAAATTTTTTGCCATAATTCTGTTATTTAATGAGATAGCTCCTTTTTTGTATTATATAAAATTATAGAGGATGTTTTAAAAAATAAAATAAGCCCAAAAACAAGAAATTTAAGCCCTTAGAACACAAGAAAATCAGTTAATTCATGAAAATGAGTAATTATAATTAGCTCTATTTAGGGTTAAGTTACTGATGACATTAAATTAAGCTAATTTGATGCATGATTTCATCTTCATTGTCAATTTTATCAGCTTCTAAAGGCTTAAACTTCTTGTTTTTGAGCTCATTTTATTTTTTGAAACATCCTCTATAATTTTATTTCTTACAAAAAAGTAGCTATCTCATTAAATGAGAGAATTATGGCAAAAAATTCGGGTAAAAACGCAAGTTTACTATGTATTTTAAAATAGCCGTACAAATTTAATGGAGTGGGAGTAGCTGGCCTCACTGAAAACGTGCGAATGGTGCCTCTAATATTAATTCATAACATGATGGTTGAAAGTAACTACTTTATTCCCGGTGATAAGGTCATCGGTAAATCGTCATTTTTACACTTAGTAACAAAGATGATAAACTCGATTTCATGCTCAATAGTTAATAAAATATATTTTCCACCTATCAACCGCAGTGTGTATTTTCCAAAAGTGTCAAATTGTTTAATGACTGTTATTAGAAAACGTACCGAACCAGTCCCTAATAGTCTTCAATTGTCATGAAAATTTTCAAACGAAAATCTTTTAATTTACGGAAATTATCGTGATGACAACTATGGTGGGTTTGCGAAACTTTGAGCACCTCTTCCTCTGAAATTAGTGAATGAATTTCAAAAGTTTCAACACAAATGTGTATCTCGTAAAAGCTTCTAACATTACCCCAAGTTTCGTTGCCATAGGTCAAATAGCGAAGGCTCCACAGACTCCCAAACAGTACCAAAATGTGCAAAAAATGGAAATATATATATATAGTGTATAGAAGAACTTGAGTGACCTATATATTCGTAATCTATGACTCAAGATCGTTGCTTTTCCACAGATCCCGCCCCCAGGTCTCGCTATTGAATTGAATGCTATAGTTTAAGAAAATACACCAACCCAGAATTACATGTACGTACGTTGTACCACGTATATGTACCAATAGATACCTACAAAATATACATACATTTATAAATTGAGCAAAATACCGGAATGAAAAAAGAATGAAATGAATGCGTGCACAACTGACCTTTACACTTTCCTTCGTGCTTTACAGTTAGAGGACTATTCTGAGCGCACTGTTCTCGCACCAAGGCACATCTGTTAGGGTATGTTTTATTATCGGAGCCGCAGACCTGTTTACGATGTGGTGATTTTTTATTTTCGCACCGTTGTAATCTTTCTTTGCAGTCTTTCTGTAAACAAAAAAAAAAAAAAAAAAAGGAATAACTTTATTGAATATTTACTAGTAGCCTGACTATTTTATATAGATCTAAAGAGGGTGTAGAAACCGCGTATACAGTATATATCTAGTCTACGCCGTATATATTATAGAATAGGTATGTATTATTGATTCTTGGTACAGAGAGTATTGCGAACGCTTTGTCGATGACTTATACAGTTGACAGCGAACCTCACTGAGCCACCATTTATCTGCCAAATTATATTTATTCAGGCTACAAAAAACAAAAAAACAAAAAATAATATCGGCATCTTGTGTGAAAAACTGAAAACACAAATATTTAAACTGACCGAATCACACAGATATTTAGAAATTGCGAGCAGTCAAGTTGAGACTAAACAAAAAGGGAAAAAAATTGTTTGTTCGTTTTATTTTGGGTCTTGAGGAAAACAAATTATCTTAGCTGCACTTCATAATATTCACTGGTTTTTTCTTTCCTCTTTTTTTTCTTTTTTTTTATTTCTAATATATAGAATTCCTTAGTTGATAGTCATAAAACAAGTACAAATATTTTTATTGGATTTTTATAGTTAATTATTTATTTTATTACAAAATTCTTGACCACTTATTTATTCGTACATAAATAATGGAAAAAAATCTTGTTTTAATTTTTTTCCCTCCTCTCGTACTATTCAACGTCATACAATCATTAATTTAATATGCTGGTTCATTTTTGATTTCTATAAACCTATAATACATTGTTTGGTTGAAACTAAATTATACGACGTTACATAATACATTTTTCGCGTGCTTAAATTTTTTTCTTTTTATTTTTATGTAGGTTTTCGAATAAAATTTACAAATTAAAATTTTTCCGAAGACCCAAAGGTGCAGAGTTTATAGGTTCGTTTTTCGTTTCATGGCACCCAGAAATTAAAGGCACTATTAGCTGAAATTCATATGTAGGTACATATGTATGTGTATACATCATTTCTATGTAAATCGGTATAGGTCGCAATTAATATCCGATAGTAATGAAATCTGGTACTCTTGTTTGGATCTAGACACGGATAAAATTTGCAGTTTTTGGTCCAGATCGGTCGGATGATACATTTGGTACATCCTGTTATGTTACATTTTTAGAGCTTAAATGAAATGTATAATTGTTAGCTAACAATCACGAAATTTGGTACAAACAGTAGCGTATTGAAAGAATTTTTTTAGGGAGGTGTACCAGGTAAAAATGTCAACTACTAGATAACATAAAAAGAAATTGCCTACTTTTTTTTATAGTATTGTTGGAAAATGGTAGGTTCAAGGTATCTATACTGAATTACAGGGTCCGTGAGAAGTGTGACACTCCTTCCCCCATTGTCCAAATTGTAAAAATAGAAAAAACTGATAACATTTTTTTATTTATAGTTTGTAAAATGCTAAAATACTTTTGTTTTTGTCAAAATTTCTATTTTTTTTAAATTGTGTTGTATTTTCTTCATAATGGTGTTTGTATGGGAATTTGTTTGGTGGTTTTGGCTGCTTTTAAGCTGGTTTTAACTTTTTCATTTTATTTTATCTGTAGTTGTTGGTGGAGTTTTGTTTTCCTCCAAATTTGAGAATTGGTGTTGGAAGGCGGAGTTTCTCTCATCTATTTGGTAGTATTCAGGTGTATGTATATGTATGTGGTAGCTGCTGGTTCAGGTGACATATTATTCCAGGTATGGTGGTGAGTGATGGCTAATTTTGTTTCTGTTTCTGTCTCTCTCAATGGCCACCTTCACCACCTTACAAGTAAAATTTTTTTAAAGAAATCTTAGCATTAAAAACATGTGTGGGGACAATACTCGTATGAGGTAATAGGGGCTCGCACCCCTCAACGACAGTTGCTGCCCAAAGGCTGGCAATAATCGTCTTTATGACATTAAACAAATTTACACTGGTGCGTTTGTATGTTCGTACCTGTACGTACGTACAGGTAAGATACATTGTACAGGCCGAGATCAATTACCTGATAACGATCTCGGTGATGTCACGGCCTGGTACCAAACGCGCTGCGTTGTTTCTTATCAACTCGACAGAGACAAGAAACGACGTAATGCATGACATAATTACGTACATGTACGTATGCATGTGTGTCTGTATGTGTGTGCCAAATTCTGTATATAAACTCTCAGAACCGGCTCAAAAATCGCCAGTGTTCGCCGAGGATTTGGCTCTCCGATACTTAATCGTATGAAGTGGCAGAACACGCAAATACTGTTGAAAACCTTCTAGTATGAATATCTCTCACAACAAGGTATTCCACAACATGAATATGATTATATTATTTTTTATTATTAATCTATTTATAATTAGAATTGGATTGCTTAAAATAAATAGAAAATTTATTATTATAATTGTTGATAAAATTATTTTTATTAATTTACTTTTGTTTTGATTTTAAAAATCAATTTTTATCTAAATTTATTTTTTATTAAATAGTTGTTTTGTTATTAATATATATTTATTTTTTTAATTATCAAAAAGGTTTATTTTTTATTTTTTGGTTTACATGCTGTGCGTTGGAAGCAGAGTAGAAACAGAAAAAAATTTAGCCATTAGTCAGTCATCACCATACATGATTACCCGAAATAATACATCATCTAAACCACCAGCAACCTCACACATATACTTAATATACACCCCACTACCACCAAATGCAAATGAGAAAATAGAGGAGACCTGCTTAACTTCGAAAAAAAAATATACTGAAAAAATAAACCAAGAACAACAACAAATTTAATGAGGTTTGCCAACTTTCAAAATACTGGTGGCTACCACACCCTGCAACTCCATCTTCAGTACGCCCCTGGGTACAAACATTCAATGCATTATATCCTAACATTCAATAAAATTTGGTTTCAATCGGCTCAACCATTCATACCTAGAAGTGATTTGAAAAAATCTCAAACTGATGCTAAGAAGAGAAGATATTTTCCAGATGATCGATAAACAGATTTTGTGTTATTTTATTTGTGAAGCAATCATTTATTAATTTGCATGCGTTTCTTATAACTTCACAATAGAGTATTAATAACCTATGAATTTTCTTGACATTTCATTTTAAACGTACCAAATTTTTAATCAGCTTTCTGCTAAATAATTTTGATATTTTGATTGTTTTTGTATTCATTTATTTATTTATTTAGTTTTTTTCGTTCATGAAAACCTATATTTTCTTACGTGGCTTGCTGCGCTAGAGTTTTATCATTTTTTTACTCGCTATAATCTCATTTATCGTGCAGGTACTCTCTAAATCTGATTAAATTTTAAATGACAAAGAAACGTGTTTAAAAATTTGATTCTTGTCGTCTTAAAATGAAATCTATGCAGTTTATACACGAAAATTGATAGAAAAATTTAGGTTGCATAAATTATACGGTTAAGAAATGCAACAGCCAATTTATTTTTCATTCTCCACTTCTTTTTTTCTCTCTAAATATTATGTCTTTTATAAATGGAGAAAAACTAATCATGCATGAATATTTATTTCTACAAAGCAATGAAAATTTTTTTGGCGAAAATTGAAAAGTATATCCTTGACTAAAAGGTGAACACGACATTTCCCTATTTCGTAGCTATGATTGATGTTGGAAAAAATTAAGAAGTAGTGGATTGAAAAATAATTTACATAATTTGGCACCGAAAAATGTAGCATAAATGTGAATGCACGTACGAGGGTAGTCTCAATAAACATGATTGTTTTATCTGTGTTTTAGAAAAAAAAAAAAAAAAAACGAAAAACGAAAAAACACTGTTGTGAGATTTTCTTTGTTAAGTTCATTTTTTTAAAGTAGGTTTTCTTTGAAAATGTCCTTATTAAAATCATTTTCATGAAAACACCTGGCAGGAGATTTCAAACGATTTTCCATTCATGACAAAATAATGACTTTTGATACTATTAAGTGAAATTCGTATGAATATAATTATATAGTTACGGGTATATAATTATGTAGGTACGTACTATAAGGTGTAAGTATACTACAGCTTTGGAAAAGGGGTTTATGTCCCCTCTCCGCCCGCTCTAGTTACAAATCCTAGATGACTAAAATCACATACATACTTTTATGTTATACATTCAATGTCCAATGGGTGGCGAAATAGGTATTATGCAGAAAGCACTATATATCTACGTATATATATATATATATATATATACCTATATATAGTAATACGCCAAGTGCCCAGTTTTGTTCTTGTATTTTCTCTCGCTATCTCTCGTTATTAATCTGTTTTAGGTAAAATCTGATGGTAAAAATGAATTTGTTGTTAAAAATAAGGGGGGTCATCGCTGAAAATTGTTTTCTGCCATCCTTAGTTTTTGAAATACATGACAAACTACACGGAAAATTTCTTATTAATTTGCAGTTTTTTTGTGGCCGATTTGTGAAAAACTAATTACGATAAAAAAATTAATTTTGTTAAAGAACTCGAATAAATTTTCTCCCCTTTTCAATAGAACAAACCCCAGCTTTGTAGCCTAAATAGAAGCTAAGAAGTGAGAGAAGAGCAATTTTTTTCAAAATTAAAATGTTTTGAATGTTACAAAAAATGCGGATAAATGTACAAAAAGTGGGATTGAATTTTATAATGTAAATATGTGCGTATAAGACGTCTTGCTATAACACCGTAGGTATAGGTCGAAATTTTCGTCCGATCGTCATGAAATGTGATACAATTATTAATACTAAGATAAGAAGCAGACCTATTGGTTTTGATACGGATTGGTTGGACGGCATTTCTGGTACTTCCGTTTTTGTTACGATTTTGGAGGTTTAATGACTTCGAAGTTGATGAAAATGTTAGTACTAAGTCAAAGACCGGACATACTGATTTTAGTCTGGATCGACCTGAAGGTACTCGCGGTATGTATATTTTTGTTTTTCATCAACTGGTAAAATCCTTGTAAAATCAATTTAGTGTTCTTCTTTTGTAGCCAGACGAAGTGCTTTTCGAAAACCTGATTTTTCTAGCACAGTTGGCTGTGCAAGAGTTTTTTTGTTTCATTCGTCAAGAGTCACTGAAATTACCACATATTTGGTGGCGTAACCTGGGAGCAGGCCCATAGAGGGGAAATTTTTTCAAGTGTTTTTCAATAGATTTTCCATGAAAATCTACTTCATTTTCTATTTTATGTAACGTATATGTTCGTCCATTTTGATTATAGACGAACATATTCGGCTACACGAAAATATTTCCACGTCTATTGACAAATATCCCTGTAAATTATTTACTGTTATTCTTTCTCTACATTCTTTAAAACGTGAATACGTTTACTAATGGGATATTCGGTAACCAAAATACACTGGTCCTTCGAATATACTCGAAAATACAAATCCCTGTAGTCAGCAAATCCCTACTTCACTCACACATTAACCACAGTGTAAGAACATATCCCTGAAAGGGTACATAAACTGTTGTTTCAAACAGAATTATTGTACTTTGTTTTAGTCTCTCTTCGAGTTCTATACTTTGTGTTAATCTCTGTTCGAGTACTATAAAATATTTTATTGAGATTCTGTTCTTGAATTATAATCGTACTTGTGAATGTACAAAATATCATTTTTATTATATTATGTTAAAATACTTTGTGTTTTCCATTTAATTTAAAGTCTGAATCCAGAACATTTAAGGTCCACCATCAGAGTGTGGATGATAAAATTAATACTTAGAGATTTTAATAGTAATTAATAATCTCGTGTATGGTGTAACACATAAAGAGTATAACCAGGTACAATTATGTACCTTTTATGCTGTTACATTATGAAGAAAAAGAACTTGATAATCATTTTCTAATTGAAGTAGCGGAATGAACAATAAAGTACTGAGTATGAGATCATATACGAAGTGGCATCAGGCGGAGAGTATAAAGGTGTTTATGTTCCAAGAGTGAGATACAGTGTAGCGGTACATGGAAATTTTTAATATGTATGAAAGTGAAAGTATTATAATAACAGAGTTTTCTTTGGTGCCAGGTGAGGAGGACTGGGAGTACCCACCCAGTATGGAAAAATATGAGAAACTTTTATAACTTTTTTTGTAACAAGAGATTCGATTTAGAAAAGACTGGAACTATTTCTCCGAAGAGATTGTTTTATTTCTCAGGGTGGAACTAAATATTTGAAGAAAACAAGTTTTTTCCCTGTAAAGTGCTTGGAACTTTTTGACCCGACTCGGTGAATAAGTTTTGATGAAAAGTTTTTTTCTAAAGATATGTGATTGTAGTATGTCTTATCACTTCATAATTATTGAATAAGCTCTTTAAATTTTATTTTTTTGTTTGAGGTATCAATGTTTTGAGTTTTCTACTTCACAGAACTGACACATAACACAGAACTAAGTCCACAAGGACCTCAGACAGAACTTATGAAGAATTAAAATTCAAAGAGTAACACTTTTTTGCCACGTCGGACATAGCTATTATAATCTAAAAACACCTTTTTTTTTAAGGTTCGACGTCGAAAAATTTTCCAAAATTATTTTTTAAATAAAATAAAAATCTTGACCTACTTAATAAATTACGGTACCTATATCTAATTTTGTTACCATAATTTTAATTCCTAAAAATTATCATGAAGAAAACATTTACGCTGAATACAATGGCGTATATTAGGGGGGTCTTCAGGGTCTGAACCCCCTCTTAGCTAAACAAAAAAGGCTTGACCTCTGACAATTTTGTATTTCTATCAGTTTGGGTGGTCAAAAGAGACCACTGAGAATGTGTGGACCGCCCCTTACGATGGATCTATTTAGCTGAACAAATTCAGTTACAGCGGGCTAATTGAAAGTTTAAAGCTCGTTCACTTTCTACAAAAGCTGCGGCAATTTTATGTGATTGAAAAGGACGTTTTCCCCCTTTTCCTTTCGAATTCATTCACTGTGCGTGACAAAATGTCAGAGCATTTCGCTGTTGACGCTGTTTCAAAGGATTAATGGTACCTACGTGAAAAAGATAAAATAAATTTCTCAATATTAGCCTATCCTACGGCCTTTCTAATTAATAAATAAAATAACCTGTTTTACGATTATAGAAATAGTACTAATTTGCACTAACCAATATATTTAGCTCAACATATAGTTGCGCCTTCCTATAAAATTCCAAAGTGATTTTTTTCTCATCCCAATGATTTATTTGCGCATTGAAAACAGCAAGTTATTACTACGGTAGTACATAGCTCTCAGTTTAAATGTGAGGACAAGTTTTTCAAAACGAAATAGCCTACGATAAAAATTCAGTGATATAGGTATATAAATAGTTTCACAAAATATCTTCAAAACGGATGTTTTTTTATTTATTTATTTCATAGATGGCAAATTAGAAATGTTACAAAGTTACATTTTAAACGTACTTGTATGTGTACATTTCACGTGCGTAACATTCGTATTTTATATAAATTATTGTAGGTAAGTAAATAATGAATCGATTTGAATGTAGAAAATTAATTTTTTTTTTTATTATACTTTTCATACGTATATAGTTCTTTTTTCTTTTCTTTTCCATTTTTTCGCCAGGACCTTGCCACTTTTTCACGTACCTAGTTTAGGTACTTTTGGAACCAGGTCAAAAATACATTAATCAAGAAAAGAAGAAGCGAACGAATGAAAATTTTTATCACTATTTTTCCCGAAAAATTCCTAGAAAAATGTTGTACATTCTTGGACACAAAACGTTTTTCTTCGCAGAAATAAACATGAATTTTAAGGGAGTTGGATGTTGAATGCGGTTGCACGAATATGCGAAATTCGACTTCGAAAAATAAATTTATGGATTTCTTTTTTTCTTATCGATTTCTCATTTCACCTGAAATTCTGATATGTGTTTTAGATAAAGACCTGTTTTGATCTTGTAGACCAAAGATAACTTTGAAAGATGTCAATTAAGGTTAATCAACGACTGCAAAATTTGATCCTCTTCTGGTAAGTAGTCTAATTATCTATCTTGAGAAATTTTATCTATATTACAATGGACTAGATGGCCGTAGAGAATATAACTAGTTTCAAAATTTTACGTACTTACCTAACTTGATGAAAAAAATAAAATAAATAAAAAACAACTCTGGCGCCGCTGGTTCTTAACCAAATAAATCTAAATAAATAAATAAAATAAATACAATAAAACAACGAAAATATCGTAAAAGTATTTGCCAGAATGCTGGGTAAAAATTACGTTTGATGAAGGGTTAAGGAAATTCATAAAAAATTATGTAGCGAGATTATAAAATACATGCCAAACTCCAAAGTTATTAAATAATTTGCTCAGCAAATGAATTAACAACCACGCCTACTCTCCACATAGCTTTTTTGTTTCATCTGGAACTATCCAATCTTCTCAGCAATAATGGAAGATTATTTCAAATAACTTCTACGGATGAACCGTTCAGTTAATTGAAATAAAATTTTGCATCATAATACAATAATATGATATATTCAATGTATATGTATCAAATTTTGTGATTATTTCTGAAAAATTACCTATTTTAGAATCGTTTAAATTTCGAAAATGCAACATAATAGAATGTACCGGACGCATCATCCGGCTGATCTGGACCAAAACAAATATAGTTCATCCTTGTCTAGATCCGAATAAGTGTACTGAATTTGAAAATTGTGACCTGTACCAAGTTGAATCGAAATGTGTACACGTATATGAATTTCATCTAATAGTGCTAAAAGTTTCCTGGAGTCATTAGACGTTCAGCGAACCTACGCCCGAATCTGGGTCTCGATACCGGATCGATTTTATACGTACATTTTTTTTTTGGAAAACCAACATAAAAATACCATTCGATGATGGGGTATATACAAGGGAAATTAACGTTAGCGCAAATTGACCTTCGATCATTTAGTGGGTGCTGGATATTCCGGGAAACACACAACTTCCAGCCAACAGTAACACCTAAAACCCTAAAATGGAAATGAGTTTCATTCGATTTCATTGGATTCGCAGGAACGTATTTAGATAGCTTTAAATTCCGGGCTCCAAAGAGACCGAAAACAAATGAAAAAAGACCTACTGCTCATGCTCAGAAAACCTACGTCCATTTCAGGGTTTTAGAATGATGTCTCGTTCGGTTAACGTTGGTGAGATAGGGCAAATGGTTATTCTGTACCTACTGAATGATCGAAAAAATTGACTGAAGTTTCGAAGAAAAATGGATTAGAAATTTAATAATTCGCAATATGGGTACCTATATTTGACAAATGAAAATTTACAGAATTTAAAGTACTGCTGCGCTGGCGCATATTTCCCTACATGTTGGTACCACTTGTCCGTATTTTTTCTCACTTCTTCTCCTACCTAATCTTCCACTTATCGTCATTTATTGACGGTGAGTTTGTACGAGTTCTATCTTGCAATATTATTGTTCCTGTTGTAACGGAAATCCCACCTTCACTCATTCTTCATCATCATCATTACAATTACTATATATATATGTCATACGTACACTCTCACCACGAAGTGTTTCCCCTACTACTTTCGATCGTACATTGCTGTTGCTTCGCCATTTCATATTCTGTTAATAATGTGTTATTCATTCGTGCAATAAACCTCTAAATTACCACAAGTCTCAAGTTCTTTCGATCCTCGTTCTGTACGCCTCACATCATGGTAGCCATCGCTGCGGTAGAACTATGAGGAGAGACTTAGAAATTTAAACGAATGAAATAATCTTTTAAATTTATTTTACTGTTGCGCGAAAATCTTTCTATGTTTTCTGTTGTGTAATACATGAAGAATTAATTGTTTTTTCTTCTCGAGAAATTTAAACTCGAAGTTTAATTATTTTTAATTTTTTTGAAAAATTTAAAAAATAAAATCATAAATTTGAAGCTGAAGTTCCCGACTTAATAACGGCCGAACCTGGAAGTCATCGAACGCTAAAACCAAGAAGGACCGCCAAAAAGATCGAGTGAACAGCCCAAGGAAACCTGCTCCCGTCGTCGAGGACTCATCGCAGATCCACAAAATCGAGGACCCAATTTTTCGGACAACTCCAAACCAAATTTAAGCAGTTAGTACAACGGTAAACAGCAGAGAACAGAAAACTGGGATTATTCGTCAGCGCAACAGAGGAAGTAAAGTAAAATATTTTTTCATCTTCTGTAAAGGTAATATTTATTGAAGCTGGTTATTTTTCGTGTTTGCATAATTGTGTTCTTGAACTGAGTTGAATAATAATTAAATTTTTTATGCCCCCGATAATAAGTCTGTGCGAAGGAAAATTGGGTGAATATAATATTAAAGAGGAAGAATTGAAAGAATTAATTAATAAATTTGAAGGTGAAAGAGTTATAGATGTAAAAATTGAAACTTACGATTTACCCTACGTCACATATTTCACAGGAGAAATAGTATTAGAGTCCTTTGTAGTGGATATATCAGGAAGAATAGAAAATATTAGTAGCCTAAAATATATTAAAATTGCAGAATCCTCAGTAAACTATTTTTCAAATAGAATTTATAGTTCAGAAAAATCAAAAGAAAAATTCATGAATAGATTTTTTTAATTGAATAAATTAAAAAAACTGGATAAGATAGAAAATCGTGAGGAAAAAAGTTTGATAGAAAAATTAGAAAAAGAATTAATTGAAAATAAAAAATACACACCTATTTGTAATAAAGAAAATAATTTGTTAGGTTTTGATAAAATAGAAGAAGAAATGGCATCCCCGAACGAAATTAAACCCATCCAAGCCCCACTCGGAAAAGTTTTTAATGGGAAATACTATTTAGATTGGCGAAGAATGATTATATCTGCCATCCGAGGTGCAGGATATTATGACATCTTTGGGGAACATGAATTTTTACAACCATATATAAATAATATTGATGATTTAAATTTTCGGCCAGATAAAAATATGATAAATTACTGTAAAATCCAGGATAACGCCAAAGCGTTTGTTTTAGAGAGAGTATCTAATGAAATAACAAAACAAATACGAGATTGCAATACAGCAATTCTTATGCTAAAAAAATTAGATAATATTTATGGCACAAAAACTTCTGTCACTGCTAATATAGCAAAAGCAAAATGGACGGAATTCAGATTTCAACCTGGAGGAAATATGAAGGGATTCTTAAAAAAATGGGAAGAGTTAGTAACTGACGTAAGAGATAGTGGTAAAGAAGTTACGGAATCAGAGGAACTGGAGAATTTGCAATTGGCCTTATGTTATGAACAAGCAATTGCAAAAATTCAATACGAAAACCTACCTTCAAATGAAAAAATTTAGACAATTTTAAAAGAATATTAAGAGAAGACTCTGATCAGAAATTCAGGGATCAAACTTTGAAAAAACAAAGTGGTAATAATAATCAAGTTAATAATAATTATAAAAATAATAATAATAACTACAATAGGAATAATTACAGGGGAAGATATAATAATTATAGAGATAGAAATAATTATAGAGGAAACGGAAATGGTCGTAATGGTTACACTAATGGTAATCGAAACAATTTTAATAATAATGATAATTTTAATAATAATGGTAATGGTATCAATAATGAACCAAATCAAAATCAAAATAGTAGTTCGAATAATAATAGCAATGGTGGTAATGGAAATTATAGAGGAAATGGTTATAGAGGTAATAATTACAGAGGCAATAATTATAGAGGTAATAATAGAAATTATTACCAGAATAGTCCGAAATGTTACAGATGTGGGCAATTTGGCCATATAGCGCAGAAATGTGGTAATAATAATCCAATAGAAAATAATAATAATAATAATTCTAATAATAATCAGGGAAATTATCCCCCAAAAACGAATACATCTCAAAACAATATTAATAAAAAAGAGAGTTCGGAACAACAAGTAAAAATGTCTTGTATGGTTAAAAAATTCAACAAAAACAATAATGAATGGTTGTTGAATCAATTGACCAATAATAATAAACAAAATAATAATGAAAAATACGATATATTAAATCATAAAGCAATTTTGGATGGAGCTGCAGAAGTGCATTTAACATCTGACTTGGATAAATTAGTCGATGTTAAAAAATTTGTAACTCCGGTAAAATTGCAATGTGCAGGTAAAAATACTTTTTTATATGCTACCCATACGGGGAGAATGGTGATCAAAGTCGAGAATTCCAGCAAAATTCAATCATTGATAGAGTTAAATGATGTTCATTATGTGCCGGATCTAAATTTAGATATCATTTCAGCCATAAAAATTACGAACACTGGTATGATTAATATCGATCAACAAAAGGATATAGCTAATGTATATTTTATTGAAAATGCTGAAATAATAATAACAGCAAAAAAAGAAGAGGAAATTTTTTATATATATTATAATATCGAAAATAAAAATAAAAACTATAATAATAATATAGATAATAATGATAATAATATAATATGTGCACCCGTCACTCAAAATATAGATGATGAATGGGATGATTTCACTGTGGAATTAGAAATTCAGGAAGATGACGAAAATATGGAATCATCTGAGGGGGGTGAGATAGAAGAAATAAAAGAAGACAATAATGAAATTGAGGAAATATAATAATATTAATAAAAAATTAATTATACATAGGAGATTAGGGCATTTGAATGCCAGATATCTACAAAAACTTAAAAATTTGGCAGTAGGCATTCCCGATAATATAAATTTTAGGGATGAGGATTTTTTAAATTGCCAAATATGTTGCATTGCTAATAATTCGAGATTGGGTCATAATAGTGTTAGAAATAAACCTACTCGAAAATTAGAAATAACGTCCTCAGATATTATGGGTCCATTTACGCCCTCAGTGGCAAATCAGAAATATATCCTAACATTTATAGATCATTTCTCAAAATATACGTTCGTAATGCCCATTGTTAGCAAAAGTCAAGTAACAAATGAATTTAAAAATATTATATTATCCATGAAAAATAAATTTCCAGAGTACCCCATAGGAACTATTAGGTGTGATAATGCCAAGGAATATACTGATATAAAAATATTAAATTATTGCAAAGAGGTTGGCATAACAATGGATTATATGGTGCCATATTCTCCAGAATTAAATGGTGTTGCTGAAAGGCAAAATCAAACTTTAATGAGGAGAGTACGGGCCATGCTAATTGATGCCAACCTTGATATAAAGTATTGGTCTTATGCTGTGGTAACAGCGGCCTATTTAATTAATAGATCCCCCACAAAAGCAAACGAGGGATATAAAACACCCTACGAACTGTTCTATGGGATAAAACCAAACCTTAAAAATTTAAAAGTCTTTGGAGCATTGACCTACAGACATATTCCTGTAGAAGTCAGAAAGCAAAATGCCACTAAAGCCAAAACAAAATCGAAAAACAAAATTGACCCAAAGCTAGCACATAGAGCCAAAAAAAGTATAATGATGGGTTATACAAATACGGGATACTGCCTTAAAGATCCCTATAATACAAAATCATACATCTCATGTGATGTTAAAGTGGATGAAGCTCAAAATATTAAATCATTATTAATAAATAATAAACCATTAATGATAAAATCATCAGATTACGAATACGATTTGGGGATAACTAACCCTGTAGTCATGAACATAAATATAAGATATAGTAAAATATACATAGAGGATAATATTCCAAGAAATTATTCCGAAATAGAATCAAACCCTTTTAGAGATGATTGGATAAGAGCAATAAATGACGAATTTAATTCTCTCGATGATATGAATGTGTGGGAAATAGTTGACTATGATCGCCAAAAACTCATAGATACAAGATGGATTTTCACAATTAAATTTGATGAATTTGGGAATCCAAAACCAAAGGCAAGACTTGTAGCAAGAGGTTTTAAGGATAGAACCGAGTATAATATTGCGGAAACCCATGGCCCCCCGTAGCATCAGTAGGGACAATAAGATCATTATTATCTATAATAAATAAAGAAAAATTAATTATGGTGCAGTATGATGTAAAAACTGCGTACCTAAATTCACCAATTATTAAACCTATTTTTGTACGAAAACCTGAAGGTGTAAATATCAACACCAATCAAGTGTTAGAATTAAGAAAGTCTATTTATGGATTAAAGACATCCAGTAAATCATGGTACGATCTATTAGACACAAAGGTAAGGGATATGGGCTTTACCAAGACTAAAAGTGATAGATGTTTGTATACTATAATTAATAATAATAAAAAAATATATTTCCTAACTTATGTAGATGACATATTGATTGCATCAAACTCACAGTCATCAATTACGAAAATAAATGAGGAGCTACAAAAAGACTTCACAATTACTATAATTAATAACCCGAGATTTTTTGTGGGACTAGAAATAAATAGAAATATAGAACAAAATACAATAATACTTTCCCAATACAAGCATATAGATAAAATGTTAAAGAAATTTGGGGTTTCTGAATTAAAAAACACGAATACTCCAATGGAAACAGGATTAAAATTAGACAAAGTTGAAAATGGTATAGATGACACAGAATATAGGTCAATGATAGGTGGATTGCTATATTTGGCAAGACTAACAAGACCGGACATATTATTCCCCGTAAACTTTTTGTCTCGCTTTCAAAATAATTCGAATAACACCTTAAAAAATTATGTAAAAAGAATTTTCAAATATATTAACACCACGAAAAATTATAATATAATATATAAATCGGAGGGAGATGGTATACAGGCCTATATCGATGCCTCGTATGCACCCCAAGTCGATGAACACAACATAGATATAAATAATTTGGGAAAAGGCAAATCCATAACTGGATTTATGGTATTTTTATATGGAGACTTGATCGAGTGGAATTGCGGTAAGCAAACCATCCATGCGTCATCAAGTACGGCAGCTGAAATAATCGCAGTCTATGACGCACTAGATACCATAAAAGTAATACAATATATGAATTATGAAATTATAGGTGAAAAATTAAGTGTAGATATAATGGAAGATAATGTTTCGACACAAAAAATATGTTCGGGAGGTAGTCAGAAAAAGTCGAGGGCTTTAATGATCAAGTGTTACTCAATTTTAGAGGTATTTGAGGAAAAAATTATATTTTTTAGAACTGTTAGCTCCGAAAATCAATTGGCGGATATTTTGACAAAATCACTGGATCGTTCAAAATTCGAGAATATAGTTGTCAAAATATTAAATGAAACGAACATCTATGCATAATATAATATAAAAATAATTCGTTTATTCCAAAGTCATAATATATTTCAAAATTCATCATCATAAAGTACAAGTCGTCCCAAGTCCAAATATAAGTCGTAACATGACAATAAATGCTTAAAATATAACCTTCAATTTACGGCAAAATTAGTACTCAACAATACCATTTACCAGAAAATACTTGCAATAGATAAATGCTTCAATCCTCAAAAATATTAACAAAGAAAAAAGCAAGAAAATCAAGCAAGTAAAAACCCTACATTTCGAATAATAAAAACTCTATACATTTTTGAACAACCGTGAGAGAAATACACGTAATATTCCCACACGAAGTAATGAAAGGTAATTTCTTCGACAATGAACATAATAGAGATTAAATCCATTACATGACCGCAAATTAAGATAAGTCGAAAACGTTCCTCTATCATATAAAACGTTGTAAGCGCCAGTTCAAACACAATGACATACTCGAAAGATAAAGAAGCGATGCGATGAATATTATTCTATAATCTTTTTCATGTCATGTACCACAGATAATACCTGTTAAACGTAACGTTTCTGATAAACGATCGTGTGCCTCATAAACCTTTGTTAATTTATTTCATCGTGATTATTTTTTTTTCCTTTCTTCTCTTCTTATATATTGTATAGACGTAAATGTTCGAGAATATTTTTTGAGCACACTTCTGAATGTATTTTGTATTAGTCACCAATGTATACGAAAATTTTTGCATGTTACCAATACTTTTATTTTTTTTATTTTTTTTTATTTCTTTATCTTTATTTATTCTTTCGATACCAAATACTATTTCATATCACATACTAATCTATTATTGCATGTATTTTACCAATTTTATATATTTATATATTTATTTATTTTATCCTTATTTTGTTATTCTCGAAGCGCAGCAAAGCAAAAATTTTTTTTTAAAGAAACAAAGTTACCATAATATTTAAATAATACGATGTCGATATTTTTTATTTTTTTTAAAAATCTTTATTACGCATATTAATATTTTTTTTTTGTATAAACAATAATAATTTCGTTTACTTTCAGCGTCAGACATGATGAAGAACTTATTCGGTAAAATTTCAGGGGGGTGTTGTAACGGAAATCCCACCTTCACTCATTCTTCATCATCATCATTACAATTACTATATATATATATGTCATACGTACACTCTCACCACGAAGTGTTTCCCCTACTACTTTCGATCGTACATTGCTGTTGCTTCGCCATTTCATATTCTGTTAATAATGTGTTATTCATTCGTGCAATAAACCTCTAAATTACCACAAGTCTCAAGTTCTTTCGATCCTCGTTCTGTACGCCTCACATCAGTTCCCTCCGGCCTCACGTTGTTGTATATCCATGATCTATGATCCTTGATGCGATCCGTGCCCATCTTTGGTGAACTTGCATTGAAAATTTGTTCCGTAATCTGTGATTTGGATAGAAAAATTGTTATCCGTGCCGATCTCCAAGGACAATGAGACTATATAGGTAGGTACCCAGTATGGATATTTTTTAAGAATAAGTACAATGTCAATTAGTAATTTACAACTAGGCTACTACCACAGCAAATAGTTTATAACTGCTCTTGTAACTTATTTTTTATTTTTTAAATTAGGTATAGTTGTAGTTGTGCAACTACTGTTTCTCTAATTATCCGAGTTGTAGTTGCGAATTCTAATTACAACTACACTTTAGTTCAAAAAACTTACTAACAGGCACCAGCAACTACCAACTACGTTTTGTAATTACTGTTTGTTGCAATTACTTACTCATAGCTAGTAGTTAGTAGTGTAAAATGTTGTTAACTACATTAAGTGCTGCTCAACACTGATTGCAGGATATCAAACTAGATTTTGTTACAGCACATTTTAAATCATGAGACTGCTCTAAGCAGACACTCTTCCTCCGCATGTAAAGGCCACGGACAATACTTCAGCCTCATCTCATGTCCGCTGTAGGGTTGACTGCGTGCATCAAATTCTCTACAGTGGAGAATGTAGAGAATGTAGAAAATTATTACAAATGTACAGACTGCAGAAGAAAGCTAAAAAAATGTATTCCATTTGTAAAATCGTATGTAGATATTCTGCATACATTCTCTACCCTGTCAGTACTTATGTAGGGAATTCAAAATTTTCTAGCCATAAACTATATACTCGTAGGGAAATGTAAATGCGTCAGTTTACATCTCTACGTGCAAATTTTGATTCGTAGCCAAAGTGAGAAGAAGAATGTGCACCAGTACAGCAGCGCTGCAAATTCTGCACATTTTCATTTTCACAAACGTATTATAAAATTTATTGCTCCCATGGTTGAGTCGTGGTTACTTCAGTAAGGTGATCGTTGGAATCAAACCAGAAACCTTGAATCTTTTGGATGCAAGAGAAAGCACCCAATCGGTGTCTTAGGCAGACCTCTATATGTTTTCCATGATGGAAAGATAATTATTTGTAACGCAAGTGCAATCACCTACTTTGCGCTTGGGTCACACACAAACAATTTTTTTCTATACTCACCCGAAAATGTAGCATCGACCAAAAAAATAGAAAGTAGTTCCTGTTTATTCCAGCGTAAAACTGGCAAAAAGCAGGCGAAATCGTAAGTGTTTAAAAGTAAACAAATTCGCAAATGTACAAATTATTCTTCTGATTTAAAATGATACTACTGCCAATGTAAGATGCATGCGGAGTAGTTGGATGCTGTATATTGCCTCTGCATAATGGTATTTATCCTGCTAGTGTCATTTGGGAAAGGAGGCTTGGAAATCTAGGTACCTAACCTAACATTGATAGTATGCATAATGCATCGACTTTTCAGGATCTTGCAGGAGCCCGGTTAAAAGAAGCAGCAGTGAAGAAACAGATCGCCAAAAAGAATAAAAAAAATCAGAAGGTAGTCAATATGCAGGCCTATTTATATTTTTTAAATACGTAGACTACCTACATTAAAACAATATACCTACGTAATGAAGAAAATGCATTAAATTATTCATAATTTAAGTTCTTTTGAATTCATTTAAACCATTCAGGTATGTGGATTTTTTCCTGTTTTATGGTTAATGAGAGTTCGAAATGAAAACTTATCTTTCTTCTCTGAGAAAAAACAATCCCGTCCTTATTTGTGCAATAAACCTCATTTCAAACACTTCAAGGGTCACATTTGACTAAGACCCTTTATACCCAAGTAGACGCATATCCAAATGGCGATAATGAACACCCATTTAAAATTTTCGTTAGCATCAGGCATTCACGTTTGTGAATATAATTAAATTATAAGCAGTGCTAAAGGAAAAACACAAAATTACGGCTCATTATTATCACAAAATGCGTCTACTTTGATGAAAAAAGTCTTAACTAGACAATTCAAAAAACATACAATTTATCTTCAAAGTATGAGGATTGACTAAAATAGTATATTTCGTTACGGGAGTGCAAATTGAGCGATCCTCGACAAATTACAATTTATGAGTCACAGGCAAGTGTTTTAAATCGTACGAGTCAAAGTTGCTTACCTTGCACTTGAGTTTCAAACGTTATTTTTTGCAATACATGCCCATGCGCAATTAGGGAAAGTGTTCCTTTGATTAGAAGGGGGAGTCAAACATTTCCGCTGTAGGAGCAAAAACTTGTTTTTCTCCCACCATTGACATTTCGTCCCTATAAAAAATTTTTGCTCCCTAGTTGGAAATTTCATGTTTTGGACCTTGACAACGAATATACCTAATTGCGCATTTTGCAACATGTATTGTGAAAATGGATTTTATCAATCCTTATCCTTCAACAAGAACACAAAAAGCATGAAACTTTCAATAATTTATGCAGGTCATTATTTTTTTGACTGTAGCCATTGTATTTAAATCTTTGATCCGATTCCTTAAGAGTTGAGAATGAGAATATGGATAACAACAGAGAATATTAATAACATTAAAATAATATTTTACTCAACTACTTAGTTAGCAAAACAAGTCGATTATTAAGAGAAGCTAAATAGTCGAGTATGATATATTTTCAACAAATTCACCAAACAGAGGTTATCATTTATTCGATTAAACAGGTAAACTTCTATTAGGAGCCATGAGCAATTGATTCTTGCCTTGAGTAGAGTTCGATCAAGGTAGATCCGTGATTGATCTCAGCCAAGGGAATTTGTTTTGATAATAAATTAAAAGATCAAATTTATCTCAAAATGTAGAATTTTATTTTTGAAAAAGAAATAAAATTCACAAAAAGGACTTTAAATTTACTCAAATCACTTAAAACAGACTTTAACTTAGTCCAAAAACAAATAATAATAATATTTCAAAGTTAAACTCAAGTATTAAAGCAAGAAAAATATACGAAATTACTTTAAGTCTGGTATTAGGAACTTAGGCAAAAGAAATATAAGACGTTTTACTGGAGAGATGTGCTCTCTAAGAAGACCTATCTCCAAAAGTGATTCGGGTGGAAAAATGAGTTTACCAGATCAGTTCCAATCCAGGGGTTTGACCGGGTGAAGTATGGTATCTTCCCATAGGGGAGTAAACGAGACAGTCAAACCTTTAATTTAATGTAAGAATTTCTCAAAATTTTAATGTCAGCTACAAAGGTGAATACGGTGAATATTGAGTAGCAAGGGAAAAATGTCGAGCATAAAAAAATAAAAGGCGCCAAAAAATTTCAGAAGAAAAACAGAAAAATAAAATTCAAAATCCCCTCCAAAAGATAATTCTCACTGCCCCGCCACTGCTTTAAACCTTAATTTAACCTAATCGAATATATTATATTTGCACAGGTCGCCGAATTTACTTTCGAACGTTAGCGCAAATACGAAACTCTTCTATGTCGCCATATTATCAACCATCGCTTCAATTTTTTCCACACAAAAAGGAGAAAAAATGTGAGAAAAAAATTACTTGGTGTACCCGTTAAAAGCGGTTAGGTAATGTTTTTATTTTCATGCATTTTCTAATACATGACGAACAAATTCGGGTGACGAATCTCTATTTTTTCAGAACGTTCAAAAATCACGTGCGAATTTTCGCAGAATAAAATCATCCTTTTTTTTTCTGCCAAATGAATTATAACCTAATGTTATTTTCTGGGTTCTTGTTAACGCACAGACTCACACACACAAACACACACCCATAAAATGTTTTTTGAATCTGTTTCGGGGAAAAAAAAAAGGAGAAGAAGAAGAAGAAAAGAATGAAATTCTTTTCGATACAAGTCTGTTTAACATCGACATATACCCTCCCCATTAGAGCTTGATAATAATCGTTGTTTATAAAAATTTTTCCGAGCCAAAGGAGCCGACAGTAAAACAAATAACTCGTTCTTGTAATAAATTGTAGAAAATGTTTGCTCATGCGGCATGGCGTACCTTTAAATAAGCATTTGTAAAATTTAAACAAGCAACAAAAATAATATACGATTATATTTATTTTAGGTTCTAGAGGGTATTTACGTTTCCTAACTGGAAACCATTACACGTTAACAGATTTTAATATAATTTTCTCAGTCTATGTATGTAATATATGAAATTGTGGGTTTTCTTCGCATTTCTATAGGAGCCTATGAAAATAAAAGTGGCCTAAGTTACATTTCAAAAATTTTGAGGTATTATACTCATACGTTCTCAAGTATAGGTTAAACAGAAAATACAAGAAGACTGCTACTGCTTAAAATTATGATAATTTAATAGATTTGTGGTACACCTGTGCTTTGAAAAGAAGTACATATTATTCTGGACTTGCATCATTTTCATCGTAAACTGCAGTATTTATTTAAAAATGTTCCAGTTCTTTTGCAAAAAAAAAAAAAAAAAAAAAAAAATTGAAGGGAAAAAATTAAAAATTAATTTAGAAAAGAAAAGTAGCAATTGGCGAAAATAATCTGTTAGTAAAAGAAAATAATCCTCTGATTCGTACAAATAACTAGCCTACTATTATGTAGTAATGAAAAGTAAGACCAAGATCAAGATATCGGCAGTCTTGGTTATGAATTTCAAAATTAAGACAGATCAATTTTCTTCAACGCAACTATCCCGTGGCGTAGGTAAAGTTTTTTTTTTTTTTTTTTGGGGGGGGGGGTGTTTGCAAAATATTTTTAGTCACCGACCTAATTGTCGACATTTTTGAGAGCATGGAAGAAACGTCAAAAATTTTTGGTAAGAGGTTCTACGTCATATGCACTGCTATTAATATTGAGAAAATATTCTAACTGAGAGAGTACCTAACGATACAGCCTGTGCGATGATATAATCCAAAATAATTACTGACTTGGCAATTGTCAGGCTCATATAAGATTATACGTTTCTAATAATAATTTGAATGCGAAAATGTTGTGGTCTGAAAGTGAACAGTATGCTGTTCACAAAAGTTTCAAACCCACTACATGTACGAGTACCTACGAAGGCTATGCTACATAACTTTCTGAGAATGGCAGCTAAATTATTAGTTTGATTCGCGAGGGAGATTTTTTAATTGAATTTGGAAATTTTTGTCATCTCATTCCTATTTTACTTGGTTCTGAACATTATACTCGTATTATTTACAAAAGGCCTAGTTATAATATCATAATTTCTTCTTTTCTGTTTGCTGTTGTTATTGTTTCAATTTTTTTTTTTTTTTTTGGGGGGGACTCGTTTTGCCTCTTCCCTGATACTTTTCGAGCCGAGCTGTTGAGAGTTTATGAATACATTGTAGGTAGGTATGTCTCATAAATCTGAATTGTTAGGATTTATTCTTTATTATTCTAGAAAGCTGCCAGTGCCAATAAACGGGAGAACACCTCGAATAATGTCTCAAACCCGGTTTCTAGTGTATTGAGGGTCCCATAGATTTGCGAGGATCATATCTGTCGTTCACGAATGGTACTACAGAGAATCTTTAAGAAACTTCCTTCAGTGGTCTGGAATAAAACAATAATAGATGTAAATTTATGTACGTACGCAGCTGACAATTGGAATGAGGTATCTTCAGCAGAATAAGAATCCTTGAAAAAGAACAAACATAAATTTTCATTTCTGTAACAATGAAAAATTTTTACCGAGGTAAAAATAAAAATTTTGTTAGTGAAACATAGAGAATTAGATAGAAATCTGAATGATTAGTTGTGTTCGACATGACAAAACAGTTGTATATCTAGAAGTTTTAGATCTAAACAAATTCTGTTAAAAATTAGCTCTCAATATTCAACCCTATACAATTTTACTTCTGTTCAGTTCCGTTTTGTGACGTGAAAAAACCCGAAAAATTGATGGCACAAATAGAATAATTTTTTGTGATGAGAAAAAGTTTTCTCCGATTACTACATGGGAAAATCGAACAATCTTTTCCGAGAACTAAAGCGGCACTTTTCCAAATTAAACAGCTAATTTTTAAAAAATGGCTAAAGTTCCATACTTTTTGCTAGGTATATCAAACAGACCCATTGTGGTTCACAAATAAACTTATGTCAGAAAACGAGTGCCTATTCCATCAGTGTTTTGAATTCAAAAGGAGTAGAATAGAGTGACTCGTTCAATCAAAGGAACTGTATTACTTGTATTAGTCTTATAATTCATCTATATGTATAATAAAATCCATGAGCCTGGTAAAATGGTATGTTTGCTTATAATTAGTGATGGGTAGTTTGTTCACGAGTTAGTTCTTTTGAACTAATCCTAGAAGTGAACTAATCAATCATTTAGTTCACTTCCAAATGAACTAGTTCATTAGTTCTTTTTTTTGATAGTTCTTAGTTCTTATCAGTCTACTGTACTCGATCCGTTGATCGAACTGAAATTGAAGTAAGTAGCAATCGATGAGTGAGTCAAACAATTAACCAATAGTTCTAGTATGAATTTATGAATACGAGTCGATCATAATATCATATAATAAATTAGTTGATTTAAATGATATGAGCCAATCATGAATCAGCTGATTGAAGTCTGAAGTGATCGAGTTGAAAAATTTACTGAACTACTGAACTAATTGAACTAGTTCAGTGAACTAGTTCACTTTGGTGAAGCAGACTCAATGAACTAAATCCGAAAACTGAACTAAAATTCCCATCTCTACTTATAATTTATAAAATGGTATGTGGCAGGAAAAACGGTATGTAGAATTTGTCAGGTTGCGCTACGTGTGGATTATGCGACGAAACATTTGTTTTAAATAATTCTTCAAAAATCCGACAGGTGACGCAAAATGGTGTAATTGTAGATAGTCCAAAACAAAAATGGACAGGTTAGTCGTGTTAATGCTATGGGTAATGCCCAATATCGAAAAGTATCAATAAGACAACCATTATCGATAACGTTATCGATATTTTTTTTTTTTTAATCCAAATGTACATTTTCAGCAGCCGAGTACACAAAAAATAGAAAAAGAATCAATGGGTCATAAGATAAGCTTTATAATTTTCTCTTTTTATTATTATACGCTTTGATTCTACTCACTCAATTTGTTGAAGTACACCGGATGACCAACTTCAGCGCTGCTTTCACGCGTTGCGACACACGCAAACATACACATACACTTATATCCGTTTTTATCAGTTGTTTTTTCAATTTTTGTTTGTTTTTGACTCGGAAAAAAAAGAGAGAAATTTTATTTTTGCTTTTGCCGTTATTTTCTTCTTCAAATTATAAACGCGTATTTTTTAAAAACTCGTTTTTAATCTAAATTATTAATTACGAGAAAAACCAATATATATAAATATCGATAATTATCAGTAGTGGGCTAAGAAATATCGATAAGTATTGGTAAGAGAAATTCTAACTTTTCAACACCACTAAGACAGGTATTGGCAGGACACTTGTTATATATATGCAGGGTATATGGACGCTGGACAAACTGTTCAACTGTTCAAGTCTGTTACTCCTACAGCTCCAACGCTTGATATAACAGCCAACCTGACAAATTGTTATGCTTCGTGAAAGCCGTTAAGATTTTTCACGACGGGGGTGTGAAAAAAAATATTTAAAAAAAAAACAGAAAATTGTTAAAATTAGGAAAAAACAACAGTCGAGTGTCTTGCTTTGGATTTAAAACAGAAAATTCTAAGCAGCAACAGCTCCGTTAGAAAGAGTAGGTTTTAAAAAATTATAAAATTACAGTCACTAAAAAGTTAGTAATAGGTCATAATTGATGATTATATTAAATTTTGTGACTGATTACGTAAAACTACCCAGTTTAAAACTATTACCTCATTCAGAACTAAAATAAAAATTGAGTTTTTGGAGGTACTTTCTGGCCGATCCCCAACAGAATTGGTAGCATGTTGCAATAAATTATAGTAAATATTTTTTTTTTTGTAGTTATTGGTTCAAAATAAAGCAATTTAAATTGAAAATAATATCAAAAATAGGTGTACCATAAGCACCGTCGGGTTGATCCGCACCAAAATTAATAAAATATTAGAATAGGTCATATTGAATATTTTTTTCCGAATTTTGTAGCTACTGGTCCAAATTTAAACATTTTATACCTAAAATAAAAGAAAAATGGAAGTAACAGAAGTACCGTCCGGTCAATCAGCTCCAAAATCCACAGGTCTTTTATCTTAGTACTAAATAAATGTTCTTTAATTCTGAATTTCGTGACTATCGGATGGAAATTGCGACCTGTACCGTGATAACAAGAAATTGGCTTATATTATTATATGAATTTGAGTTTTTGGTATCAAAATTTTTTGTGAGTTATGAAACGAAAAAACCGTACCTACCCCCACCATAGGTCGTTTCATAATACGAAGATCAATAAGTAGATTTTCATAGAACCTACATAAAAAGGAAAAATCCAGAAGGTGCTAGCGCATACCCCAAAAACACACATAATGCTAACTTCTATACTCCATAGATATTACTTACCCACGAAAGGAGAAACATTTGACAAAAAAAAGAAAATCTCCACCAAATTTCACTTCAAAAATTTAGATTTCATGAAATTAATTGTAGGAAACAAGAGATTTTATTAAACCCGGGCGGCGAGGGTGAGCCAGCGGTATGGTGGGGGGCGGCGATGAAAAAAAAAAACAGCAACAGGTAAGCTAAAAAATTACTTTATATTAACTTTTTTTTTCTTTTTGAAATTTGACAACCATAAGTGAATTTTGCTAAATGAGTAGGGTAAAGTGTATTTTTAAAATGCTGTTTTCTTAGTATGATTTTATTTTCTTCCCGAAATTTAACACCCCCTAAACAAAATATTACAAGCAAAAGTATTTATGATAGTTCGCCAGTTATTTTCACGCCATCTAAATGAGACGAATATTAGAAAAATTTGCGATACACGATTCGAAACATATCAAATACTCGTAATAATATGGGAGAATTATTTTACGATATATTGGAAAATTTTAAAGGATAATGATGAAATTAGCATCATGCACGTGAAAAGAGTCGTATAGTGAATTTCAATTTTTATATAACATGAATTAAATAAGTATCTAGTTATGGGATACTTATCTAATTTATTTATCTTACGTAGAACCAAGTTTTAGATACAATTTCTTTGAAATCTACCGATTTCAGCCTTTTTATTCGATGATATCGTTAATATTCAGCTGAAATATTTTTACTTTTAATGAGCTCAAGAGCGTAAATAGCTCTACCTTACATATTCTCTGACTTTCGTACAGGGCCCATCATGCCACAACAACACCATCAGCATCACCTCCGATAAAGGTCCAAACCTCTCAGAAAATCTTCTCATTAACCTCCTTGAATGAGGTGTGCTGAAACCAGAACGAGTTCCTATTTTCCTAACGAATAATATCGGTATACAAACAGAGGAAGGTTAGTAATTTTTATTCAAAGTTTTCACTCACTTTTCTCGATTCTATCTTACAGCTACTACTTATATATTAATCAAAAACAAATCATATTTCTCTGACCTATTTAGTGCCTATTTACTAAAAATTGTCAATTTCAAATTCAACGGTAGGTTTCAAATTTTAAACGATATGCTTCCTCCACTCCTTTTGATAAAGAATAACAGTTCATAAACATTCTTGCCAACCTTCATCAGTACGTGGAGTCAAAAGGAGGTTGCGAATCCGAAATCTAATTCACCGTGGCATATTATAACCAAATGGGAGTGCTGGGGACAGGGCCGTATCCTCCAGGGCTGGGATATGTTTGGGTGTCAACTCCTCCAAGGCTGAAAAAAAAACAAAAAAAAAAACACTACAATCCATGTTTTAGAACACAAAAAAACTTAAATTTTTTTTTTCCTGGCTCTCATCACGAAATTGTTTTCTCAGATTGTAAAACCCGTCCCAGAGATAAATCATGGATACGGCAATGATTGGGAATGAGGCAGCAATTTCACTACTTTTTGGACATGGAATGATGGGAAGGGCTGAAGGGACACTTATTATGTAAAAATTGATCTAAGCTCTTCCTCGCAGAAAAAATTTAATTTTGTTTTTGTTTGCAGATAACGACTTTACTCATCGAAGATGATCGAAAAAGCAGAAAAATATGATATATGACGCGAATAATGACCTAATTTGTTTTTAAATAAATGTTTTGTGGAATATGAAAAAACGTATAGTGTGAAGAGCTGAAGGCAGAAATTATGATTTTTTTCAATGTTGTTGGCAAAATTTATCAATAGCCACCAAACAACCTTCATTTTTATACGCAAGGCCCCTCGTGAAAGAGATTTTACGCTTGTAGGGGAAAACTAGTGATTAGTTGTCTGACCACTGTTATTTTTCGTAGAATTTATGATTGAATCAATAGATTATTTCAGTCTTGTGATAGAAGCTCAGAAGCCCATTCCTCATTAGTAAATAGGTAGATGCAGGTCCATCATTGCGACAATATAGGCTACCAAATGTCACTTAGTTGATTAGTCAATCTGTGGAGTCAAAAATTGAAGCAAGTCCTTCAAATACATAGGAATGTTGGAAAGTACGAATGAACACTTTCGGTAACAAATAATATAGGTAGGTAGGTAGGTACCTATAGGCTATACAAAAAAAAAAAAAAATTCCAAAAAAAATTTCAAATAATTGTTATAGGAAAACTGAAAAAACGTTGTTTTTATGGAAGTTACAAGCTGATTTTATAGATTCTACGTATTTTTTATGGCAAAATTAAATATTTACGGAGGATATTACTATTTTAAACGATGATGATGATTTATAGTAGGTACTTCAAGAACTTCCAAGGTCGATCTGAATCCAGTGGGGGGGAAACGATTATCACCCACAACCTTCTACTTTGTATGTACTTCCACGAATTTCTCCGGTGGTATAGGTAGGTACGGTTTTAGCCTATCAACGAAACAAAAAACTTTTCACGCCGATGACAGAAAATAGAAAATGATAGTTCAATACTTATCTCGCATCCTATGGTATTCGTGCAAATACATGTTTGCTAGGTATAAAGATCGACGACGGAATGTGGTTTCCATTTTAGTGTATAGGTTATATTCCTACTGAGCATATACGTATATTACAGTAATAAATAAGAATAACAGGACCATGTTCTCACAACATTTTGCTGCTGCTTATACCCCATGATCGAGGCAGGAATTTAAATGGCAGTATTTAGCTAAACCTTATACCTTCGCTAGATCTGTATTGCAGTTCTCATCGATTTTTTCAGGTTCTTAAATGATATTTAAGGTGAATTTTTTTCATGCAAAAAATTCAATTAAACATTATCGCGAAAATTAGGTTTTCGGTTGAAATTCTAAACCAACAAAAGGTGTTGACAGATATGTTGTATCGTGAGGCAGAATTAGCCATTATAATTGGATATTTAATGCAAATAATGTGACGTGGATGACATTTGCTCACCGCAATAATGCCACAAAAGTTTTAACCTCTCTTCCGAGTATTTGCCATATAATCATAATGACAAAATTTGTCGCAAAAGGAGGTTTATGGAGGTTTAACATAAATGAACGATGCACTTAAACGTAAATAAACTAACGTATTGGGTTATATTTATCATATGAAAGTGAATAAAGCGATGGTCACTAATACCTATAATAATATTGCGTTTGTTTTCCAACATTTCATTGAAATCAATCAAAAACTTAATAATAGGCCAAGTCAAAAAAATTTTAAGTTTTCAAATATTTATAACCAGTCGTTTAGTTTTCAGTTGAGCTTACTGTAACTAGTTCTATATTCTAAAGAATTACAAATATACAGGATGTCCGCTTAAAAACTTATCGTACGAATATGCCTGTAAGCTGTAACCTCTAAACGATTTGTAAAAATTGTACTAACCATTTTGTTTGAGTTCTTCAGTTGTTTTCTTAATTTGGTTTAAGAAAGTGGTTTTTATCGAAAAATGAATGCGAGGCTATCCTGATGTTATCCAATGAAAACAACAAAAAAACGAAGTTGATTTTATTTGTAACGTTATAATACCGTATATTTTGGCCTAAAAGAAAACAAAACAATCAAAAACCGGATCATATGATTCTCTAACAGATTTTTGCAGTTTCAAAAAATGCCATTAAAAATGTAGACGTATAACCAACACAGCTAATTAGGATAACAGTTAGCAGCCATTTTTCGAAAATTACTGCTTACTTAGAGAAAACTGAAAAGCCAACTACTTGCTTCGATTATGTGTACGGTAATGTAAACAAGAAGAAGAATTCTTAACAAAATCATGGTCTTCACAATTTTTGCGATATCTTAACTCGCTTAGGAGTTATACATCTGTTGGATTAGTTTTGAAGCGAACACCTTGCCTAAAGAGACAGGTTCGTTAACACGTTTTAAAAATAATTAGAAATTTGATACTTAAAATCACTGTTTCCTTCATATATAACTAACTAATTTCTTCGTTGTAGGGTGTACGTGTCTAATTGAACTTCTTTTCTTATGCAAGACTCGATTGAGGCTCGTTTTATTACACGTAAATAAATTAATTGATTGTTTCCGCCAATTTCAAGGTTTGAAAAATGATATAATTATGGCGATTAATAAAATATTGAGTTTATATTTCACAAAATTTGGGACTTATTTGGTCGGAAATTACGTTCAAACGGAACAATGTTCGAAACGAAATGACAGGTTGAGAATACTGGTACCTAGATAAATTATATTTGAATTGTGAAGTGATATGGACCGAGGATGGAGTTCCAGAGCAGAAGCAAATAAAAATGTATCTATGCCTACTTACAGAAGTTCAAAAAGCAACAGACCACAAAGAAAATTAAGAAAACTATATTTTTCTCACACAAAGATCCCATTTTAAAGGCTAAAATACAATAATAAAATTTTCCAATCATTAATTTTGTAAATTTAATTTCTGCAGGATATATAATTAATTTTTTGGCATGCCCCGCCTAAATTCCCTCACAGGATTTTTATGTCATTGGCGAGTGAAGGTACGGTGAAACGTGACTGTATAAATTTAACAGCTTTTACGAAGGTTTTTGAAGAAAATCTACGCATATTAAAATTTAACTGCTATTGAGACTTCGGATAATTTTATTATATATATATATATATATATGTAAGATTGCACTCTTAGTTATCCTATCTATCCGTTCCATCTTATCTTCTCTTTCTTTCGTTTACTCTTTTGTCGTCATTCCTTCATGTCCCATCCTGACTTATCCTGTTTCATTATCCTCTCGTCTTTATAATAATTGTAATTTTCGTTAACTAGTATTTCTTACTGCTTTAGTAGCAGTCGTGTTTTCGTACGTGTTAGCTCGTACTGTTATTTTCGTATTTCTTTTCGTACTTTCTATATTATTTAGTACTTTTCATTATTCTCGAAACGAACTTATTTTGAATTAGTTTCCAAATAAAACGCATTCTCCATTTCGTCTCGAGTGTTCATTGAATAAGATCGCCGATCTTATAAATTCAAAATCTCTCGTTTCGTTTTTTTTTTTCTTTTGTGCCACCCCACTGTTAGCTCGTTTGTGTGCCTTGCACTCACTACTTTCGTAACTTTTATTGGTTACTCCTTTTGCTCGCCACTTTCGTAAATTTTTTTTTCGTCGATCATGAAGTCTGCTGTTTCTTCTTTGGTTCGTGCGAAGTTTATGCTCCGTGCGGAACCCGTTTCTGGTGACTCCCGTACCACGGTCGTTAATCTCATCTGGATACAGTCGTTGGACGATGACGATCCAGAAAGATTCGCTTTCCCTGAGTAATATCAGTCTCCTTTGCAGCATGAGTCTTTGTTTGCGATTCCAGTCGCAAAGAATGCTAAGAGGGATTTGGCCCCCAGATGGAAAGAACGAACTTTTAAGCTCACCTTGCCACCTGATGTTGCAGCATTATACTTTGATGAACATGGTAACACAGTCTTCCGTAGTACTATGTTAAATGTCTTCGACCCTAGGGATTTGGTACAGCCGCCACATTCATCACTGTCCATCACCTCTGCCACTGAAGTACCTTCAGCTTCTCTGGCTCATCCTCGTTCGTTGTCTTCCATTGTGAAGGATGCTGTACTAACAAAATTCAGTCCGAAAAATAATGTAAATCTGGAAGCCTGGATCAAGATATTTGAATCCGAGTGCACTCGTCTTAACATCGCTCAGGACCGATTTTGGGAGGTAATTCGTCTTTTCCAGGATGATGGAGCTGAGAAGTGGTATACCACTACTCAACTCTGTCATACAGACACATCGTGGGATTTCTGGAAATCATCATTTATCGACAACTTCGGAGTACGTGGTCTCGCAGCAGTTTGTTCGGCGTACAATTACAGCTACAGGTTTAGTTCATTGTCCGATTATTGTCAAAATAAACTCAGTTTATTCGCTTCTCTCAATCCAAAGATGACCGAATTCGACAGGATTTGTCACGTAGCGTTAGGTTTGCCACTAAACCTGCAGGATCGTATTAATCTTCACGAGGTGAACACTCTCGGTAAGCTTTTAAGCACAATTAATTCATTCGATAAGCCGTCGACACGTTCGAACTCGTCTTTTAATTTGTCTTCTTCTATGTCAAATTTGTCTTCGTCTTCTTTCTCCTCGCAACGTAATAGTAATAATTTTTGTTCGTATTGTATCTCGAAGGGTTACGGTAAATTCCCTCACCTAGAAAAAAATTGCTATAAAAAAGAGAGAGATCAACCTAATCGTACTTTTACTCGCAACAGTAACGTAAAAAATGAAACCCCTTCGAAGGCGATTCATACTTTGAACGTCAATGATGAACTTGTTAAGGAAGTACAAACATCAACAAAAAACGAGTGACGCCCTTGTTCATTGTGTTAGACGTACTTGTGACTGGTTTAAAGGGAAAGGGTCTCTACGACCCGGGAGCTAATGCATCTGTAATTTCGTTAAATATGCTTAAAAAAATACCTCATTATAAGTTCCTTCCTACTAAATCAGAGTACAGCACAACAAACAGTAAGGGCACCATTCTGGGCATGACTATGCTCAACATTTCGATTAAAGCTATCTCGCATCGTGTACTTCTTTACGTGCTCGACTCTAACAATTTTTGTTTCGATTTTCTTATTGGTCTGGATCTCATCCCAATGTTTAAACTCTCTCTAGATCATAATCTTATTATTTCGCAAAATAACGTAACTTTGCCTCCGGATAATTTAATACCGACAAAAAATAAAATTTCAATAAATAATAGTAACGTAATATGGAATGAAATTATCTTTAACGTAGTACAGAAAAATAATCATGCGTTCGGCAAAAGTAAATTTGACGTCGGTAATGTCACCAAGTACGAGTGTTCTATTAGTTTATCAAAAGATACGTACATAGCGAAAAAACCGTATCGCTGTACGTTTGAAGATCAGGAGGAGATTTCGAAGCAATGTAGGGAATTGTTAAATAGTGGTATTATCGTCCAATCCATGTCTCCTTTCGCTTCTCCTGTTACAATGCAGTTTAAGAAAGAGGGTCTGTGCGCCAAGAAAACTAAAACTCGCATGTGTGTTGACTATCGGGCTTTGAACAAGATCATCATTCCTGAGAGTCAGCCTTTTCCTCTCATTGATGAGATTTTAGCGAGAACTCGGGGCTGCTCATGGTTTTCGGCGCTGGATATTAACGCTGCTTTCCATTCTATTCCAATTCGAAAGTCGGATAGGTTTAAAACAGCATTTATTACCCAGCACGGACATTATGAGTGGTGTTCGATGCCTTTCGGTCTTAAGATCGCTCCGGCCGTCTTTCAACGCATCTTGTATGGTATTTTCTTAGGTAACAATTTAACGTCATTCGCTTTGAATTATCTCGATGATATTTTAATTTTTTCACGCTCGTTCGATGAGCATATGTGTCACATTCAACGTGTTATTGATGTCATTTACGCAGAGGGTTTCCGCCTCAACTTCAAGAAATGCAATTTTGCTATGTCTCCCATTCCTTATTTGGGTCATATTCTGGGGCCCAACACGATCCAACCTCTTCCAGACAATTTAATTGCAATTAACGAATTCCCAGTTCCTTCCTCCAGAAAAAATGTTCGTCAATTTATCGGGAAGGTGACTTACTATCGTAAATTTATCCCTAACGCATCTTCTCTTTTAGAACCTTTCCACAATCTCCTTAGGAAAAACGTCCCCTTCCGCTGGTCTTCCGAATGTCAAACTAGCTTTGATAAAGCCAAATGCCTTCTTACATCCTCTCCCATCTTGGCTGTCTTTGATCGGAATCGTCCTATTTTCATTCACACTGACGCTAGTGGAGTGGGAATTGGGGCAGTTTTGAAGCAGACTCAGGATGATGGGGATATCAAACCTGTCGCCTTTTTCTCTCGAAAATTGTCGGATGCGCAGAGAAAAAAGAAAGCCATTTACATTGAGAGTTTGGCCATTCGGGAAGCTGTTCGATATTGGCGCTTTTGGCTGATCGGTCGCCACTTTACCGTTATTACCGATCACAAGCCTTTACAACATCTTAATCTCAAAGCTCGTCCTGATGAGGAACTTAGCGATTTAGCCAACGAACTCCTTCAGTTCGACTTTGATGTCCTCTATGAACCTGGTCCTTTGAATTACGAAGCTGACTCACTTTCTCGGAATCCTGTCCTCGAATCATCTGATGCTACTGATCCTCTGTTACCTATTTTTAATTTTCTCTCATTTAGCGATATTTCTTCCTTGCAGTCGAATGTAATTAAGTTAGATCATGATATTTCTAAGCACGGACTTGTATTTTGTAATTTGAAGGGGAGATTACGCATCGTTCTAGATCAGCCTGCTGGTGAACAACTCATCAAGCTTGTTCATGAAAAACTGGGTCACGTTGGTTCAAAACATGTCATCGCTGTTATTACTCGTTATTTCACATTTCCGCAATTATACACTCTTGTTACTTCTTTTTGTCAAAAATGTATTGTATGTATCGAAAATAAGTCTCGTAGAACTCGCCGCAGTGCTGAGTTAGGTATCATTGGTCCGGCCTCTGCTCCTTTCGAAATCATGTCCCTCGACACCATTGGTGGCCTTGGACATGGTAAATCACCCCTTTCATATCTACACCTTTTAGTTGATCATTTTTCATGTTACGCTTACATTCTATGTTCGAAAGGTCAATCGGCTCGGGAGATGATTTCCCTTATTGATTCGGTCCATAAAAGTAATCCAATTGGAACACTTTTGACGGATCAGTATGGGGGGTTGTCGTCTGGAGAGTTTGAGACCTTCTGTTCCCACTCTAATATTAATCATGTTTTCGTTGCAGTGGACAGTGCCTCCTCGAATGGTTTAAACGAACGTTTAAACCAGACGTTGGTAAACCGTATCCGCTGTGCGAAAAATGATTCTTCCTCTTCTTGTTCGAGGAAAAGTTGGACTGTTTTAGCGTCTGAGTGTGTTGAACAGTACAACAAAACCCCTTGCAGTGTTACAAAGTTTTCTCCCTCTTATCTTCATCTTGGTGTTCTTGATGACTTCGTTCCACAATGTCTATTCGATCCCCCTAACCTCACTGCGGATCGAGAATTAGCATATCGTAACTCAGTTATGTACCATAATTATAATAAAAGAATGTATGATAAATGTAAAAACAAAATCGAATTTGACGTAGGGGACTCTGTTTTTATCGACAATGGTAGTAAGTTAAATCGTAATAAGCTCGATAAACTTCGCATAGGACCGTACAAAATTGTTAAACGTTTATCGCATAATGTATTTATCGTCCATGTTGGGCGAGGACCACTTTGTAATCGAATCTATCACGCCAGCAAATTAGTCTTATTCGATAAATGTAAATCATAAAATGTAATTAATGTTATTCCTTTTCTCTCTTTTCTTTTCATTCCTTCTGTTCCTAAACAAGTGGGGAGGGTGCATGTAAGATTGCACTCTTAGTTATCCTATCTACTCGTTCCATCTTATCTTCTCTTTCTTTCGTTTACTCTTTTGTCGTCATTCCTTCATGTCCCATCCTGACTTATCCTGTTTCATTATCCTCTCATCTTTATAATAATTGTAATTTTCGTTAACTAGTATTTCTTACTGCTTTAGTAGCAGTCGTGTTTTCGTACGTGTTAGCTCGTACTGTTATTTTCGTATTTCTTTTCGTACTTTCTATATTATTTTGTACTTTTCATTATTCTCAAAACGAACTTATTTTGAATTCGTTTCCAAATAAAACGCATTCTCCATTTCGTCTCGAGTGTTCATTGAATAAGATCGCCGATCTTATATATATATAAACACATTTAGATTTAACTAGGTAAAATAGGTCGCAATGTTCCTCCGATAGTCATGAAATTCAGAATACTTATTCGGATCTATAAAAGGATGAGGCCTATTGTTTTTGGTCCGGACCAGCCGAATGGTGCTTCCGGTATATCATATTATGTTGCATTTTTGGACCTTAAATTGTTCTAAAATGCATTATAATTTTTAAGCAATAGGGTAGTTATGAAATTTGGTTGTACAGACATTGAACATATTATTTTTCATCATTCTGCAAAATTTTGTTTCGATCAACTAAACGGTTCAAGCGTAAAAATGATTTGAAAAAATCTTCAACTATTGCCAAGAAGAGTGGATGGTTCCAGATGAAACAAAACAGCTGTGAGGAAATCAGGCTTGCTGCTATTTTATTTGCTGAGTAATCAGTTAATAAAGTGGCATGTACTTTCTAACTCCGCTACACAATTTATTATGAATTTCCTCCACACTTCATTAAACGTAATTTTTATCCAGTTCTGACAAATACTTTTGATATTTTCATTTTTTTATTGTACCTATTTATTTATTTATTTAGATATTTTGGATAAGAAAACCTACATTTTTTAGCGTGATTTGCTTCGGTTTTTTTTTTTTTTTTTTTTTTTTTTTTTTTTTTTAATATGATGACTGAAAAAAGTATGTAAAATAAAATAAACTCCTGTCTACAGAGGCAAGTGAAATTTTGATGTCGAATTTTGCAACCTGATTAACAAGGTCAAATTATTGAGAAGACTGGTTTGAATTCTTCTGAAAAGATGCATTTTGATCCAATCTTTTCCTAGTATTAAAATCTCGACAATATGGAACCACCGCATATCCTCAACCAGACTAATGGCGAAATTGTGCCAAAATTCATAATTTTTCTTTTTTTTTTGTTTCAATAAATTGACTTCTACGAAATGCTCAGATTTTCCGAACAGACTCTGGAAACCTCGCCCAAGATTATTATTTTGGCTATAAAGCTACGTACACTTTCACTTAATTATAGAAAATAAAAATTTAATGTCACTCTATCCTGTACCTACAGTAGTATGGTATTTACTTATATGATTGTTAGTTCGCAGAAGTATATAGTTATCGATATTTACATATCGAGAAAGTGGAAACGCGCACACAAACAAAAAATTCCAAATTTATATATATACTGTATCCTTAAACAATACCAATTGAGACTATGCGCATAATTATGCAAGTTACGGATCATTTACCCTTGCCAGATCCTCTAATTTCTTTTGTTGCACTGGTATGATGCGTAATAAAATTCTCCTTCACTATAGACTACAGTAGTACACATTGTGACTGCCTATATAATGCACCGATAGCCTAGCAACGCATTATAAAGATTATAAATTATCCCTTCGTTAGTTCCACTTAATACAGCAGTACTATTCGCTGTTATACCGAAATGTATTGTGAATTCAGCAATTTATCTCAGTACCTATATACCTGCCTATAATATCAAATTGAGAAAATATTGATGACTTGCAGCGAAAAAAAAATCTGAATATATTTGTACCTACAAGCCTGAAAAGACGAACAGAAATGCAGTGTTTCTTTTTTTTTTTTGTTTTCCTAGAAAACCTGCTACTAAAAGAATAAAAGGGTGTAGGAAATTGAAATACTGCGGTACCGTTACGGTTTTCTTTGACACAGAAATCTGATTATAATATTTTTCCTCACAAAGAACTTTAACGTTTCTTTTTTTTTTTTTTAAATGCTCTGATGCTGAAGAAAAGCGAACGTAATGTAAATTAGTTCTATAAATAAGTAAAAAACTATGCGACTACGTTACTAAATGCAGGAGTTCTTTCTCAAACCAATACTCACGATTTAGAACTGGTTTTAGTACCGACGTAAGTTTTAATACAAATATACGACTACATACATACACACAGTAAACTTACCTGTGATTTTTTTTTTGTTTTTTGTTTTTGTTTTTTACACAGACTAAAATTTTTAAAAGACATTAATTTGTAACGTATAGCTTAAGAAATTATACAGGTAGGAATGATACGACGAACAAGGAAGCAAATAAATAAATAAATAAATAAATAAATAAATAAATATTTTACAGGCAGTAAGAATATATACGGAGCCATAGATTTTCTATGAATTTATATGCGATTCTCGGGCAATTACCTGTATAGTTAGATATTTTTGGTAGATTTTACAAAAAAATTTTCGGAAGAATTATGTCGAAAGTCCATATTTATTAAAATAGAAAAAACAAATCATCAGCTACAGGTTATCTACAAAAGTTTCATTAATTTTTTATATCTGAAGTTTCAATTTAGAGAAATACAAAAATACTGAGGCATATGTGTGGTCGAACAGTAAAGAATTGAAGCTGTTGAATTAATTTAACTCTGGTTGAAGCCTAAACGATATAATTGTATATTATGGTCGAACAGAAAAAACTCACGTTGTTGAACCAACCCTCTAAAATCTCGAAGCTGGCATTGACTCCGAGTTGTACATCCCATTTTTTAGTGTATATTCAACAGACAAAGAAACCAGATTTTTACGCGTGTAAAAACTTGTGGTATTTTGAAAAAGCAGTGATTCCCATTTAGTTGTTAGGCCTGTAAGTTACAAAATGAAATCAGCTAATTGCTAGCAATGCTGCATACCTATGTGTATGTTGTAACTCAAAAAACCGATATCTCAAAAAGAACATTGATTAAAAAATGTTTTTGATAAGCGTTGAAGGAACCGATAAGGCACTACACTCGTAGGGCATTGTATCTGATACAATATACGATCATATCTTTCGAAATGAACTTTTCATCCAATAAATTTACACTCACCGAGTCGGTTTGAGAAATTCACCACTTTTTGTGGAGAAAAAAAAGTTTTTTTCAGGTTTCACGCAAGAAAATTAAACGGCATGCCTGTTTTGACGACTAGAACCAGTGAGTCGCACATTGTACTAAATTGGACAGCCAGTTGTTAAAAATGGCTAAAGATTAAGAACTTTTTTCCAAATCTATCAGACAAAGACGTGTGCCTTCTGGTGAAGCAATATACGCGAACAAACTACGAGCTATATGTAAGAAACTAAGAAGTTTCCTCTTCCATAGATTCCAATCTTTGTAGAGTTCGAAAAAAACATTAATTGACAGTGTCTAACGTAGATATACATATCCAGGCACTGAATGAGAAAACTACGCTGCAATAATTGTCTAAAACATATTTTCTGAAAATTTTATTACTGTAATATTTGGTACCTATTTGTAGGTATAGTCTACTGGGTCACGTACACTGTATAAAAATTGTCAAGAAATCGGCTGAAATAGCAAGAATAAAACCCCATCATTGGAGAAATATGACAATAGTGCTGTGACTAATACTATGAAAAAGTATAATTTTCTTCATGCATAAAAGATGACCGAAAGAACCCCCCCAAAGAAAGTCATGGTCATGTAGCTGGCAAAATAAAGAGAAAAATCGCTCTACCATTGAAAAGGATCATCATTCAAATGCCTCACCCCAACTTTCTCATGCCAGCGATGTTGTTTTGATAAATTTTTACAAATTTCGACGACGTTTAACTTCGTTTTTAAAAAGTCTCAAGAAACCATCTCCGACGATTGTTAATCGTGCATTGCTGGAAAAAATGGTTGTTCCATTCTATTCATTCGGACAACTCTAGAAATTTGGAATTTTTAAGGTCATTAGCAGTGGTTGAGTTATTATGAGTCAACTCAAATTCCGTGATTACACACTTCGTTCACCTTCAACATTTCGACAATGACACGTTATAAAAATGAGAGAAAAATTCATGAAAGTAAAAAGTATTATTATCACACGTATCTATACGCGGTATAATTCAAAGAAATAAAAAACTCTTACACAGCAGCAGCAAGCTTCGCAAGAAAAAGTAAATTTTCTTTGTTTAAAAATCACCTCTATAAAACTAACGTTCTTCTAATAACGTAATGTGTAAAATATTTATATTTTATGCAAAAAATTACCAATATCACACAAATACGATGCATGCGATAAAATATGCTGATTCAGTATCATGTTTTCAAATTATTTTATGAATAAATTTTCAATTTTTGTGTCAAAAATCATTATTTATTTAATTTTTTTTTTAAATGAAAAATTATTCAAAGTTCTAACTAGCCTGATTTTAAGAAGTAACTATAGTGACGAGAATTGTTAACTATATTATATACAAAAAAAAACAAAAAAAAAACAATTATACAAATGTGAAAAAAATCTCCCACATTGCAAAACGAAGCACAGTGTAGTTGTCTACGTACTGGTTACGAAAATATAAGCGGAGATTTTAGTGTCTCTGTTCAAACATAGTGTGCGGAAGCAGAGGAGGGGGTATAGGGTAAACGAAAATTGACCTTTCCTTGAGATAGAATTGTTTTTAGATTAAAACGAGTATTTTTCTTGATGAAGCTTAGAAAGTGAATTTTTCAGGACCATTATGAGAAGGATAAAAGAGGAAAAATCACACTGAATAGGTAATAAGTTGGGAACAAATTAATTAATCAAAACCAAAGTTGGTAGGTCTGGTCCTTGTATAAGAGATATTGTTTATATAAAATTTTGTATCTATTGAAAGAGAATTGCAATTTTTATTGAGATAACATGAAAAATTAGCGACTCCAACATCCCCAGGAAATGAACAATTATACCAATAGAAACCAAATTCAGAAACGTGTCAGATATACTTTAGGTCAATACTTGTACTGAATTTTGTGACTGTAGTTTAAAAATTACTCCTTCTAGAGTCATTAATCTGCCAAAAATGCAACAAAATCACTCTTACCAGATGTACCGTAAAGCCTATTCACATCAGAATTTGTAATTATTGTCCTTGACCTAAAACACATACATGTTCCAAATTTATGGCTTATCGATTGAAAAAAATTGCAATCTGTACACTGTTCAATAAAAAATCCATATAAACTGACCTATCGGACGCGGATTGTGCTCTCGACCTTGAACAAAAATAATAGAATTCTTCCTTATAGATGGATCCGAATATGCGTTTCAAATTTCGAAAACATTCGATTAAAATTACGCCTGGAAATGGACTCCACGCAAAAGGAGGTACATATGAAAAAAAAAATAATAATTTTAAAAAATAGCGCCAAAATGCTCAGAGGATTATGAAATGAAAAACGTACCCAATTCTATCCCTGGGTCCGAATACTCTGGCAATCTTAATAGGTAGATTTTTTTCTCAAAAATCCACTTTAAAAACGTGAAACCAAATGGTAAGGTCATCGAGGGTTGAATTATGACCTTATGAGTCAACTCAAATTCCGTAATTTAACTCCGTTCACCTTCAATAATTCGAAGATGACACGTATAAATAAGAAACGATTTCTAAAAATGATTATCTCTTCTTTTTTTTTTTTTTTTTTTTTTATGATAACCTCTTCTTTTTATTTTCTTTTTTTGTTTTTAAGTCGATTGAAAAGTATTATTATCACGTCCTCCGTTGTAGGTACTCATGCATAATATTTCGAAGAAATTAAAAGTTTTGAACCAAAATATAATATAATTATAACACATTCTGCGGTGGATGCAGAAACATACTGGTGGTCATCATTCATCATTACACTTCGAAAAACATGATTAATTATATTATTTTATTCTTTAATATTTTTTCTCGTTCATACGGAGCGATTACTAACTAAAAAGTTGACGAGTCGACAAAAAAATTAATTCTTTCGAAAACATATAGCTCCAATCTGATAAACCGATCAGTACCATTCTTTAATTAACTCGCTATATGTACCTGCAGTCCAGACCAATTGCGCGTTTCAAAGTCACACTTACAATATTAAAAATATTTATTTCATTAAAGATGTAGTTTTCCTACCATATTCTATTCAACCTTTTTTCATACATAACAGAGTAGGTATCTCATCCTACAGGTACCGTACACATTCACGTTATGGTCTTCCTCGGGGATTACACCTATTCGTAGACAGTATATTAAGTAGGTAGGTACCGAAAAAGTGAGAAATAAAAAGTCCACTTACCTTCGCGTGAATTCCATTTATTATTATTATATTTACGAGAAAAAACAAAACTACGAGAATCCGCATGATAGATGGCACAAAAGTTCATGATTTATTCACCATAAAACACAAACGAACGAGGTGACGGAATTCGTAGAGAACAAATTACGATATAAAGTCGAACTCATTGTGCCGAAGTAGAACAATTCACAATAAATATATAAAAGATATGTGGAAAAATATAAACATTCTGTTTGCACGAACACGAAATTACGCGTGTTTAACGATGGGACGGAAGGAAAAAACGTCGTTGCCGGTTACACACTCTTCATTGTAGTGGCTTTTAAATCACAACTGAGTTCTGTGAAAGCAAGTTTCATTTCTTCACCTGTAAAACACGACCGACTGATAACCAAACCTGCTAAAAGGTTCTCGGCGCATCCCCTCCCACTTTTCATATACATTTTTGGACAGTATTAAGAGCGAGTGCCTTATAAAACAGTGTAACAAATAACAATGTCAAGTTTTTTGAATAGGTACCTGCTTAGTTCGAAATGGATTCGATTAAATTTGTATACATTACTAAGAAGGCTTTTTTATTGAAAAAAAAAAAAAAAAAAAAAAAAAAAACCAGATTTCCTGGAATTTAAGTTGTTAGAATTTAAAAACAAACAATAATTAATTCTCAGCTGATTATAAATATTCATTAAGAAAATCAATCGCGCGATTTATTTACGTAAACTAAGCAAGATATTTTTGTTTAGGATTTTTCTGCTTTTGAAAAGTGGAATGTTAGAAGAGTAATTTAGTGGAAAAAAAAAAAAAATTGCATTGTTCCTTGAACTATTCTCATTACCTACTTAAAAAAGTTTTTTAAATAAAAAAATATAAAATTACTGCAAAATTATCGTTACTATGAAGGGGTAATGAAATAAAACCGCTGTGATTTATTGTGAGGTACAGCCACCGTACAGCTAAGTAATCTACCAGTATGCGGTATCTATTGGTATAGTTTTTGAAGAAAAAATAAAGTGTGACAAACATAAAAAATTCAAAATCAATAAATTATACTCATGACCTTTTGAAGATGATCATAATTTCAATTCGTATTTTGTGGGAGACATTATTAACAATTTTTCTTCTTTTTTCAATTATTTGTTATCCTCAGAGGATTTCAGTTTCACAATGTTAATCGTATGGGAATTCAAACTTACACGAATAGGTTTTTCTCTATATATGATAATTTTATTATCGGTTATAAATTTATTGTAGCAGCCATTTACGCTAATTTTCTCAATTCCACATTAATATTCTGGGTTGTTTTTTTTTTTCTCATCGTATTTCAGACGCAAAACTTTTTTTGAGTAAAGAAGTAAATATTGAAATGTTGCCATTAACGGTTCCAGGGCGGGAATGGGGAAATTCCCCTAATGTCAAATAAAAAATAAAAAATGAAAGGGAAAAAAATGGAAATACGACACAGTATCTACATAAAATGTGTCCTTTGCTGAAGAACAAAAAAAAAGTCAACTCTTCAAAATTATTGGCATTCCCTCACAAAAAAATGATACTCAGAAATCTGAAAATTTATGTTTCTTACATGGCGACAGGTTTTATTTGCCATAATTTTTGAACCCATTTTGACTATTTCTCAACCTTTGAAGTCTGTAAGATATGTCTAATTCCACTTCTGAATGTTTTTCAACGTTTAAACTTCCGTTAAAGTCTTAAAAGTTTTCTTTTAGGTTTTACTTCATCGTTAGATAATTATATGAATTGTCGATGAAACTGAACTTTTGTTTCAGATTTTTAAAACATTTAGATCACTATCTAGATGCCTGTTCCATTGCTTGAATATGATTAATCCAAAGCGTACATTTTCAGATAATTTAAATCAAAATGTAGAAAAAGACCATATTATTTAAGGGATGGAAAAGTTATAGAAAATTTAAAAAAAAAAAAAAATCGAACCGACTGGCTTGAATAACATGCGCATATTGTTTCAGGGATCATAATATCGCATTTATTTAATGAAAAAAAAAAAAGTTTAAAAAATAAGACAACATAACCAGTTGAGTTGAAAATGGGTGTTTAAGTTTTGGGGTGAAGAGTGACTCAAGAAAAAAGAATAACTAAGTAATTTCAAATCCATAGGCAGAATTCAGACGTAGGTTATCTTCAAAATAAATTAAAAATACGGAACGATAGGTAGGTGCTGGTGCAGTCAATGCTATAGCGTAAGGAAATCTTATATTTCGGTTTGAATGGGTGAAGGAGACGTTAAAAGAATAGAGAAAATAATCAAATGCAAGGGCGTAGCTATAAACTTTTCCAATGGGGACAAAGCAAGTTTTATTAAACTAGAGACCAGCTAGGGGGTTAATAGGCAGTAATATAACTAGAAATTTTCCTCATGGGGAGTAGTCAATATGCTGCTCTCAACTGCAGCGGGGCTGTACTTAGGATTTATCATTAGAGGGTGTTTTATAAGGTGAAAAGACAATTAAAATTTTTAATGTTTTCTGAGTTCTGAAACATTTATGTATAGAGGGTTTTTTATGTTTTTTATGTAAATGGGGGAGTTTCCAATGACTCCGGTGGATACATAAGGCCTTGGCCCAAAGGATAATTATTGTATAAATAGTTTGAAAATTAATTTCTATTTGTAATTTTTCTACTCACAAAACTAAATCACCTGAGAATGAGTACCCCTTTGCTCCCTAGTTGCGCCACTGGTAATAAGCAAACTTGAAACTCCAGTCACGCAGTCAGTAAACCTAATTTAACGTTAGATTCTGAATCTAATTTTTTGAATTTATTCCAAATTCCAAACATTTTATGAAAAATTTTTGTCATTGAAGAGCACTTTTCTTAGCATCTGCTTGAGATAATGTGCGCAGAAAGTAAAAGTTGAGGAGAGTCAATTCTATTTAAAAAAACTCTAGTGTAGTAATGCTTCACAGAAAACCCAGTTTGCAAATGGGGATAGAGATAGAGATAGAGACAGAAATAGAGATGCAGATGAAGATAGAGATGAAGATGGAAGTGGAGAGAGAGAGAGAGACAGAGAGACAGAGAGAGAGAGAGAGCTTACTTGAAAAAATTGAAAAATAATATCGATAGTAATCTATATTTATATGGATATTAATCGATATGTATATAAGTATTAATCAATATTTATACGGATATTAATTGATATTTATATCGATACAATTCGATATTTGTATAGATAGTGACCATACATGGCTCCCTCATTTTTTAGGGCTCACTCATTCCAGCTTTTTTTAAAAAGAGCAGATCAACTCATTTCCACTACAATTCAGTGTTTTTTTGTTTTTGGAAAATAAAATAATAAGTTTGTTCGAAGCTTCACATTTTCACAGGAACTATCAAAAACAGACAAATTTGTTCATTTTGAATTTTGATAATATTCATATTTTGTATTGGGTGATGACTTTTGTCTTGATAGTTGATGTAGGTAATGAATAATGTTGACAAAAATAAAAAATTAACAAATTTGTCAGTGTTTGATGGTGCTCAATCCAGTGTACCAAATAAATGGTTAAAAGCTTCTCATTTGGATCATATTTCAGTCTAGTCCCTTTTTTAATTTTCTCAGAATCCTGGAAAAACAACTTTTCCAGGAATTTTTTGTTTTCCTGTTTTCTCAGAAAATAGTAAAATTAACCAATAGGTAGGCAAAATCTTTTTTCAAACCTGCTTCAACATGAGAAGTATCTCATGAAAATTTTAGCCCCATCCACCCAGTAGTTTTCTCAAAATTGTGAACATAAAATTTGGGGAAATAAATATATATATATATATAAAAATTATGTCAAAATGAAAAACGGTACCAATCATTTTTTTTTCTCATGAAACGGATAATTTTCTCTATCCCCACCCTTAACCCTTTTGTGAGGTTAATATGTTAATACCCCATTTGTAAGCAAACTGGATAAAAATCTCTGCTAACCATTCTTTTCTTCTCTATCTTAAAGAAAAGTATTCAGAGCAAATAATATACAAATTTAAAAAACCTGAAATTAAAAAAAAAAATTTTAATGAAATTAACGTGAAGAAATTAAAATGTTTTGAAGAAAAAAAGAATTATCTATAGTAAGTTTTTATTGAATAAATATTTTAACTTACTAAAACCCAAAATAAGTAGATTTTCTTTGAAAACCCACTTGAAAATCATGCTGAATAGCTCAATTTTTTCTCATTATATCTTCATTTCGACTTATCATCGATATTAGGGATTAAAAAAAAACAATACCAGTTACGCTCTTGGTCAAATGCTAATTCAATTTCATTGAAAATATATAAGAATAAACAGTTCAGAAGTAAGGGAATACAAGCATTCCACTTCATTTGAATGAATGGGAGGCAGTTGTTTTACTTGGTCAAAAAAATTTTACCTTGAAAGGCTTCAACTTACTTAACTTTAGAAAAAAAAGGAAGTAACAAAACGAAGTATGGCCAATCGACTGCGTTATACTGAAGTTATATAAAACCTACCTACACCAGCGGCGCGTTCTGTAATTTGTTTGGAAGATGCCTGGAGGACACATAAACATCAGCCAACCGTTCTTAATCACAGAGTGATTCATGTGGAGTCACTCTGAACCGTTCCATAACCCTATTTGAGTGACGTCGGGACATCTTCCAAATTTACCTACTTAAGACTGGGTAGATGTGGGTGATGTTCCATTCATTCACTTTGATTAGTTTCTATGGTTTTTATCTTTATTTTTATTAAAACAGTTACCCAAGTGCATTCTGAAACTAATCAGAAAAAACTCACTAACAACAAAATTATTTCAACTCTGCTAGAGTAATACAAGAAGTTGTCCGCGAATTACAGAACGCACCTCAGGCAAAAATGGGGTTTGAATATACTCACTATTCAATGAATAAATTCTGGATAAAACTTACACGCTTACAGTATCTTGAATAAAATTGTGGATAGTAGATAGAGATACTAAAGACAATTATTAATTGGAAACATGATTACATATTTACATCATACATCTTACATTATACGTATTGGAAATACCAAATTTAAACTGTGATTATATATTTGTCTGTGACATTTATGATATATGTAGCCTGATAATAACTATTACTAGCCTACAAATTGTGGTTGTGTCAACATCGTTTAATAAATCAAGTTCGTTAAATGAATACATTAATGGTGTTTTTACTTAATTAGAGTGTTACACTTAATTACTCATGTGTGAGTTCATCTGTTCGATCTTTTGTCAGTTCCAATGATGTTTTTTGTTTCCATTTAAATCTGGTTTCTTCACAATGGTTATTGGGCAAAGTTATGCTGAAAAATATTGTCAAGTGGTAATGTGTTAACCTGCTCGTAATTTCCTGTCTTCCCTGTTTTGTAGTCATCTTTTTGGTCATTGAGTACCTGTTTCTTCAAACTGAAATTTGAGATGAATGCTGATTGTAAGTTCACTAATGAACCTTATAATGGGAAAAATTTGCAAACGTGGCAGTATTGTATTGAAATTCTGCTGAAAAAAGAAGCTCTGTGGGACATTGTAGAATTTTTGGCACCCAAGAAAAATCGAGATGCGGATTGGATCCAGCGGAATTATCGGGCAATGTATTTTATTTCCTCAAATGTGCATGATTCTTATGTTGAATTGATCCGGGACATGATACCGCTTTTCATATGTTCAACTCTATTGTGAATTCGAAGAACAAATTATTTGCATTGCGTTATAAACTTGATGCTGATTTGGGCAACTATATTGTGAATTTCCAAACGAAATGTCGCCGTATTACTGAGTTGGAAGATTCCACAACAGAAAAACAATTCATCTTACAACTACTTCGTAGCCTTCCTGAAGAATTCTGTACGATCCAAGTGATACTGGAGAACTGTGGAACATTATCCTGGGATTCAACTATAAGTACATTGATCGATTTTAGCCGTAATATTCGTGGAATTTGTAAGGATTCAGCGTCATCTAGTTCAATGTGCGCTGAAAGTCTATCGAAACCAACTTCATCATTCATCAGATCCGATGACGAGAAAGCTTTCAGCGCTGGTAGTAATCGAAACTATAATAATAATCATGGTAATCGACGTCACTTTAATCAAGGTAATGTCCATGGTACTAATAAATTTCACCGCCCTAATGGGAATTTTAATCAGTGCTCGAATTTTAATGGCAGTTTTAGCACTAATACTAATCAAAATAACGGCCAATTTAATGGTAATCGATCTTTTTATCGTGATAACGAACAAAATTTAAGTTCAGAAGGCCGTAATTTTCATCAAGGAAATTCGTTTTATCATGGTAATTCATCTTATTCAAGGAATAATTCTTCTAATAGAAACTTTGATCGCCAAAATGATAATAGGGGAAATATTCATTGTCATTTTTGTGGTAAGTTAGGGCATATCTCACGTCATTGTCGTCTAAAAGATCGCAAAAAGCACTGTAATTATACTAATAATAAATTAACAAAGTCTGCTGAATCTTATAATATTGATTGTGATAGGGAATTTAATGATTCTGGTGGTTATACTTTTCTAATTCCCGAATATTTGACGCACATTGATGATGTTAATGACAATGGAATAAATAATTATAATAAAATAAATTTACCCGAATGTTACATTGATAATAAATATAATGATAATGGTAATGTACCCGAATGTTCAATGTATAATGCTAATGATAATGAAATAAAATTAAATAAAGTTTTAACTAATATAGATGATGATAGGGACTTTGGAAACTTGAGTAATCATACATTTTTAATGCCAGAAAATTCGTTGACAATTAATAATATGAGAGTAAAGGATAACCTAAATTCAAATAAAGTTTCATTTGTGTTAGATTCCGGCTGTACTATTAGTGTAGTTAACAGTTTATCATTGTTTAGTGAATTTATTGAGTTGACTAAGCCTTTTAAGATACAGGTTGCCAAGAAAGATGTTGAACTTATAGTTTCAGCTGTAGGGACAGTAAAATTAATAACTGAATCGGGAACTAACGTAACTTTAAAGAATGTCCGTTATGCAAAAGAACTGCCCATAAATTTAATGTCTGTTAAGTATCTTGCTAAAGCTGACTGCGATTCACTATTTAGTGAGGATTTTGTTCAGGTATTGGACAGGAATAATGGAATCAAAATAGTATTTTCTGGAAAAAGTATAAATTCAGATTTGTATGTAATTAATTTCTTTCATAACGTAACACAATAATGTAATTTAACGGTTGGAAAAAGTGAAACAAATTCGATTGAAATTTGGCCCAGATGTTTAGCTCATCTAAACAATAATGATATAAAAAATTTAGTTAAAAGTGGTCTTATATCTGCAGTTAGTAATGGCAATCGAGTTTTCTGCGAGCCTTGTATAATGGGCAAACAACATTGTAATTCTTTCAATCGACATGAGAAAAGTACTAGTAAACCTTTGGATTTAGTTCATACGGATGTTTGTGGTCCGATTAACCCAATCAGCTACAATGATAAACGCTATTTCGTAACTGTTGTCGATGATTATACAAATTTTTGTCAAGTGTTTCTACTTAACAGTAAAGCCGATGTACTAAACAAATTCAAAGAATTTCATGAGTCAGTGTCGAATAAATTTAATTGTAACGTAAAGAGACTCAGATGTGACCGAGGCACTGAGTATCTCAATGCTCTGTTTAAAGATTATTGTATCGAAAAGGGAATTCATCTGGAGCTGACAATTAGGAATTGCCCACAACTAAATGGCAAAGCTGAACGTATGAATCGCACATTAGTGGAAAGAGCGAGAACGTTAATTTATGAAAGTAATTTAAATAAAATTTTTTGAACCGAAGCTCTAATGTGTGCACTTTATGTAATTAATAGATATCTGACTAATAAAAATTTCATTCCCTTTGAAAGATGGTATAACAAAAAGTTCGATTATAATAATTTAAAGGTTTTTGGCTGTGATGCCTATATGTTAAATTATCAACATAACTCGGATAAATTTGAGAAAAAGAGCCTTAAGCTCAAGTTTGTAGGATATGCTCCTGGTGGATACAAATTACTTGATGAAATGAATAGTAAAATACGATTATCGAGAGATGTTAAATTTAATGAATGTAATAATAAATCAAAATATAATGCATCAGATGAAATTTTAAAGGAAGTAAATGAGTCCAATGTCGATAGTATTGAGGTAGATGGTAACATTAATTTATGTCATATCGAAATGACAGATTGTATTAATTCATGTTATTTTGTACAAAATGCAATGTATAATTATCCTCAGACGTTTGAGGAGGCAAATAGTTCATCCGAAGCTGATGGCTGGAAGAAGGCCATTAATGTTGAGTTAGAGGCGTTGTCAGCAAATTCCACTTGTGGTCAAACATCTGCGGGATAATCCAACAATAACGTGTCGATGGGTTTTTACAAAAAAGTTTGATAAAGATGGTAATGTTCTGTACAAAGCACGACTTGTTGCTCGTGGTTTTCAACAACAAAAAGGTATAGATTATGATATTGTGTATTCTCCTGTTGCCAAACTATCGACAGTAAGGACCTTTATTTCTGTTAGCAATCAAAATAGCCATCACATTCATCAATTAGATATCTGTAATGCATTCTTGAATGGAAAATTAAATGAGAATATTTTTGTGGAAATTCCCGATGGCGTTCATCCAAATCTAAATCATAGAGAAAATGTTTTGATTTTGAATAGATCTCTTTATGGTCTGAAACAGGCCCCTAAGGCTTGGAATAATATGTTTCACAATTTTCTTACATCTTTAAAATTTAAAAAGGCACTAGCTGATAATTGTTTATATACATATTGTGAAAATAATGCAACTGTGAATTTACTCATGTATGTGGATGACATACTGATAAGTTCAAGTAATGTAAACATAGTGCAACATTTTAAGAACTTAATATGTAATAAATTTAAATGCAAAGATTTAGGAGAAATTAATAATTATCTTGGTTTGGATATTTCGTATGATCGTGAAAACGGAATTGTTAAAATTAATCAAAAGTTGTTAATTGAAGTGGTTGCAAAAAGGTTTAACGTAAATGATTGCAAACCCACTTATTTACATATAGAACCTAGACTACCATTACATTCAACATCAAACAGTCACAATCCGAAACTTAATAATAAATATCAACAGCTACTTGGCTGCTTAATGTATTTAATGTTGGGCTCTCGCCCTGATATTTGTTTCTCGATATCATATTTTAGTCAATTTCAAAGTACCGCTTCTGACAAACACTATAAATAATTATTAAGAGTTCTTAAATATCTCGTAACTACTAAACATCTTAATTTAACATATACTCGCTCAAATAATAGTAATGATAATGTTCTTGATATATATTCCGATGCCGATTGGGCAAATTGCGTGTTGACTCGTAAATCCATTTCAGGATGTTGCGCTTTTGTGTTTGGAAACGTTGTTTCCTGGTATAGCTGAAAACAGCCTACAGTAGCTCTTTCTAGTTCAGGAAGTGAGCTTATAGCTCTTTGCGAGGCTACAACTGAAGGTGTATGGCTTAAATTATTGTTAACCGATTTTAACGTTGTTTCTTCCGAAAAATGTACGATCTTCGAAGACAACCAGAGTTGTTTATCTTTTGTAACTACTGGTAGATGGAACTCGAAGAGTAACAAACATGTAGATACAAAATATAGATTTATTTGTGACTTGTGTAATACTAAAGTATTCAAATTTATGTATGTTGACACCCATCATCAAATTGGTGATATTTTCACAAAGGGTTTACCTGTACTAATGTTTAAAAATTTTGTTACCCTGTTAAATGTGATATAATTGTTTTTAATCAATTTTTAATTTTTAATATTTTATGTTTGTGATTTTTATTATTGTCATGTACTCAAAATTTACCCGTTTCAAATTTGAGGAGGCGTATTGGAAAAACCTAATTTGAACTGTGATTATATATTTGTATGTGACATTTATGATATATGTAGCCTAATAATAACTATTACTAGCCTACAACTTGTGGTTGTGTCAACATCGTTTAATAAATCAAGTTCGTTAAATGAATACATCAATGGTGTTTTTACTTAATTAGAGTGTTACACTTAATTACTCATGTGTGAGTTCATCTGTTCGATCTTTCCTAAGTTCCAATGATGTTTTTTGTTACCGTTTAAATCTGGTTTCTTCACAATACGAGATACAATTTGCAGATTTATGTTTGCGTTATGTACTGTAAAGTATCCAACTATCGAGTATTTATTTTTCGAATTCATAAAAAGGTAACACTGAGATAAACATAAACAAGAAACCAAATTTTGATGTTGATAATATTATTTTCCACTGATTTCGAAATTTTGAATAATGCAAAATCGGGAAATTCTGTTTGAACTTAAAGGCAATTTTCGTTGATTTATTTATTTTTTTTATCAGTGAATAAGTAATTATAAATGTTCATTAAAATCGATTAATTGTAAAGTTCAAATTTTCGCAATGGTAAGTCTAGTTTTTTCATGTTTCTTGTGTTTTCATGATTGTGTTAAACCACTTACCGGTGTTTATAAATCTGTGGACGTTCATGTTCATCTTGAAGAAAATGAAATTTTGATATATTTTTACCTTTTCTCTTGAATATTTCCGATGAAACATGAACAGAATTGAAAAATGAAGAGTTAGTTCGTAAGGATGGAACTTTTTCGGTTTTATCCACTCTCTAACATCCATAGTTTATTTCAACTTCGTTCGAAAGTAGGAAGCTGTTAAATAAAATTTTTGTTTTACAAAGTTTTTTTAGTAATGGAATCTTGTTATATTCATTGGTCACCGCACAAATTCTGTTTCGATATATGGTGTTCATTACTCATTTCTATGATACTTTTGTTCACAGTTGTTCTACTCGTTTTTTAAGTCCCTCGTCGGTAAAGAAGTCGTTATTGAGTTGAAAAATGACCTTAGGTAAGTCTTACTTCGTTTTTAACCAATGGTTCTATTGAAATAAAAATTTTTAATCAATTTTGTATTTATTTTCAGTATGTGTGGAACGTTGAGTTCTGTTGACCAATATTTAAATTTAAAGCTGAAAGAAGTGACTGTGAATGATGGAGAAAAACACCCTCACATGGTAAATTGCATGAAGTCGTTTCGAAGATATTGCTTCAAATATCAATCATTGTTCATTTGAATTTCATGTTATATTGTTTCTTTGCTTTCTAGCTCTCTGTTAGTAATTGTTTCATCAGAGGATCTGTTGTGAGATATGTGCAGTTGCCAGCGGATGAAGTAGATACACAATTACTGCAAGATGCTACGAGGAATGAAGCAGAAAAAAATGCTACTCGGTGATTATAATTGTGTTTGAGTGTAAGTTTGTAATTATGGCTATTGTTGCGGTGAGCATGTGTCACGAAAATTTCGCGAATCATTTTCCTACTTTTTTTTATTATTTTTCTTAAGATCTCGTTTGGATTTGTAATGATGTATTATCATGAAATATAGGGTTTTCATGAAAATTTTATTCTGATTTGGTTAAAATGAATTAGTCTCCGCTGGAATTGAGAAAAGAGAATTCTTCTTTGCCTTTGAATGTTTCTACGTGTCTTCATGACTATAATTTAGTTGAATAAATCAGTAACATTTTTACATTTATTTACTTGTAAATTCTTCAGTTTCACCATCAAACATAAGTTATGTTCTTATAGTGAACGAAAATAGCGCCAGTGTGCAACATTAAATTTAGAATTGGTAAAAATCATAAACAGAAAACTGTAACATTATCAAAAATGATCAAGACATGACTTATACTATAATACAAGTGCTTAAAATTACGCATGGAATTTATTCAAACATAAAATGTCACGAATTTGACTAGATTTTTGTTCCATCATTCTATTTTAAATGCATATTTGGCTTGAATAGTTTTGGATGAAAGTTTTTGGGTTAAAATTACCATTATAATAATTTAAAAATAAAAGATAAAGATAACACGTTGCAACAATACAAATGTATTACAAAATTGAACTTTGATAAAATAAAGCATAAAACAAATATCACGTGATTTGTGTTCTTCCGCTCTTCTTCGAATGTAAAGAATTTTTATTATGCTTTTAGGAAAAATAATTTTTGGACTATTTTGAATACTTTGACCTCTTTTGTACCGTTTTGTATCATTAAGAAATTGTACAGTAATTTTTCGTTGATACTGCTGAGAAATATTTTATTTAAAAAGCTGAAACATTTCAGAAAACATGAAATATAATCAAATTTTCGAATGTACGAGTGTAAGGCTGTACCTTAACATGAACATAAATCTTATTTTTTATTCCTCAGTTTTTATTATTACAAAAAGTTGGAATGTTTCAAGAGACAGAACACTGAAGTGAATATGAGTGGGAAGAAAAAATGACAAAAACAAAAATTTGTGGAACACCATACATTAAAAATATTTTTGTAATTAAAAAATTATGTTGTTTCACTCGTTTGTACTGAAATATGAATTTTGCATCAGATACAATTTATCGATTGGATTAACTTGTGATAACATTGAATTATGATGTAATAAAGTACTGCCATCGTGCGATCTGGCTGTCATACTTAAGTCTAATGAGAGTGTATCCGATCCGGTACCTTCTTCCATATTTGTACTTCCATCCAATGAAACATCAGAACTGCAGTAACTTTCTCCTGAATGTTCTCCTATGTAGGTACCTGATGGAGGAGAGAAAAACGAAATCAATATCATTTAAGAACTAGTGTTCTGAGAAAATCATATCATTTTCTGGGGATTATATATGTTCTTTGGCTTACTGTGATCTGAGCTGATATTATCTTGTTTCATATCTGCCTCACTTTTATCGATTTTATCACAATTTTTGTCATTTTCTTGCTTCGCTTTTCGCTGAATCTTCTTCATTTTAGCTCTCTGATTTTGAAACCACACTTGAACCACTCGAACACTTAATCCGGTATCTTTTGCTAATGCTTCTCTGACCTGAAATGAAACGTTTGCGTATGATTTAGTGATTTTCAACGTTTAAGTATACTTTACATACTAGGTATTTATAAATATTAAATTAGTTGGCAGAAAAATGCTTTATATTTTCAACGCTTATACGTTCGACCAGGAGCATCGACTTACTAAAATTGGCGAGGCTGCAAAAAAAACATGAGAATCTTTTGGTTTTATTTTAATTTCGAAAGGATGGGGAGCGGGATATGAAAATCTGAAATTTTAATGTCAATACCTGAAAATTTTTCAACAATTCTGCGCAACCAAAGGAAGTGTTCAATTTTAAGCAATCTAAAATTGGTAACAATTTAAGGGTTCTAATTTGAAAAATATAGGTAAAATAAGTAAAAGTTCTCAAGTCTACCTTAACCTTTTTTTAAAAGAAAAATCATTGGAGGGGAGTAAAACAAAGAGAAAAAAATAACGTACGCTTTTGACACTGTTTACTAATCAGAGAATCAAAAAATCTCGGCAACTAAGATATGTTTAATTTCGGCTAAATGACTCTTACAGATTAAAATTTAATTATGAATTAATTTTCGTGCCTAATAATTATAAGATTTCATTTTGAAAACGCTTCACTCGTCAAAAAAATAAAAAACGAAATATAAGATTTTAATAATGGAATGAATGGTTTAGAAATTTTTTTATTATTTCAAGTGCTAAGTTCCTTAAACTGAAGGTGACACTTTTTTTTTCTTCTTTTTTTTTTTGTTTGTTAAAAAATCTTTGAATAATTTAAGAAACAATTTGATGAAAAGCGGAAAAGTTAAATGATTTTTGGGAGTTGATACTTAATTTCAGCGGAAGATAGGAAGTTATTTTGGATGGCTCAAAGTGCTTAAGGTAAATTTCAAGGAGTAAGGCATAGCAAGCTTCAATAAAGGATTCACGTCGGAACTGTTTCGAAAGACTACGTATTGTATTTATTTTCGTATTCCACACGCTAAATTAACAAAACTAACTGTACTAATGAACTTGAGACTTTTCGCTTGTTTATTGTTGTTTTTTCTGGTTTTTTTTGTACCTACTTATGCTACCAAATTTAGGGTGAAGTCTTCATTTAACGATTTGTTATATAACTTAGGTAGGTATTTAATTGTTATTTTTAGAAAATCGGACATTTTCATGTCTGATTCGCTAACCGGCATTCAAGATCTCTGTGAGATGTTGTTGTGGAGGGTGTAACCGGTCAGTTTTTACACGTCAAAAAAAAATTGCAATTTTTGGAGGAAAAAACGTTATTTGATAATTTGAAGAGCAAAAGAAAGAAACCAAAGGTTATCCCTTATTTAAATTTTTCAACAGCAGGTCAATTTTACAACAGCTTGGGCCAAAGGGCAGTATCATTTCCAACTGTCCCCTCGTGCAGCCTCGACTGTCATAAATTACGTCATCCGTAATCGTTATCATAACATTATCATCTAATCGGACGGATGCTCATTGTTTCTCGGACAAACTTTTCAACCAAACGTGACATTATTATTTCATAATAAATTATTTGCATTATACGTTCCAATTATTTTGCCGACAACCGTAGAAGCTGGCAGTTTAACATACATATGTGTAACATAAGTTGCATCGTTTACACTTATTGGCATAACACCGAATGGATACAGTTTTCAATTTTATGTCATTATAGGTATTTTGCTTTGACTATACAGTATAGTACTGGACCAGTAAAGAATGGTGATTTCTGGTTAGACATGCCAGGGCTAAATTGGGACGCCAAAAGTACAGTCAGTTTGTCGACTTTTACAGCGCCATATCTTGACATTAAAAAGTACATTAGTCTTAAGGAGCTTTACTATGATCTAGTACTAGATAGTTTAAGTTATTTTGTAATATTATTGAGTTTCCAGTTCAGTTGCTGCCCCAGGTTTGGCAACCCCTTCACTTTATTTTTAAAAAAGTGGTTACATAAACCAATATTGATATCTTCTGAGAGAGGTGTTACTAAAAAGAATCGATCAACATGTTGGAAATTCATCAAATATGAAATACCTATTGAGAAATCTACTACTTGACAAATAATAATTCAAGATTCAAAACACTGAATTAATTATCAGCAATTATTTTCAAAATTATTAAATCAAAGGGTTAGTGTGAAGTTATCAAAATTATGATGCCTTTATATTTTTCCAATTGTTTATCATATGGTTCAAGAAATTTCGATAGAAGCATACACAGTTTGATGAATGAAAGTAAAATCAAAAATGTCCTACATAAAGGGCTCTATTCTTAGTCATTCAGTTCATTTAGATGAACTACATGGGAAAGGATGAGTGTATCAAATAGTTTTGGTATTTTTAAATCGTCACTTTTTTCCACTGAAGAATGAATATTAAGGGATCTAAGTCTGGTCGAACGGTTACTTGAGTGAATTTTCTTAGCTAAGTGAACTTAGCGTTAAAAGCACACTAAATGACAATTAAAAATATGGATTGAAGCATTTATCTGTATCAAAGAAATATAAAAACAGCATTAACTTGCGATCTTATCCTTTTTTTAAATAAACATAGGTACAGTGTGTCCTTGGAATCTATTGCATAAATCTGTAGCTGTTCGAAGTAGGTTAGTCAAGGTGATGAAATTCATAATTTAGCTAATCTTTTTACAACAAAATAACTAAATTTAAAAAAATTGAGAAATAAGTAAGCAATAAAAAAAAGTCATAAATTGACCTATTTTATTAACTGAGATCGAGTTGGGGTGAGAAAACCCACACCTCTACTCAAAGAGCCCTTGGCCAAACATTGGTGGTACACTAGCGCCACAGATATCTACACTATATACGTATAACCTAGATACCTAACTTACCTGTTTTCAGCCACCTTCACTTCCCCTTTACCATACCACACCAAAGTAAACAAAAGCTATTGGCACTTTACACGCATAAGTTTACCCATTTATATCACACTTATACACACACTCATCTAATGATTGAATACAAAATACCTGAATGAAAATTATAAGAAATTCATTTTTTTTCTATGGAACAATAATTTTTGGTATCCTGGTTTTAATCTTAACTGATAGAACGTCCATACCGATTATGACATTAGAACCCAAATTAATAAACATAGAGCAGTTATTTGAAAATAGCCTTTTTCTGCATAAGAAGTGCACTGCAAATGATATTTTTGCTAACAGAATAGGGGATCAACGCAACATCTCAACACTCCATTAAGGTGAACGCTCAACGTAGTGAAAGCAGCAAGTTAGGTATCTAGCTTATAACAGATAACTGTGACTAGCGCTGAATAAAACAAGTAACAAAATACCTATGTGAAAGAGATACTCTACATTTTCGATATATATGTATAAAAAGTTGCATAACATTGTTTGGTAGGGTAATCTCGAAATGCGAGAAATCGACTGCCAAACTTCAGTGATAAATACTCACCAGTTGAGACGAATAAAAAATGTTTTATAAATATGTGGCCAAAATCCTGTATTGAAGGAGATATAAAAGTTTTGATTTTCAATTATTATTTTGAAAAAAGTATTAGGCCATATGTAAGTCTCGGTATAATAACACTTTTTTGACTACTCATTTTATCAGATACCTTCCACCAACTACCATACCAAGTCATGGTTTGACAGTTGCTTCTCAAAATTCACGTGCCTATGTTTATGTTTACTAGGTTAATAAAGGGAGCTTTTTCATCGAAACGCTTATTTTTAGTATAAAAGTATCTCTTTGCAAAAGCGTACAATTGTAGTTAACTTAATTACTTTTCTACATGGTTTTGGGCTGACTTCGAACGATGCTTTAAACTGTCTTCTTTGACCCGAAGTTAAAATGGTTCGGGGTCTTTTTGGTCCTCGACGCCCATCACGAGGTCTGCAAGTCTCATTTATCATTAAGTTTTCTGAAAAAATTAATTTCGGTATAAATAATAGCGTATAGGTATTAAGTATAAATAGTATTTTTTCTTCGAAGAATTTTATTGCTATTGTTAATTTATTACCCTTGCACGGAATGCTGCGGAAAATACGTTTAGATAATAAGTGCCACAAGTACCTGGTGAAGAAGATTGTTGTAAAATAAGCATTTCATTTTCGTAATCAGATCGACAAAAGAGTTGACCACCGCGCAAAACAAATTGTTCGCCTTTTTGTAATGGCTGGCCGCATACGACGCACATAAAACACGATAAATGGTAAACGTAATCTTGGGCTCTCATGACCATTTCTTGAGGTAAAATGGTGATTCCACATCGTGTACATTTGGCTCCGAATAAGCTGTTCGCATAGATGAAACGGGGAATTAGTAGGTATAAAATAAAATATACCATTCACCAGAAATACAGTTGAAAAAAAAAAAAAAAAGAAAAAAGAAGAAAAAAATTTCCTTACCGATCGTAGTCCGTTTTACAATATAATTTATTATTGCGTAAATAGCACGAATGATTTAATAGAGTGCCGCAAATAGAGCAAGCGAGACAGTGCTCATGCCAGCTTCCATCGCCGACTTTCATTAAATATCGATCCTGAATTTTATGGCCACAGCCCTCGCATAGTATTCTTTCAATTTTCACCGGATATCCTAAGTCACCTGCGGATGCAAAAATGAATGAAAAAAAAGTTTTAATTTTAATTTTCGAAGGAAAAGGTTTTGAATATTTTCCAAAACTTCGTCGTGGATTATCCTTTATCGTCATTTAATATAAGTGACTCAAATTTTAGGTTTAATTATTTCAATATAAAAATATTCACCAATTTTTTTTTTTTTTTTTTTTTTTAAGCAACAATGAAAAATATTTACTCGAACGTGGTGTCGTGTATTTCAAGAAAATTGAAATGTTTCGTTGAAGACGATAAAGCATCAGATTTATTGTAACTTGTTAATATTTTTTTGAGATAGGCTTACAGTTTTTCTTTTCACCAGTAAATCCTTATCTTGGTGGTCATTGAGTCGTTAACGCAAAATGGTAATCTTTTATAAACTTGTAATATTATACGACGTAGGTATTCTCAGAAGCGGAAGGAACATGACGAAATTCCTGAATGAGATAAATATGGGAAGAAAAATTATTAAAAAAATACACCTATCATGGAAAAAAAAGATAAAACTGAATAGAAATACAAATTTTGTCGGAATTTTTTTTTTTGTAGTGGTGGGATGGAAATTAAAGTTATTATTATTATTATTATTATTATTATTATTATTATTATTATTATTTTTAATTATTTATTATTATTATTATTATTATTAATTTTTTTTGCAGGTATTCTAGAAAAAGAATGATTAATATCAGCGAGGGTGTCATTTGAGTATTTTTTTGAGAAACATTTTAATTGCCATAAATGTACCTGTAGGGTAGGTAAGTTACCAGTTCTATATTCAAATTTTCATTTTCAGCATTACCTTTGTAAGGGGAAGCTGGCAAACATTTGTCCGCTAACTGAGGTAGAAAATTAGGAGTCTAATTTTAACTATATGTTAGCATTCTCGTAGCTAAAAATCAATGTTAAATTAGTTGTAATTTCTAAAATTTGGCACACTTTTTATGGCCAATACACGTCTATTTCATAGCTAATGATTTTTCATACATATCTGTATTGTAGCTGTAGGGCTACTAATTAACAAATATAATTGGGGCTTAGTGTGTTAGCTGTATTTTAGCCATGAAGTAGAAAGGTAGTTTTACATGCATCCGATCTGCAAAGTGTGATGCAAATGTTATTGGGAAAAATGATGCATTTTATGCGTCAATGTGACACAGTTCTATTGTAAGCAGAAATAAGATGACACTTGTGTAACTTTATAATGACTTAATTGTGATATTTATTATGAAATTTAATCCCCTATTTGCCGTTTGTATGTCTTTCTAAAGCCACAATGTTAAAAGTGGAGTGTCATAAACGTGATTTTTAACAATTGGAATATATATATTTTTTTTTTCTGAAAATTTATTTTCTCATAGACAGAATATTGATAATTAAATCAGATACCTAGCTGCAGATTACTTTTTTTATAAATACTTTACAGATAAATCAACGTTACCAATATTCACAGTTAATTAACAGTAAATTTTACGAGTATTGATGTTAGCAAAGGTATAAATACATTGAATTAGATTTATTGTTAATTTTCTCAATTTTTTTTTTAGTTGGTGGTAAATTAATGTTAAATTGTTGTTGTGTAGTGTAGTGTTCCATCGTATTTAGGAAGACGAATATATTCACTGACCTAAATACTCCACAACAATTAACGACAAATATTTCTTCTAAATATTCACCGTTGCCTCCAACTAATAACCCAATTAATAGAGCCAACAGTTATGCAGACGTATAACTAATCAGCATAACTGTCAGCACTATTTGAGAATGTACAATAGGTACTTTTGCAAACATGAACATTTCTCAAAAAGAAGTCACTTGGTAAATTGATTTACGCCAATACTTCACTTGCCTTTCTAAAGAGTTTTTGAGTAGTCTAATTATCTCCGAACTCTTTGTCTGTCAGTGTGCCTATACATCTCAAGTTAGTCGTCCACCCTATGATGAGGTGTGACACTGTTAGGTTTAAGATTACTATAAAATAATTACGTACATGTATCCGCGAGTAGCGAAGTGATTAAGTATAAGTATTTTATAATGACTAAGTAACAACCAAAGAAAATATTGTGACATTTTCATATCGAATTAAATATTGTTTTGTTGAAGTACATATTTATTTTGTGTGTCTATTATAATCTGGGATAACAGACACAACATGTAGCAATGAAATTTGGGAGTAAGTTGTAAATTTGTTTCTAGTCTTTCTTTACTTCCTAAATATTAGTATTATAATCAATATATATGAAATAAAATATGTTTAGCATATGCGCTGACTTTCAGACGCATGAGGTACAACTGCAACATAGAAGTGATTTTTAATGTTGCCCTGCAACACTGAAAATTCATTCCCCCAACCTTGAAATTATTTTTTTCTTTCCAATTAACAGTTCATACTCATTAACTGATTAAAATTACAAAATTTGGCAACACTGAAAAAAAAAAAAAGTTGGCGCATATGATGTTTAGCTCTATCTGGCTTTAATTCAAGTTGTTTCAATCTTGAATTATTAATTTGAACACAAAACAGCATGAATACCTACTTGAAGTTAATATACTTTAGTAAGGCTCTTTATTAGCAAGTATGCGCATGAGGGTGATAAGAGATGAGCAGCCATCTTGTGTTATTTGATTTTTTGTGAATTTTACATTATTTATTATTACTATATATAAAATAACACAAAATGGCAGTTCATCTCTTATCACCATCATGCGCATACCTGAAAATGAAAAGCCTTACGTTCATCAGATGAAACTTTGGTTCGCTTCATATGAAAATAATTTCAGAGTGATGTAATTTCCCTAAATTCATTTAAACAAACATCGAGTTCAAAAACTGCAAAGTTTGAGTTTGCGGAAACTGTATTAAATGAACAACAGAAACGAGACATAAAGATGCATTTCTGTTTGTTCAGTTATGATGGTTAAAGTAAATAAGTAATTGAAAACGAAAGAGTTGAAAGTAGCAGTGAGGGTATTGAGATTTGAACCTAAATGTGAAGAAGTTTGAAAGTTATTGATCAACTTGAATAAGGAGAAGGAAAGTTACTCCAATCTCCAAAATTGCATACATTCCATAGCTTACTTATAGTAGATATCTATTAAGTAAATATTAATAATTTACAGTTCAATTGCTGGCTGCTGACGAGGACTTGTAAAATAAATGCAGATAAATCTGAATATTGATCCGATAAAAAATTAGTAAAAACAAATTTATGGGTAAATTAATCGTAAATAGTGAATTAGCAATTTAATTAAGGAACTAATAATGAACGATAGGTACGTGTTGGTATGATAAGATAGTTCCCACCTTGTTAGCAATACCATTAGACCTAATGAAAATTTTGATGTTTTTTAGGGTCTTTAATTTAGTTCAGTTGAATTATTTTGATATAATATAGGTAATCATTTTATTTTACCTCAAGTACATATTGTTTACTAAAATGTATGAATAAGAAGAAGAAACTAATTTTTTTTTTTTAATTTATCCTCTCATCATTTGAAATACAGAGGATCCTTCTTATCATTCCGGCATATCTATCATTTGTTATCAGTTCCTTAATTTAACTTCATTAGCAGTACTGCTAAATATTTTCTGCTATAAATTGTTTGCTGGGAGAATACCTACCTAATTCTGTAATTTAAAAAAAATTTTCATTGAAAAGTATGTGGTAAGACTATTTTTTTCTTCCTACTGTCTATTTTCCCTAACCTCCACAGGCGGATTTTAGTCAAAACTTTTGAGCGGACCAAATAATCTTAATTAAAACAAGTTTACTTTTTTTACTTTCCGAGCCGGAATGCAGGATTCATTTCAAATGGGAGGAGAGTTCATGAACTGAAAAATTTTTCTGTGTATATTGACAATATGAATTTCTGATTTTGATGCCAATTGTTATTATTTGTCATGAAATTAAAAACCATAATGGTCTCATTCTGTGAAATTCTGCTTAAAAAAAAAATTTGAAGAGAGGATTTACTGCCCTAATCCCACTCTGGCTACGCCACTGTCTCATGGTGTCTATTTGGTTGTACTAATAAAAATGATTTAGCATAAAAACAAAAATAATTAGATAGGAAAAGACAGTTTCGGAGACTACAAAATAAAAATACAACTTTCATCGTGTTAAATTACAAAGAACATTAATTGGTTTTGAAAGTTTAACAAAACGTTTAGTACCCAGGTCAGTAACCTAGAAAAACTTTTTCAGAAATTCTTTGATGGTGTATGAAGAAAACTTGTTAAAACTCAGAAATTTTTTTGTTTGGTTGTTTTTTTTTTTGTTTTTTATAGAATAGGTATAGCCAGAGATAGGTATATAGTTAAAAAGATGTCCAACTCTGTATATGCGCTGTGGTACAAAAATGTGACAAAGATCTTTGACCATCATTACCATCAACAAAAAGTGAACTTTGTTTAAAGTTCTGCGAAGCCAAAGCTGTGCGTATTTCATAGTGAAAACAGACATCTCTGTACCAATACGTACACGCTATCAAGCTATGTCATATGCGCAGTAAAGTAGACGAAGTTGAGAAATTATTTGTGATGATGATGATGATGATGATAATAGTTGAGATGTTTGTCACATTTTTGACCACCTGTCAGAGATCTCTTTAGCTGTATGTCTCTTGGTATAGCTGACTGAAAATTTTCTAATATTTCAATTTGAATATCTTCTGAAAGAAAAATCATAGATGATCCAAGCTTTTTTTTAAAGACCAATCATAAATAGCCTAAATGTTCATTTTCAACTTGTCGCAGTTTAGAAGAAAAATTCCTGAGGGACCGTCTAGTTATTTTAACCCAATTGAAACTGGGTCAAAGTGTTATTTAGAAAATTCTATTCAGGTATATCAAGAATGAAAAAATAACAGAAGGGGCTTAAAAAAAAAAAAAAGCATTATTAAAACTTTGGAGAGCCTGTTCGATTTTCAAAGGAAAAAATGAACAACAATTTTTTTCTCGAAAAGTAGGCGAGCTACAGAAAAATTTGACTAGATATGGTGCGTAGTTGAGCAAATAGGTAGGTTTTTTTCTGAGAACATAGTGCGTTTGTCTCGCAAGCCCCTTTTATCAAAACAATTCGTTTAATTGTTCCATGTAATTTTTTTAGTTTTTCGTCTTCACAAAAATAAAACTGCACTAAAACCGTAATGTAAAACTTACTGAAAAATAACCTCTAACTGAACTGGATCGACACTTAAACTTCTAGTTTAGACTATTTTGCTTCATTGAACCAAGCCATTAATATCTTATATACCTACCTACTTACTTAGGTACTTACGATAATATTGTTTTTAATAAGTCTGTTCGACATGGCAATAAGTGGAAAACTTATAGAACCGTTTAAAAACAGGCTGATCGATATGAAAAAGTGCCGAATTCAGGACCGAAAAGGGTCATGTAAGGAGTGGTGTTCCGAAAAAATTTTCAAGTTTAGGAAATTTACTCGTGAGCCAAGTGAACAAAAAAATTTTTCTGGTGTTTTTTATATTCTAGAACATTACATTTTGTTCTGTATAATTTCTTGAGAACATACTGGATAATCTTTGGCTTTGAAAATTCCTGCATATACCTGAGGATATTTTAGAAAATAATAATTCAATCTTTTTAGCAGGTATTTTGACCAGGCCCTGTTAGAAAGTCCGGACGCCGGGGAATCACCACTTTCCCTTCTCTACGACCTTGGCCGAATTTCAGGATCCGACTCGGTGATTGATGTTCGGATGAGAAGCTTTCTTCTACCGATGTGATCTTCATCGCATGTTCGGGTCTCATTTCTCTCACATCAAAAAAGTTCTGTTCGTTGTGCTGTTCGGGATATTAATTTTTCGATTTTTTCCTCTCTCAATTAATACAGAAGTAAAAATATTGGAACCTGGATGGATAAAAGTATAGAGAAATGTATTTTTTGCAAATTAAAAGACAAAAATCCACCTCAACTAACTTTCCCCTAATACTTGGAAGGCACAAGAGTGAGATGCCCGACCTGTATTTTCCCCCATTAATAAAATTGTAAATTCCCGCCTCTGGTCCCCTGTTTTTTTTTCCTTCTTCCTAAATATTATTCCCCTTTTTCTACTCATGAATTCGCCAAAACATTTTTAAATTAAGGTACACGTACATATTTTTTTTCTCAAACAAATATTACGATTTCTCGCCTACGTATTTTCTCTCGTACGCGGCTAGGCTACACAAACTTTAACGTGTTTAGCCTGTCCGTGCGTTTTATTATTTACCGCTTAGCCTAGCCGCTAAATACGTACGTTTTCACAATAGCCTAGAAGTAATACATGTAATGGCTTGCCTAAACTTCGGCGGTCCGTTCGGTTGCTCGCCTAACGGACCGAAAAATACGTTAAAGTTTAAATTCAAATGCAACGGCCAAAATAATTTATCTTCTTTCACAGGATTGGCTGTAGTTTTGTAGAGAAAAACGTGTACGAGGCGATGCAATTGGTGGTGAGTTTTGGTGGGAATTTCTCTCGATGCTTGGCGCGATCCTTACATTCTTAGCCTATAGTTAGTTGAATTTTAGCAGTCGGATCGCGCCGTTTAGAGGTTTGTGCCTCGAAAAGTGTTGTTTTTGGCCACTAAATTTCCTCTCAAAAATTAGAGAACTTACTCGGAGGGGGCTTCCCTCGCCGTTTAATGTTACCAATATAATTCGCGAATTGTGTATGTGAAATTTTCATTAATTCCATGAGGTTTCGTGCCTAGTTTTGGAGCAAACAAATTAATTGAAAGTTGACATTTTTCTTTTAATTTCGTCCATCAGGGTGGCAATTCGTAAGTAAATTTTGTCAATCGAAATCAAAATCACTTGACCTCCAAAGTCAATTTCGAATCTGAGTTATATCTAAATTCGAAAAAGGCCACAGAGGGGTGCAGAAACCGCACCTCCATAGTGGACCTGCCTGCAACCAGATTAAGTAGCGGGAGCAGAGAAGAGGATTCAACCAGTTGCTGTTTCCACAGTACCAGTGTTCGTCAGCGGGGCTACAACAGCCGGGGCAACGAGAGCATCCAGGACCACATCATCTGAACTTGCATCGCCTCAAGGCCGCTGCGGAGCTGTGACGAAGGACAGTAAATATACGGTTTTTCTTAATTATTCTGTTTCTGTAACTTTTATTTGGGAATCAAAATTAGTATGATGGCCTAATAATAAGGCATGTGGTTGGAGGGGGGTGGTTGGTTATTCTGGCAATTGGGGTGTTGGTTCTAAAAATGGTGAATTTTCCTTTTTCTTCCTTTTTGTCTTTTCCTACACTTGGCCATGCAGGAGTTCCCATACTCTACCTGCCTTTCTGTGGCTCTCTTTTTTTTTTTTGTTTGTTGTTTGTGTTGTTTTTGTGATTTTTTCGGACGTCACAAGAGAAATGTTAAATATTTAAATTTAAATTTCATTTCACTAAGGTTTTTTTTTTTTTTTGAATTTTTTGATCAAAAAGTGGCACTTTTGACCGGCATCCGATTTCCAGGACAGGATTTCGAATTTTTCTTCACCAATGCCGAATAGGTATATGATTTTGCCTAATCTACATTTTCGTTTTTGTAAAAAGTCAACCTAAATACCGTAAATTTCCTCAATGAAATAATATACATATATTTAGACCTTATAACGAATTTAAAGATGACAAAACAAAAAACTATCCCAAATGAAAAACTGTGGAGAAATTTTGTAAACATTATCGGTTTTTAAAAATGTCGAAGGAGAAGGTCGGAATATTTTTCCTGACGTTTTTAGTTTGAGAAAAATATTTCGAATCTCTCGAATTGTTTTACAGCTAAGAATTCCTTCGAAAGTATTCGCTGCTTTTTTCTTCTTTTTTTTTTCGCCCCATCGAGAAGAGCCTTTAGTACAGAAGGGGTGCGGGTTAAACCAGTTATATTTTTCTCCGAGTAAATGCAAAGGAGAAAGAGAAGAAAAATTCGAAGAACTTAGTCGATATCCGAGAAGATGTAGGTACCTTCAATTTTCCGTTCTCATTTTTCTAATATATTTTTCTTGTGGAAAGTCCGATCAAAATGAATTAATGAAAAACAACGAGAAAAATGAATAAAATATTATGGACGTCAATTTTTGAACTCCGGTAATTCAAAATATTTGAAAAAAAATATAAATAATCGTCAGTTTCGTACATTTTTGAGAATTTATCTAAGCGAGAGAGGATAAATAATTTTGGAACTTTATAATTTTTTGTTCTCAAATATTTCGCTTGTTTACAAGCTGAAAGAAAATAATGAAATTTGAACAATAGCCCTGTAGAGTAAAATTATTTTTCTTTCAGAATAAAATTATTCGGTTTTTTTTTTTTTTTTTTTTTGGTAATACTTTTTTTCCAAATGTGTCCGACTGATTCGTGAAAAGACGAAAAAATAAAAAAATAAAAAAACACGTACATAGCCTTTTAAATTTTTGTGAATTCGCTATAAACGAATATTTTAAATGAGTTCCAGTAAAATGTTAATTAATGTAAGTATTGATTGAAAATGATTTCGAAATCATCAACTGAAGTGTGTATATAACTAATGACTTCGAAAAGAATTTTCTTGCTACTTTTTCATAAAAATTTTAACATTTAAAAAATTGAATGGGAAGTAAAAATTTCCATTTTGAATGAGTCTCGAATAAATGTAGGTGAATTACAAGGAGAATTAGTGTTAAGCTATTCAGAACAGAAGTTGAAGGTAGAAATTTTACATCACACGACGTCCATTTTTTGTTTCACTGCATCCTTTTTTCCTCCTCATAATTTTGAATAGTTGAGAAAAGAGAACTAAGTATTAATTTTACAGATTAGCATAGTACTGTTCGAAGGAATTTTTAGGGTGTTCACTTTATAGCTACAGCTCATAGAAAAATACGACCGAATATTGTTTTTATGACTTAAACAATTCCTATTATTTTAGTAAAGTATTATCAATATCTTTTAAAAATCAAAATTTAACGAGAATTGGCAACGTTCACGGAAGTAGAGACAGAAATAGGCATGTTGTAGAAACATTAATGCTCAACATTGGGCTCGAGTAACAGATATTGTAAAATAACATGTCAATATCAAAGAATAAAATTTTTTATTGTTTTTATTTTATATGTTGTTAATGAAGAAATGTAATATTCTGTTAAACCTTTTCTCATGCTTTAAATTACATTTTTACTAAAAATGTCGAACGCAGTGCAAACAAGTTGGCACATCCATCAGAAATTTTTCTAATATTTTCTTCAATATTGATGATACGATCTTAAAATTTTCACCCTTTATCGTTAAATTTTGATTCAAGAAAACTAATTGACTTACCTACATTGCTTTACAAAAATAATTGGAACTTTTTACGTTATCTGAAATTTTACTAATATCTCCAATATTGGCGATACAATCTTGAAATTTTCAACATTCGATTTATCTTGAAATTATTATTTTGAGAAGCTACCACGTTGCTTAAGAAAATAATGAGAACTTTGTAAGAGACAAAAACAGAATCTAAATGTATTTTTTATGGGTTAATCATAAAGTGAACACTCTGTATAAATACTGTAACTCATTTGCTTTGAAATAATAAAAAACTTTTTTTTTTGGATTTAATTCTATGTTAAGGAGACTTGGGTTCAAAAGTAAAAACCAGAAGTCTTAATTTAAAGTGATAATGTTTGGTTAACTGACTACAGCAATGTCCGATCATATAAAATGGTCTTAAAGAGGTCATCAGTAAATCCTTCACCACCTGATTACAAAGATACTCAGTCAAATGAAGTACATAGTTTACAGTGAATCATCAGTAATGATGTTTAGCCAACTGACTAAAGAACTGCTCGACCAGTCGCATAATACTGACAACTCTGGGTATTAATGTGTTATAATCATTATAACATCCAGTGTTGCTTTCCTCATATCCCTTTTAATTATATTTAGCCTTAGTAGCTAAATAGGGCAGTAAATATGTACTTCCCCCCTCCATCAACAAAATAAATATACAAATGACTAACTAAAATCAAATAAGAAAACAGAATATTAGTGAAACTCAAAAAATCACGATTCAATGAAAAAAGAAAATAAATTTATAGGTTAAAAATTAATTTTGAAAAGATATTCTTTTACAATTGAAAAACAACCCATCTCACTCAACAACCAATAATACGTTAAAAGCATAAATACCTATGTGTCTGAAATTATTTTTAAAAAAATCAAAAAATTGAATAAATCTGAATAAAAATTATACCCAGTCTGGGATGTGAATCTGCGTCACCAGTCTGAAAGAGTAGTATTCCATCCATAAGCTACTGTAATAGATAGTTATTAGCCTCCGAATGAATAAGCTATACAACAACATGTGTTGTGTATGAGTATTATACAGCACTATACTCAATTGTAGTACTAAAAAACTCTGCAGATGTTTGATATTGAAATAACGTCTTTGTCTGCTGGGTAGTGACTTCATAGAGTATTAAATGTAATAGAAGACGCGTATGAAACTAAAAATGGCACCACTTTCACAATCAAAATATTTCCAATTTTAAGGAACCTTGTAGTTTTCAATTTAATTTTTATTTACGAAATTCTTATTTATTCATTAATTTAATTCAATTCAATTATTTGAAAAAAAAAACAAAAAACTTATGGTTATTGCCACTGATTCCAAATTTGGGGTAAGCAAATTGGAATTTGGTACCATAGGAGTATAAATAGTAGTGGTACCATTTATCATGACAGTATTGAGATGAGCCTGCGCCTTTTATTATATTTAATATTGATCTGTAAGTTACTTAAATAAAATTGTATAAAAATTAATATTAAAAGTGTTACTTTTTTGAAAATCTTTATAAGTAAATGGTTCAATTACTTAACTGCATCCCACGAATTACTGATTTTTTTGGGTGATTGTTGTTTTCAAGAAGTTAGAATTTGATTAATACAAAATTTTCCATTCGATCATAGTCAAATATTAGTACTGATTGAATTTTGAAGTCACCCCAAATGCTAGCTCATGCAGATATTAAGCATTTTAACCTGACCCTTCAGGTTTTAGCGATGGGTCCCCAGCCAAAAAACGACAGGAAAGAGCGACCCAAAAGTAGCGCGTATATAAGACCACACATTATAATAAGCGCGTAGAGAGAGGGGGCTAAAACCTGAAGGGTCAGGTATTTTACATTTTAGCCGTCAGGCTCAAAGTAATACATCCCGGGGGGTGGAGGGGGCGGAGCCCCCTCCCGAGGCCCGAAGCGCCGAGTTTTTTTCAATAATTATTGTCCTAAGCCTATAGTTTTGTAAATGTTGGCCGGCGTGGTAATATAATTGCACCTTAAAAAAATAAGAAGTTCGAAAAAGTGAATCCAAATCTTCACAATGTCAAAAATTATTTCAGAAAACACTAATCAATTTGGACCAAGAATACGTTGAAAAGAGAAAAAAAAATCGCGAACATTAATTTCTTTTAAGTGCCAGTGTATAAAAGCGATATTAAATTATATACTTACATTAATTTTATAAAATATGTTAACTTCTCTCGACAACCCTTCACTTTAGTATTCTTCTTTCCCTTCACTTTTATTCTGATGTCTCTTTACCTAAAGAATTTAAGAATATTAGATATTGGGTATTCGGTGAGTGATTAGGTAGAGTCTGAATTTTTCGATAATTGATGCCTGTATTATATTTATTGACAAATCCATGTTTTAATTCCGTAAAATAGCTGATAAGTCCCTTTATGAGGTCCACTCACAAAAAAAAAAAACTTGATACCACTTACTTAGGTAGGTAACCTACTATATTTAGAATCCAAGAAAAATCCTGTTTCATCACAGTTTCAGATAAAAAAATAATTAAATAATTTAGCAAATTCCTCGCTGGTCTTCAATCTGTACCATCTCTGATTTTTATGTATGTTTTCAGATATATATATATACATATACATACATACATACATATATAATGTATTTTTTTTGTTCTATTGAATAACCTATGGATTTTTATTTCATAAATGCGTTCGTTGAAACATTCGATGGTTCAGTAATATCTTTCTTATTTCAAGTTCTAAATACTTAGTTCCAATAATTTCTACCTCCTTCAGTAAGTTCTCGGATTTTATATGAAAACAAAATTTGATCAATTAACTTTAACATGAGTATCATAATTAAGATCAAGTTTGAGAAATTCAGTTGCAAAAGTATCTAGTTAAATTATAAGAATGTTTGTCCTTGTAACTACTTATCAATAATACGGAGTGTTAAAATAATGCTTTAAGAGATTCTAAAGTTCAAAGATCTATTACCACATCTGAGCACCAATTATGTTGGCTCAATAATCTGTAGGACGAGTTTGAAAAGTATATAGAAGAAAAAATAAAGGTGGGGGAACGCAGAAAAATTGATTTTATACAATCGAACCAAAGTTCTTGACCTCTGAAGAAATCGAAATGAATGAATGGTATACATGTAATTGTAAGCCTGCATACTATACTTACTTTGACAAGAACACACCATGCACAATTTTGAGGAAAGGATGGAGAATAAATTCTGCAAGAATATAAATTACTCTTCTATGTGGGAATTCTCTAGATTATTTTTAATTTTTTTATAACTAGTTTTCTAACTTGTTTATGTAGAGTTCATATAAGTTACTACGGGTATTATTTTGCAAGGAAATTAAATATAAAGACATCGATCAAATTTGAAGTAATTTTGACGAATCAATGGTGGACCACTTTTGTGAGGAGATTTTTCCTTGATTTACAAAAGCTCAAAATTACCGTAGCTTATATCAGTTTTTACTCAATTCCGATAATGATTTCAAAACGCATTAAGTTTGATTTTTTGATAAAAGTTTCTATACTATAATAAGATTTCTTTTTCTTTGCTGCTGTGGAATACAAAATTATGGAATGGAAAGAGAAAATTCGACTTCTTACCATTCAAAAGTCACTAACTTCTTTTATTAAAAAATCATTAATCATAGGCCCCGACTTAAGGTAGAGTTTTGTTGATTTAAGTATTAGGTACGTGCATAATATATAGGTAGGTATTGTATGCCTACATTAGCCGATACATTTTTTCTATCAAATAGGTACCTAATGAAAAATTCGATGTCTAGGTTGAATGAGAACCTAGAGATTTTCACATTTTTTCTTCAGTTCTCCCTGCGATAATTTTACCAAGTCGGCATTACTGTCATTAATTCATTGAAAGAAGGATACTTATTCCAAACGGGCGTAAGAACACTTAGATAGTTATTTTCCAGGCGAGTAAGTAATACTGTTACGATACTGTGGAAATCGATCATACGTTATGCAATAAGGCGAGTATATTGTATTTAAGTTGGTTTCAAAACTATTCATCATTTGGGGTCGAGAGATACAGCAGCCAAAAAAATAATAACAGTAGTGAACTTGAACCAGTTTGGAAAATTGAAAACCTGTAGAATGACTAACGTCTGCCTACCAAGGGCATGTATAGCTCCTTCTTAAGGGAGGTTCACACATTTTCAGTGGTTTATTCTGACCCTCCTACAACAAAAAATCACCAAAATTTATAAAAATACACAATTTTTGGAATTCAAGCCCATTTTTCTTTGCTAAGAGGGTTCACACCCCCGAAGTCCCCACTAGTATACGCCCTTGCTTCCAACTTTTCAAAGTCGTAGGAAGTGTATTTAAAATATGTCTGTTCATTATAGTATAATCATTACCCTCCCCTATCCTCCGATCTTTCCACCTATAAAAATCAAACAAATATTCTTTTAATTAGGAACTTCTGTTATTCTGAAACTATAAAGAACATAGAGCATGTCTGTTCGATAACTTTTATGAAGGTCACTTGTTAGTAAATACTACAGTCGATTGTTAAAAACGAAAAAAATTTATAAATTTACTTATAGAATCCAGTTTGAAAAATCACTATAATTATTAGAAAATCGATATTCTAAATAATTATATACGTTTGGATTTACAGGATACCTACGATTGATTGATTTTCGTTTTTGGTTCGAGTATGGCGATGTAAAAGAATAGAAGATTTCACTTAAATTCACGAAACAGAACAAATTTTGCAAAATTTCGTGAAAAATTTTGAGAAATATTTCTTAAAAATTAGTTCATTCATAATGTTTTAACGATTTAAATGCTTTCCCGTAAGGGTTTCTAAAGAAAAGCAAAAAATAAAAAGAAACGGATTACTAAACTTGAACTTCGGATGGAAAGTTTGTTGCCGCATTTCTTTCAAATTTCCCCCAAAATTCGTGAAAAAACATAAAAAATATGGTTTGGCAAACCACCAGCCCCAAATGAGTAGACAAAAATTTGTTGAGTTCTGTAAAAATTTTACAATGCCCATTGAATAGGTACATTCTAGACTATAGGGGGGACGTGTACTCAGTTCTTCCGCAACCTTCGCCAATGAATTAATTAGTAACTTATAAAGAATGATAAAATTTCGGCATCACATGAAGTTAAATGCTTGTGATAAAAAATACAGATGTCTAGGTATATTACGAAATAAATTATATTTACCTGTACGATTTGGACATTGGTGTAAGGAATCATTACTTTGCACCATATTACACTGAAGAATATCTAACATAATATCAGTAATGTTATTCACCACTAGCCACCAACTTCAAATATTTTAATCGGGTAGTCGAATAATTCATTAAGAAAAGTTGAAAAAAAGTCAAAAAATACACCAAACAAACACCATTTATCACCGGACAGTAGGTCACTAACTTATCGAATTTTACGAATACACCCTCAAAATGAAAACAAAAAGAAAAAAGAAAAAAACCACCAATCAATAGCAAAAAATTTAAAAAAATATTGTCTACATTTGAACACCATTTAATCGAAAGTTGTATGTAAACGCGATTATTTCGGTATTATTGGTTTAAGAGTAATTAACTTTTAACTTGGAAAGTGTAATAAATAATGATGTAAAAAATTTTGGTAAAAAAAAAAAATGTATGCATATAGATGTATATATATATATATTTTATAGTAGTACAGACTCTGTGTTGATAGTTAAACGTAAAATGAGGACATATTTTATTTACGTCGGGCTTAAATTCCCCTCTAGAAACGTTATTTACCCCAACTGCATCTCTACTTCCTGACTTGTGTTGCACATTCCGCCCCCTTTTTACGTCATTGGTCGACGTAAAACGTGTGTACGCCCTTTTATTCACAACAAATGTACACGCACTCACACAAACAGATACACGCACACATGCACACCGAAAAACTTATCCCTGATTTTTCGTTGACAGTTTTTTTTTTTTTCTTTCTTTGGGAAAAAAATTTGGTACAGCTTTCGGCTGTGGTGACGATAAAACTGTCCTTTGGGGAATTTTTATTGTCGTTAGACGCGTGTATTTTTCTTATTTTCATCCCTTCTCCTTAACCCTTTCTTTAAATTTTCTTTTTTTTTTCTGGTCGATTGTACGCACGCATTTTAATTTGTGCACAAGTCGCTGTATTTTTAACAAACATAATAACAACTGTATTTCGTATGTATGGGAATGAGGTAAAAGTATGATGGCAAAGGTTAAAATCGTTAGCTAAGGGATGAGGGCTAAACGTTTGTGGAACATTGACATCGTGGCTTAAATGAGTAACCACATTAATCATAATTTTCTTCGTTGTCCTTGACCTGTTTATTTTCGTTCAGCACCGTTATGAAGATCGAAAGTAAAGTATGCAGTAGGTATGCAAACTTAAAATAAAAATAAAATTATATATACGTATTTAACCAGTTCATTAGAATGAATGGAATTTTGTGATAATATGCCTCAAGTGATATGTTGTAGCAATGACAAAGCTTCAGTGAACGGAGGGTAATAAAGAGCTTCAAAAATAGTTTTAGCCTGTCTTCAAAATTCTGTCTTCAAAATTCTGTCTTCAAAATTTTAACTGAAAATTTTCCGTATAAATTATACTTTCTAGTAATTTACTGCTCAAAAATACTCTTCTTGTTGAAAAAAATTTCATCGAGTTTTCGTTTTTTAAATATTTATTAACAATCTTCTTGCTTCTTGAAAAAAAAAAAAAAAATGATGTTCTGTTATACAATAGATTGAATGGATTAATTTTTGGTGGTAATAATTACCCTCACCCTCAATAGTTATTATTGAACTGGAGACATTTTTTTTTCATAGAGTTTTTTCCCTATTGACACGAAAAAACTGGTGGAATCTCCAAATTAAGGCATTTTTAATTTGGTGCACCTGAGGAAGAAAAATTGTATTATTATACCATCATCTAAATAATAATTATAACTAACGGAGGCAACAATAATAGATCACATTCTATTAGATTTTAAATATAATAGTTATTCCATTCTTGTGAAGATCTTCCTCTGTTATGACAGCGATGAGTCAATTGGGCAATGGAATATTCTTTTTCCAAAACAATAAATAATAAAAAAAAAAAAAAAAAGAAAAATTCGAAAAAACTGATGTGATTTCTTCTGTGTTTTCTTAACAGGAGTGTTTTGGCACTGAAGAAGTAAATTTTTGAAATCTCCCTTCCATAGAACTACTTTGAACCCAACAATGGTAGTAGAGGTATAGGAGCTGTCCTTAGAATTAGGAGTTAACTTTTAAACTCCTCATATTTGGCAAAAATTACTGTTCTATTACTGCTTAAAAAATTATTTTGAATCCCTCTGAACAATGTGGCGGTGTGGTATTTGACACTGACCATCGAACCAAAGATCACTTAATCTTAGGCACCTATTATAGTGGCCTTAGCCGCTAGTTTGTTTAACGTCCATAAGACAGTAAAATACGTTGTCACACTCCTCCTCACCGAAGTGTAACTGTCTGGCGACCGCCTTGACTCCAGTATAGACTCCAGCGCCCTGTGCGCTGTTGCCAAACATACTGCGCCTGGTGTATGCGCAGTAGCTCGTGTCTATATCACGATACTGGGGGCGGTGTACACCAAGCTGATCTTCTGAGACCAGTTTATCTGTTTTCGACTTGTTCTGAAAAAGAAATTTACCTTTTTAGGTAAAAACATACATATAATATAGATTTTATTGAAAAAATAAAAAACAACTTATATTATATACTAAGACTTAAAATATAAACCAAAGTCAAAAACAAATTATTATAATAAGAAAAAAATTTAAAATTAATTAAACTTTTTATGTTTAATGACTTTTGTCCACAAACTGCTGGACATTGTTTTGTAGGAACAGTTATTGTTGGCCATAATGGAGCGATTCTGTGAAAGGAAGAGTAGGAATTAGCAAGTTTGTATTTAGAATTTAAAGTGTAGTTAAAAACTATTTAAACTCTAATTGGTTGGATCGATCCACTAACACTTATCGTTCGCTTTCACTATAAGGGAGCTAGACAACAATAATGAGATGTAACATACTCTTAAGTCAGTTGGAAGGGTAGTAAAAGGTGCCAATTTTCTTTTATAATCCTTCGGTTGCTTAGTATAGTATGTATTTTCAGATCAAGTGATATGACTAAGTTTCAACCTGAGGTAGTTGGTATTTTGTCATTACTATTTAGTTCCAAAGGTGCTAAAAACTTTATGGATCTTGTAACAACTTTCGAACTAGGTAGTAAAATATCTGCATGACGGATTTTACCATCACGAGAAGTGTTCAGGTTTACAATTTTGGCAATTTTGTAAATACCTGGTTTTGTCATATAATCCAGAACATGGACTATATCACCAATCTTTGGTTCAAATGTTACTATTTGATATACATTATCTACACCTTTGCGAACTTTATCTCTCAGGTATGGGAGATATAATCCTTTCCAGGTGGCCCAAAGTTTGGTGAGCAAATCTTGATCAACTTTCCATAAATTCTGTAAAGTTTTTGTTGTTGGAGTTATTTCATCCAAAGGTTTATCAAGATCTAATGTGAATACATGGAAGTTAGCGTGTAAAAAGTGAGCAGGGGTTAAAGTCCATTGTTTAGCATCATCAACAGCTGGACACAATGGTCTTTCGTTCATCATAACTTGGATATTTTTAAGACTAGCTTGAAAATTAAGTTGATGATGAGCATGATGACCCATTACTCGATAGAACATTTGTTTAAAAACTCCTATCAGTCTTTCAAACGAGGCACCATACCACGGAGCTTTCGCAGGTGTAAAGTGCCACGTTATTCCTTTTTGGTTTAGTTGATCGTGAACATTTTTATCTAAAATAAAGGTGTCCCAAAATTTTGGTAAAAATGTTGCGATTAATGTGAATTGTGCTGCATTATCAGACAATATCACTTTTGGTGTGCCACAATCAGCAAAGAAAGTTTGTAAAGCAATCCATATTTCACTCGTATTTAAAGACGAGAGAGAAATAAAGTAGACTGCTCTTGTTGAAAGACAAGTGAATATCAATATCCACCTTTTGTATATTGGTGACGTTGGGGTTGCCAATTCCTTTTTCTTTTTTGGTAAATATTGGTCAAAGACCGCAAAAGGACCAAAAACATCAATTCCTGTGTAAGTGAATGGATGAGAAAAAGGCATGGGTCTAAAATCTGGCATGGCCGAATGCGTTGGTTGCGTAAAAGGTCTTTTGTCATGTTTTTTACAAAGTATGCAGGCTCCCTTTAATATTTTTGGAAGAACTTGCATTGCACGAAATACAAAATAAGTACGGCGAAAGGCTGCCATTGTAAATTTGATTCCCGTGTGACAATTCAAAGTATGTACATTTAATAAAATTAATTTTGTTAAATGAGACTTTGAATGTAATAACACTGGAAGCAGCAAAAATAGGCCTGCCTTTAGGCTGGCCTTTTTTCATATCCTGAAAGTTTTTAGGGTTATTAAAAGTTTTTGTAGAATTTTGTTTTTAAGGACCTTTTTTGTCTTCAAAAATTTCGTGGATTTTTACAAATTCACGAATAGCTGAAAATAAATGTGAAACATATCTTTCCGTGCTTTTTAAATTATTTAAATATGAACGTAGCGGGAATTTTTTAACTGCTACGTTGAATAGCTGTTCTTCATTAACGACATTAGAAATAATTCTGTACCTATCAATAAGAACAGCTATACCATCCATGGTATCTTGTATGGACGATATATTGTCTATTGCGATTGGGAAAGCTGTAATCTGGTACCAGATTTCTGCTTTAACTTTTGATTGATCACCATAACGATCATGTAAAAATTGTAATCGTTGATGGTAACCAATCTCATTAGAAGCAAAGTGACTAAATTTTTTAACTATTTCTTCAGGTATTGCATTCTGAAGGATCGAAATTTTTTGCGGTATAGTGATGTCATTACGTAGATGTACGTATAATCGAAAGCTACGAATTAAACCCGGATAGGTTAAAATTTTTCCGTCCCATTTTTCTAGATAGAATTTAGGGGCTTTTAAATTCATCAGGGGTTGTTCTGACTGAATCGAATTGTCCGATTCCCAACATTTTGGTATCGGGTTTTCATTTGCGGAAAAAATAGGGGAATTTTGTGTTTCTCCTATTAAATTTGGAACCATAGAGGCTAATGAGTTTAAATTCGAATTAACGGGATTTAAATCCATTTGTTGAAGTACGGGCAAATTTGTTGATCGTACGGAATGTTCGGGTGAAGGATCAGTAGAAATTCTTTTGTTTACTGGTTCTTCATTTGTTATAGTTTCAAGTAAGGTATTACGTTTACGATTATTAATTAAATTAATATTATCGTTAGTCTTACCTTTTCTGATGATCGGTTGAATGTATTGTTGAGAAAAGTCTTCAAAGGCGATCTGAAACGTATTTTCTATCGTCTCCTCTCGACGTCTTTGCTGACTTCTCATTTTTTCAACTGCTTTTTCAGCAGTTTGCAAATCAATCATCACCTTCGCTGCTTCGACAGCAAACTGTCTCATCAGGAGTTTTTGCTGACAAGTTGTTTCTTCCTGATGGCAGATTTCCTCCATCCGTTCTCTCGCTAATCTATCGATCTCTTCTCGAGAGACTAGCAGTTGTTCCAGTTGTTCCTGTACTGGTTCTGGAACTGGTTGTTGATTTGCAATTGAATTACGTCTTGATGAGTGTTGAGGTTGATCAACACTTATCGGTAGTGGATCTGCAAAGGATGGGAGAGGAAGGGACATTGGGGACTCTTTCGGGAATCGTTCCTCAATTTCAGCTTCAAAACACTGCAAGTTACGTATATATGTTCTTGCAAGTACCATAAGCTGAAGATCTGTTCCCCTCGGCATCCTCTGCAATTCACTAATATGGAACTCAATTGCCTTTAACTGTCTTCGAGCTGCCAATCGAGTTAAATTGGGGTTGTTGAGCAGCGACTCCAATTCTTTGGTATAACCGCCAGCGGCAGTTACATTTCCATGGAAAATTTCCATGTCCACCACTTGTTCTTCCCAGGAACTAATACTTCCTTCCCGAGAATTTTGTTCTTCAGGGTAAGCCCACTTCCGGTTTAAAGGTGCTTCTGATTTCTGACGAGCTCTCCCAATATTGGGTGAGATTTGTTGGCTCGGGAGCATATTGAAACCAGGAGGGGGTCCTACTCTGGAGGTCGAAGGTTGCGGATTATGTTGTGACTCAAGGATGTTTTGTACATCCCTGAGTGTGGCGGTTTGTGGTTGCTGAATGCTATCACTTTCTTGATGTTGTTGTTGTTGTACGATCTGTAGCTCCTCTTCTTCCAGGAGATTTACAACTTCTTCAGGTTGCTGGCCATCCTGAGGAGCGGGTAATGGTGGTGGTGGTGGCGGTGATTGTTGCGACGATCGCGAACTTGTTGATCGTTGTGAACCGGTGATGTTGTAGACATTTTTGTATCTGTAATTAACAGATACGAAATTGTGAATATTTCATTACCATATATTTTATCATGGAAAATAATTTTTTTTTTTTTTTTTTTTTTTTTAATAAATTTTACGAAAAGGAAAAAAAAAAAATTTTTTCCACTCTTTATAGAATTTATTTTATTTACGAGTCATGCTGATGAAAAATCGGGCATGACCCGTAAGCGCAATGAGGTTTTAATTAATTTTTACACGAAATATGCAAAGTTCAAAATTCTCATATGCCTACCATTCATTACAAATCATACCAATAAAAAATCAGACATGACCCGTAAGCGCAATAATGGCCCATGATAATTTTTTGACACAATTATAAAGGATAATAATTTTTTGAAAAATACCTATCATTCACCACGAATCATGCCGATAAAAAATCGGGCATGACCCGTGGGCACAATGATGGTATTTTCAAATTTTTACATAAGAATTGCAAAATTAAAATTTTTTACAAATATCAATCATTTTTTACTAGTCATATTGATAAAAAATCGGGCATGACCCGTAGGCGTAATGATGATATTTGTGAATTATACATGTAAATTAATTTATGCATAATAATTGTTAAACTAATTGAACATATGGGTCAAGCCGTAAAATTAATTTCGGCGTGACCCATAGGCGCAATGACGTAAATTTAATAGCGACACTGCCTATTTTTAATAAGAGTAAAATAATAAAAAAAATTTTAAACTTCATAATTAATTCGCTTGAGAATTAATTATGATTTATTTTTGAAAAAATAATATGATTATCAATCGATTATTTTTACGAACAACAAAAAGTAATTTATTCCATTTTAAATTGACAAATTATGTAAAATTTCCTTTACACGCAATTTCACGAAATGACGAGTTTTTGTTAATTAAAAATTTGTTTTGATACACAAAAATAGTTAATTTAGAATTAATTATTTGAAATATATTAAAATAAAAACAAATTATTACAAAACACAAGAAAAAACAGCAAAAAAGCATAGGAAATCTACAGACGACATTCAAAATCATTCAAAATAAGAGTGAATTTTCGATGCAGGTTGAATATTTTGTCACATTCGTAAGATAGGGGTATCTACGCATGTGCAAATATTGAACCGATGTCTGTTTGCTGCTTTTTTATTGTGTTTGTGTTGGTTTTTCCCTCGTAATTACGATTGTTCGTAATGGTAGGGTAGCACTTTTGCCTTGACCGTACAAAAGTGTGTTAGTGTATGTGTGTAATTATGTATATAACTACACGAATTGCTTGCACAGACCTGCAAACTCATTTTTTTCGTAAGCAAAGTCATTTGTTTGACCTTCACTTCGTCAGTTTTATGCATTATTGACACAATCTCTATTATTTTGGTAGAGATTGTGTCTTTTTTAAGAAACGTTTAAAAATTGTATAAGTAAGAGAGAGAAAAAGGATTAATTTTTTCTCTTTCTATTCAATAGTTCTCGTTCGCCATAAAGGCAGGAGCGAGGATTATTGTATATGATGTGATTTTTTCCCCAGAATTTTTTCGAATTCAAACCACGAAAAAACTCTCGATTTATAGATTTACAATACGTCGGCCATTTTTGTCTAACGTATTCTCTATTTCAAAAGGCGGGAAAAATTTTAGCGACAAAAATTTTTACTGTTATTACGTGTTACTGAGGGCGGCGAAAAATTTATTTTATTATAAATAAATATTTTCGTCGTCCATGTTATTGTAATATATTTACGGAAATTTATTCAAAGTCCCGTATGATTATTTTGTTGAGTTGAAAAGGGGAAATAATTACATTTTCTTTTCTTGTGGAAGCAATTTTTTTTTTTTTTTGGAAAAAATGGTAAAACTCCATTTATTTGGAAAAAATGGTAAAACTCCATTTTTTACACGAAATTTTATCATTTGGCATTTATTATTTAATAGATTTCATTTTATTGATACCTATTTATTGTTAGTTTTATGAGATGTTATCTCTAACACCTCATAGTCCGAAGGAATTTTTTCATTGTCCCTGCTATCATATAGTGGCCTTAGCCGCTAGTTTGTTTAACATCCATAAGACAGTAAAATACGTTGTCACACTCCTCCTCACCAAAGTGTAACTTTCTGGCAACTGCCTCAACTCCAGTATAGACTCCAGCGCCCTGTGTACTGTTGCCAAACATACTAGGCCTGGTGTATGCGTAGTAGCTCGTGTCTATATCACGATACCTATTACCTTGTAAATTATTGAAACTAAAAATTTTCATAATTTAAACGAGAAATCATATTTTGCTTCGTTAATTACCAACACCGTGAAAATGATATTTGAAAAAATCCGTACAAAAAGGAGTGCATGTTAAACTCTTGTCAGTTCCATTTAATATGCTTCGCGAATTGCATAATCGCCCTCCTAAAGATAGCAATAGATAATGAAACGTGCGTTGGTAACGGCTGGCAATCTTTGAAGCCATCTGAGAATCAAAATAAAATTAAACTGTGACAATGGCTCATATTCGTACCTTAGACGTTCAGTTTACATAAGTGAACACATTAGGGGAAAAAATAAATGTATCCACTTACTATAGTTCAGTATTTTTAAAACGTAATTTTGGCCACCTAAGTATGAATAATTAGGGAAAAACACAAGTATGGTTAGAAGGTTGTTTAAGTGAATTTACTTATAGCTAAATGCCATCAGCGTTAATTGAATACTAAATTAGAACTAAGGATGAATATGACCCTCATTGTCTTAATCCGATGAAATTTTTCAAGTAGATAAATTCAACAAATTTCTTCTCAGAGTACCTATTACCTAAACTTCAACCGAAACTAAAGTTGCTAAGTTTGAATAATTTCAAATTTAGATTCTAATTTCATTAAAAAAGGTTTATTCCGTGTCCTTTTCTTGAATAAATTTTTTTTTTATGAGATTGGCGGAAATAGAACGTTCCTATGAGTATAACAATCGATCATATTGCAGTACATAAAAATTACAACCTCAATAGTGTACTTGTGTTACCTATTATAGAGCTCTGATGAAAAAAGATAAAAGGCATACCAACATTTTGAATAATATTTCAATTGATTGTAATAGGACTCGTCAGTTGATTTAATGCAATTTTATTAGCTCTTTTTTTTATGGCAAAAAACGTGTTGAAATTGAACTAACTATAGTTGAACTTGTCGCATCAAATGAGTTTTAACATTGTTTATGCGAACAATCTAAAAATATTTTCAAAATTTTTCATATTCCATCTTTAAGAAAGTTATGTATTTATTTCGCTTATTTTATGAATTCGTTGCATAAAATATCATTTTTTCGATAACCATTCAGAAATTAGATGGTGACGGTGGGAATTTTGATTTCAAAAGGGAGAAAAAAATAGGAAATTAAACAAAATATAACTTGAACGAAAGACATTATATGCCGGAATAAGTTTATTTTAATAAGGGCACTAAAAAACACGCTGCTTATTACAATTTTAAATTTCTCTCTTAATGGATTCAATTTTCCAGTAAATATATATTTTTTATAGTAAGAAAAATAAAAAAAATAAAAATTAACAACTGCTCAAAAATCGCATTCGAATAAAGAAAACGGAGAAAAAATTTCCCTATAAATTTAAAAATTTGTAAATCAAATGAAATATATACAAAAAAAAAAAAAAAAATCGAAACGAAATGGTTTTACTTCATTAGCATTTTTAATTTCGTTTCTAAAATTTAATCTAAAGGGAGTTGAAGTTGTGGAAAAAAACATTTAAATATGGTTTAGGGACTCTGGTCGAATGAAATATTCTGGGAATTGAGAAAGGGGAATTCATACTTTTGAGAAATCAGGAGTGCTTACGTAAAAGCAAAAACATGTTTTAGGAGGCGAAGCAGTTTATTTCTCCGCTGAAAATTTATTAAGATGAAAAAAAAAAGTTTTTGATTCTTTAGATATATTAAATTTGAGAAAAAAAATGTTGACAAAGCAGCTAATCAGGGGTAGTAGGTATATTTATAAAGTTAATAACATCATAGTCAACGGCGAAAGTGATGAAGGTGGAATGTTAAGAAATGAGGAAAAAAAAAAAAAAACGAAAATAAAGTTTTCTCTTTATGATTTCAAGTAGGTAATCGTTTTGAAACCAAAAGTGTCCTAACCTCGAACCTAAAGTAGGTATTCTATTTTTGTTCGTTGTCCTTTTATGAAAACAGTTTTCTTTTCGTAATATCAAAATGCCTCAATAGTTAAATGTTATTTGAGCATTTTTTTTTTTTATGTCTCGATCTATGCTGTTCTTATTTTTGTGTATGGTTTCTTGCGAATATTTTTATTGGCTTTAGGGATAAAAATTGGAATTTTTGTTGTGTAGGCCTATTCTCGTTCAAGTCCGTGCGGTTATAACGGCGACAGATAGTCATTATTTCAAAACGAAAATTTAATGAACAATCGTAGCACTTCTAACAGAAAAATTCAGCGTTTTGTGGGCGTTTTTCTGCGCATGTTGTTGTCATTGACCTCGTGTGTGACTTGTAACCTTCAACTTCGAACAATATTATTAAAGGCTAATAGCTATGTTCTTCATGGAAAAAAGGTACGAAACTCTAACATTTACCACTTTTTCATAAAAGACTATTCTACTCGGGGAAGTACGGAATTAATTCTTTGACGAGGCTTTGAGCGAAGTTGTCTATTTTCTGAGAACCTAGAGTCTTAAATCACAGTTTCACACTTTTTTGCCATAAATAGAACAAAACTAATAAGGACTGAGCTATTCGTGTACAAAACAAGTGATTTTAGCTCCTGCGGTGAGCCAAGAAGAAGGTGCTAGCAGCTATATTTCAATATAAATGAGAAATAGGCATTAAAAATTCTAGAACGCAGCAGCAGCTCCGTTAGAAAAAATGGGTTTTCGAAAAATGTAAAATTAGGTAGTCACTGTACAAAGCTATCAACAGATCGTAATGAATATTCGTTCTGAACTACGTTCCTAGTGGTCCAAAATTAGTCATTTTATAGGCGAAATAAAAACAAAAAAGTGTTACCGGAAGTACCGTGCGACTGATCTTATCAAAATTTATAGTAGCCAGTTATAATACTTGTTATAAATTTCGTAGTTATTGGTCGAAAATCGATAACTTTATAGCCAAATCAAAAACGAAAATAGCCATACCGGAAGTACCTTACGGGCGTTCCGCATAAAAATTTATAGCAGATTATAATATATCATAGATAATAGATATTTTTTTCAAATTTCGTAGCTAATGGTTGAAAATAAGAAATTTTATAGGCAAAACAAAAACAAAAATCTCTATTTTGGAAGTACCGTACGACCAATCCGCACCAAAATTTATAGAAAGTTATACAATATCATTGTAAATATTTATTTCAATTTTCGTAGCTATTGGTCAAAAATTAAAAAATTTTATAGCCAAAACAGAAAGAAGAAAAGCAATACCGTAAATACCGTACGGCCGATCCGCAACAAAATCAATAGATCAAGTCCTTGACGTAATACTAATGTTCGATCCAAATTTCATGCCTATCGGATGAAAATTGCGACTTGCACCGTGGTAGAATGGAATTGGCTAATATATACGTGTGTGAGTGTGAATTTGAGTCATTAGTACCAAAATTTTCCTTGAGTTATGAAACGAAAAATGTACTTACTCCCACCCCCAGGTTGTTCCATGACACCAAGATTAATAAGTAAATTTTCAATAGAAAACCTACTTAAAAATACCTATGTATACATTATAGTGAATTTTGCAGAGAAACAAAGCATACCTATGCTGATAAAAAGAAAATTTAAATTAAACAATTTTTTTTATTCTTTTAATAGACAGCATAAGGAGCGGGGGTAAATTTTACACGAAACAATTGCTTACGCAGATGCAATTTTATTGAAGGTAAATCCAAATATGGCTAACGTTTTTTAAAAATTTCAAAATGCTGCACCGCAGTACTAATTTTTGGTGATTTTCGTTAAAATTGGTAGAAAATCCCAAAGAACGAATTAAAAACAAAATTAGCTTTTCAATTTTTTTTTTTTCTGTTATGAAGTAGGTGTAGGTATATATTTAAGGCTAACTTCATGACACAAGATCATTCAGACTCGCAGGATTACCATTATGCATTACCTGAGTACATTATATCTGAAGAGACATTTTTTGAAAATCATATTTCTTAAAATAAATTTACTTTATATTTTAACTGTGAATAATACCCTCTATGGATTGTCTGGGAACTGATAGAAAAATTTTTCATTGAAATTTTCCGAATATGTTGTTTAGAAATAAATAAGTTTTACAGCCTGTCGGCAAAGATACATGGCTCATTGGAAGAAGAATCCAAAAACTCTGAAATTCTCGATATTAACTAATCATTTAGATTTTTCCCACTACTTCTCAAAGCCATATCAAAATTAACTAACTTATTGAACAGTAACTATGAAAATTAGCTCCAAAATGCATCTGTGCTCCCACTAGACTTTCGTATATGGAAAATTTGTTACATTTTGGAACAGTTTGAACAAATCTATTCGGACACTCGAACTGTAAACTTTTCCTCTCAACCATCACAATTCGGAAACATGCGGTTTTTGTTACCCACACATTTTTAAGGAGAGTGTTACACTTCTCTTTGTGATAAGGTTTCATTGTGTAAAAAATTTATGAGGAAATTAAACGAGTGATGAGAAAAATAGAATTCCACTATGATGTTTACCTGTTATAAAACAGCAAATTTTTATTATACGCTTTTATTGCAGTTACTAACGCGATAAAATGTGACGTAGTTCTTGTATTAACATCCAGAGGCGCTGAAATTGAGTTTCATTGCCATCAGTTATCTCTTATCAAGGTGCTTTTCTTTTAATTCGAGTTGGGTACTTTTATTTCTCCAACCGTTTTATGGCATCCTTGTAGTAATGCGGCTCTTTTGTCGAGGGTTGTAGTGTTCGAATCCCCACGGGTGTTGTTATTTCTACCAGCTTGGGTGAGGAGTTGCTCGGATCTGTACTGAATATGAACGAGATTGCTCGTACTCCCTGGGTATTTTTTTATTTTTTGATGTTATTATTATAGTGAGGAAAAATATATGAAAATTTAGCAAAGTTAAAACTACAAAATAAAAAGTCAGCTTTTCATTTCTTTTTTAATATTAATACTTTATAATATTCACAATGTTTTCGTACAAAGATTTCATTCTTGACTTAAAGAAAAATAGTATCAGTTTTGATGAAGATGATAAAAATATTAAATGTGTTATTGAAAGTGAAGAGAGTTTTGAAAAATTTTCACAAAAGCTGAAAGAAGCCGGCATTTCATTTTCAATTTGTTCATCAAATACTAAAAGTATGTCAATGAATTCTGAAAAGGTACTTCTTACCTACTCAATTAACTTCAAACCTGTCACACACATCAACTAAGCTACAAGTTGGACAGGTACTTGGGCTATTTTAAATATGACAAAGTTTTTTTGGACACCACAAGCTAATATTGTTTTCATAAAATATTCAGCTTAAATTTGACATTACATCAATAATCTACAAAATAAATTAGGATACTTAATTTTTTGGTAAATGTAAATTGAAAAGTGAAAAATTCCCACACTCCAGTCTCCATTAACTCTAATGATAAAAAAATCTGATAACTGAGACTTGTATTTCTATATCACTTTGTATGATTCACTGAATCATTTGGAAACGAACGCCTCACCCAAACTGGTAGAAATAACAACACCCAATCCCCACAGTGTCAGATTTTTTTTCTTTTCTAATATAAGTTTTTTCGAAGTTTTTGACATGTGACTTTGGTGGGAAAAGTTTTACTCATCTTATAGAAGCTATTTAAAAAAATTCATTTTTACCTAACTTATTATATTTATAGTTACGTTTTTGCCACGTTCACTCAGTCAAAAAGTGACATGGTTCAAAAAGTGCTGAATTTTTTTCAGAAACCATATCATTAGTTGAAATATAATTTTGTCCCTTCGAAGTACGGAAGAAAAAAATATCAACGTCTGAGTTTGGTTTCAATGTACAAGTACTTGAAACAAACTTTGAAACTGGTGCGATTTTTTATTGAGTAGACGAATTTTCTTTTTTTCTTCCCTTTAACATCCCACGAATACAGCAACCAAGCTAAAGTCACTGTAAATCAATTAAATTACATATTTTTCTTCGCAGTTAGGTACTTTCTGACAGTTACAAGAGAAGGCAGGATTTGTTTAAGGGAGAGGAGAAAGTTCATTGGTAAGTTAAAGTTCATAATTAAATATTTTCGCTCACATACCTGCCAGTCTTCTCTCGTATAGAAATTTCCCCCCACCTCTACACCACGAGTGTCATATAAAATATAGGTTCAATTTTGGCTTGAACACTTATATTAACATTTCATAGCTTAGTCAGAGGTAGGTCTGAGTTCTCAATTTGCATCTTGATTATAATGCTAGGCCTACAACATAATGTTGTGATGTCCGAGAACATAATTATGCATGTTACTGCAGGGGCTAAATATATTAGGCCAGAAAATAAAAAACTAGGACAGTTGAAATGAAAATAAAAACTGAAAAATCTCCCTAATATAGATAAAGAATGAAACACAAGTAAGGAGGATATATTTACAGTCGCAATTACAATTACAAAGTCTCCCTAATGAACAAAACACCTGCACAACTGATGAATTTCGTTTAACAGGTTTCCCACGTGGCAATGAACAAGACTTCTACTTCCCATTACAAGATTCAAATATAATATAATCACTTACAGTCAATAACAGAAATAAGAACACCAAGAAGCTCGATGACTTTGTTCATTATATATTGAATCTATTGGTGATATTGTGGCATAGATCTGGCTGTGCTCCAACTCGGATTTAGACTAACGGATCTGAACCACAAAATGAATGGAATAAAAACCATATTTTAAAGTTATGAACGAGCTTAGATTAGGATAAGATTTCTCAGGAACAAACTTATTATTATATTTCAATTATTAATATGCAAAAATATTTCATCTTCCATTTTTCTAGAAGAGATGTGAATTACCTCTCAATCTTTAACAGACTCAATGGTCAGAAAGAAAAATGAATCGAATTTAGAAGGAATACAGCAGGGAAAACATTATCTGAGTTGCAGCAACAGCATAAACTAACCATCAGGAAAAGTCTTATATGAAATATAACAGGCAAAATTAATAAAGATAAAAGCGAGAATTAACCTCAAATCATCGGTGAATGTTGAAAGAAAAGAACAAAGGTCGAAGAAAAAAGAAAAAGAAGTGAAGTATACAGAGTGGAATAAAAACAAATGTTAAGCACATTGAGTGCCTGACGATTTTCATTTTAAATTCTCGGTTTCCGGACACCTCAACGTGGAGAAAATAAAAATTAGGCCCAAGTAGATTTTTCGAAAAAATAATTTGCACCCATTTGCATTGTATTTTCATAACAGCCCTGTATTAATGCTTATTAATTATAATGGACGAGTTCTTTAACATTAGCAGTTTGGTTTGATAACCCTCTGCCCCCTCGCCCACCCTAAAACCGTTCATTTCAAAGACCAGATCGAGTATTTCGAGGAAAAAAAATCACATCTTACATGTCATTTCGCCTTTACGTCACGTTTACATCAAAAATCGAGTTTAACCAGAAGGGCCTTAAAAGATAATCTGGTTAATCTGTTTCCGATTATTGTATATATTTGATGAATGAAAGAGGATACACCTGCAGTTAACTGGGTGAAACCCCGCCACTTTCGTTTTTCTTCTCTATTTGGCTTATTTTACGCTTTTCGCGGCGTCATTTGTCATAGCTGAAAACACACAGAGAGAGAGAGAGAGAGAGAGAGAGAGAGAGAGAGAGAAAAGGGAAAAAAAGGGTCTTCAGTTCCACAGCTGCCTACAGCATTAGTCATGGATTGGAATTTTTCAAGAATCGCTAATCAGGCATGACATAACAATTCGTGGCAGCTTTAAAGCATCCCGTTTCCATCCCCCCGACTTCGTACTTTTTTTAGACCATCTTTTTCTTTCCCCCCTTCTTTGCCCTTTAATATTATAGAGAACCACTCTCGTTCGTTTTCCTCCTCCTTCGCTCTTGTTTTTTTCGTCCTCACTTCCTTTTTTTTGCTTTTTTTTTTTTGCTTCTTCTTTTGCTTTTTACCCCGCGATATCAATTTCACACTATTTGCCGTACATAAATTCACCCCTCTTTGGCTGCGCGACACAAAACAATAAACAATAGGATTCGGAGTATGAAGCGTGGCGGCCTATCTTCTGCAGCTCATATTATATTATCTCTTTGAGCCTTTTTAGTATGTACGAAACTGTCGGTGTAAGTCTAATGTCCTCTTGTAAAAGGGCAGAACAAGTGTATCGAAATGAAACAAAACGGTCCTGTTGCTGTTTAACTAATCGCAGTTTTTTTTTTTTTTTTTACTCTCTTTCTGGGTGTTTTATTCAGGAGGCTGTTCTTTTAACCCTTTTTTTTTCTTTTGACTTTTGCCTACGCTACGTTCGCGTTGCGGCCTAACAACTTTATCAGAATGAAAATTATTCTATAATGGATATAATGGTCTTATTGTGCAAAGGGACGTGCTTTTTGTTCTCGCGACTAAAATTTAAATGGAATAAAATTTATTTTTGTCGTTCGTTTTGTTTTACATAATAGCTGGATTATTCTATTATGCGAAAGAATTAAGTCAGGGTCTTCGAAATATGTCTGTACATTTCACCAGGAAAATAGTTTAGATTTATAGAAGCTAAAAGCTGAGTAAGTATAATTTAGTGGGTGTGAAATTTGAAATTTAGATAACATTTTAAGGCAAATATTTAAAATAATATAGGGTTGAATAATTTATTTACGGCATCTCTCCTGATAAGTGTGTACAGGTGTTTATTTTACTGGATCACTGGAGGTTCAGATCTAAGTTAACAGTTCGCTTCATTCAAAAACTATTCAAAAATCAACGAATGAAAAAACGTGTTTGAAAACTCCTACTTTTACATTTTCTGTATCATCCATGTAAAATTTATTAGGCTACTTACTTAAACAATTAAATAAACATAAATAAATGTAAATTTTGTTTCCAAAATTTCTTTGACAGAGAATTTTGGCTGACAACTCCATTACTAATGGCCCATATACACTGATCGCTGAATAAAAGGGGGACATCTAGATTTCTTACTAAAAAATACCATACTTTTCAACTATAAATTTTTACTCCGTAAATTTTTTTCCAGAAAATCCTTTCTATTTTTGTTTGCATCAAAAATGTGCAACCATATTTAATAAATTATGTTTTTCACAGTTTTCATGAAACTTCAGAATGAAGAATTTTAAAATGGCGGTTTTTCGAGCAATCACTCATCAGGGCAAGATAGAAAATTTGATGTTGGATCAGATGGTTCCATTCAACTTTGGCCGTTCAAGTTATTTGAAAAATGTTTCCAATCTTGAAACATAAATAATTTGTAATACTTAATATTAATTTCTGTCTTTCATATATTTTTGGAAGAACATAAATGGTAAGTTAAATTTAACCATCATTGTGGAATACCTTGTCGTGAGAGATATTCACACTAGAAGGTTTTCAACAGTATTTGCGTGATCTGCCACTTCATAGGTTAAGTATGGGAGAGCCAAATCCTCGGCAAACACTGGCAATTTTTGAGCCGGTTCTGAGAGTTTATATACAGAATTTGGCACACGCACACAGACACACATGCATACGTACATGTACGTAATTATGTCATGCATTACGTCATTTCTTGTCTCTGTCGAGGTGATAAGAAATGACGCAGCGCATTTGGTACTGGGACGTGACATCACCGAGATCATTATCAGGTAATTAATCTCGGCCCGTGCAATGTATCTTGCCTGTACGTACGTACAGGTACGAACATACAAACGCAACAGTGTAAATTTGTTTAACGTCATAAAGACGATTATTGCCAGCCTTTGGGCGGTGACTGTTGTCAAGGGGTGCAAGCCCCTATTACCTCATACAAGTATTGTCCCCACAGCTACTCCCCCCAGTTTTCACACTGTGAAAATGTTAAGTCGCGTGCCTGGGGGGACTTATTGAGTCTTACTGCTGTCGCTGGTCCCTCTCCCATTTGGCCAGAGCCGATACTACTGCGGCGCCTACACACTCGTAAGATAACTTACAATCGTTAAATTAGGCCTGATAGGATTCCCAGCTTTGTTGCCCCTTACGTCTGGGTGGTTGGTTTTGATGTGCCGGACAAGTGTATGGATGGGGACAGTAGGATGTTGAAGGACCAGAGGGGTTTGGAAGTCTTGGCCATTTAAACATCGGGGAGTTCAAATTCCCCGATGGTTTGTACGCTGGACTAAGGGCGAGAGGAGGGCATATTTTTGGCACCTCTTCCTCAGGAAGTTGCCTCCTCACTTCCAATGTTGCCAGGGCTGAGGACTCTGTGGGTGGGCTTTCCACTCTCGGTGTCTTCTCTGGCAACTTCGGTGGTCAGATAAGGGCAGGAAGGGATGTGGACATCATCTTAACGATGTCCGCAGCCGATGTCGTATCCATTAGCAACTCATTTTCAATCCTTTCAATTTCCTTTTCTTGTTCCATCTGTTTCTTAGTCTTTACAGGCTGAGGTACAGGTGGAACTACGAATTGGAAATCTGGGGTTGAAAATGGTGTGTTAGTTGGGGACAACATAAGGAAGGAAAGACAGAAAATAAAGAAAAAAGAAAATGGTAGAAAATTCGGCGTGTTAAATAGTCAACAGCAGAAAGGCGAGTTGAAAACGTTGCGAGAATATTTTTGATCGCAGCTTTATTCCAAGTCGTTATCTCATTTCAGACATGTTTGGAGGGGATAGTGCATCAAATATTCTTTTGCTGAAAAGTTTTCCGGTCAAAATCTGTTAAGTACAAGCAGAGTTATGCGTGTTTGAATTTTTGTGTTTTTTGAAATTTTGTATCTCACAAAGGAATGCACTCTTCGTTTGTGACGTCACGATCTATTGACTATTTTGTTATCTGAATGTTTGTCAATAGAAACACGTTGCGATGTTTTCTTCCGTATCGCACGTGGATTTGTTTATTCGTGTCGTATTTTATTTGCACGCATTTATTCTTTACTTATCTGCGGAATTTCTTTTGTTATAATTATTCCCAGATTCTCGCGCTTATTTTTGTGCGGGTTTGCAGATTTCGCAGCGGATATTAATTTTTGTGAATATTTTTAGGTTCTCCTTACCAATCTCTCGGATTTTCGAGTTGAAATCTGGTTTTTTCGCTTTTTGCTGCTAAGGGGCCTGCCTCTTTTTTGTGGGCATAATGGGGCTGATGGATCGTAGTGTATTTTAACGATCTCATCACTAAACTTCACCGTTTTCTTTGTTTTTGTTTTTTCTACTGGTGATTTTTGTGATTTATCACCTTTTTTGACTGGTTTGTCCTCAACTTTTTGTGGTTGTGTGATATTGGACTGTGCAGTCTGTTTTTCTTCTATTTTCCTTTCTGTCATCTTCCTTGTTGCTCTTTGGAGCATTCTCTTGTCGTCATTTATAAGGTACGTAGGTTTCAATCTATCGTTTGAAATCGTTTTTTCTTCACCTGCGATTAGTATCACGAAATTCTTGTCATCTCGTGACACAACCTTATAAGGACCGGTGTATGGTTTCTCCAACGAAGATCTTATTTTTTTGTCTCGGACAAACACATGAGATGTTGTGGCCAAGTGATTGGAGACATAAATCTTTGGTTGGCCATGATGAGCTGCCTGTTTCAAAAAACTGTTAGCATCAGTCCGTATGTTTTGGACGAGCGTTTCGGGCCTAATTTCTTTCCAGTGGGTGAAAAAGTCCCTTGGTAGGCGTAGCTCTTTGCCTAGCGCCAACTGCGCCGCAGAGTGACCTGTGTCTGTTTGAAGAGCAGATCAAAGGCCTAAGAGGATGGTTGGTAGTATGTCAACCCATCTCTTGGTATTGCAAGCCATGATGGAGGCTTTCAAAGCTCTGTGCTATTGCTCAACTTTGCGCTTGCTAGAGGATGGTAAGCTGTGGTGTGATTATGTTGTGCACCAAACTTCTTAGACAGCTCTTAAAAGAGCGAGCTTTTGAATTGGCGACCCTGGTCCGTAATGATGACTTCAGGTCCGCCATAGCGGGCAATCCAGGTGTTGTATAACCTGGCTGCAACGGTGGGAGCTGTCATCTTGTAGAGAGGAACTGCCTCTGGCCATCGAGTTGCTCTATCAATCATCGTTAACAGGTATCTGTGTCCTTGGGATGGGGTAATGGACCCACCAAGTCTATGTGTATCATTTTGAACCGTTCCGTTTGTTTGAAAGATTTAAGAGTCAAACGAGTGTGTCTTCCTACTTTGGACTCTTGACAATTCAGGCACCTGCGAGCCCATTTGTTGCAGTCGGACTTCATTCGAGGCCAAACAAATCTTGATGCTACTAATCAAGCAGTGCATTTTGGTGCAGGGTGCGATAGATTGTGCACACTACTGAAAGCCAATTTGCGATACTTTGTCGGCAGGAATGGCCTATTCTTACCTGTACTAATGTCGCATGTTAGTAAAACATTAGTACCAGGAATTTTCCGTTGTCTCAATTTGAGAGCTGTGTCATTGTTCGACAACAGTTCTTGCGGTTCTGCATCCCTTAACTGTTCTTTAGCTATTTCAGTGTAAGGTAATTGAGAATGTGCCGAGATGGCTTTGATCCTACTAAGAGCATCAGCTGGAGTGTTGAGTTCTCCACTTATATACTGGATGTCAATAGTCAACTGTCCTATATAGTCCAATTGTCCAGCTCTTCTCGGGGAAGCTGTTACTGTCTTTTGCATGAAGGCATGAGTTAGGGGTTTATGATCTGTATACACAGTGAAACATCTATCCTCTAATTGGTGCCTGAAATGCTTCAACGCAGCAAATATTCCCAGTAACTCCCTGTCGTATGTGGTGTTATTCATTTCGGTTTTTGATAGCTTTCTGGAGAAGAAAGCGAGCGGTAACTTCTTGTCATTGTCCTTTTGGTACAGTGTTGCACCAATAGCAAAGTCGGATGCATCATTTGCGACACATAATGGCAGACTTTTGTCTGGGTGAGCTAGTAGAGTTACATTTGCCAGTGTTTCTTTGATGTTTTCAAAGGCTTTTTCAGCTTCTTCTGTCCAATCCAGTGGAGTTTTATCTTTCTTTTTATTTGTTTTGATTAATGCAAACAGCTTACTTTGTTTGGCTGCAGCGTTTTTAATGCAACGTCTGTAGAAATTCACCATCCCCAAGATGCGTCTGAGTTCTGCAACGTTTGAGGGTTTCGGGAATTTCAATATGGGCTCTACCTTGGTCTTAAGAGGCAAAATTCCGTCGGTCGAGACTTGATAGCCGAGAAAGTCAATTGTGGTTTGTTTGTATAAACTTTTTCCAACATTGATGGTAAGTCCAGCAGCGTGTATACGCTGTACGATGGCTCTTACATTCTTTTTGTGCTGTTGCTCACAGCTTTCTGAGCAAATGCATATGTCATCCAAATATGCATAGGCAAACGGCAAATCAATAAACAGTCCATTGATGAATCTCTGGAAAGTTTGTGCAGAATTATGGAGTTCAAACGACATTCGAAGATATTCGAATAAACCAAAGGGGGTTATGACCACTGTCTTTGGAATGTCCTGTTCAGCCATTGGAATTTGGTGGAATGCCCAGTTGATGTCGATTTTTGTGAACATTGTTTTACCCTTCATATTCGCATTGAAGTCCATTATGTTTGGGACTGGATAGCGATCAGGAACTGTTTTGGCATTTAAGGCCCTGTAGTCTCCAACAATTCGTCACTCTCCACTCGCTTTTTTGGTCATGTGGATCGGGGAACTCCATGAGCTTTTCAAAGGGCGGCATATGCCTGCGCCTATTATGCGATCATTATTCCCATGTTGCTTTGAGTTTATCAGGCAGTAACCTGCGGGCTCTAACATGGCTAGGCGGTGCTTTAGTTTCTATGTATTGAACAGTGTCATGTTTATAGGTCGGATGCCTGCGAATTGATGGTTGAGTGACTCCAGGATAGTCTGACAGAATCCGTAGGAATTATTCGTCGAGTTTAGTGCAGTTGGATATGTTGGTGTCCAGTTGGTACGCTAGTGTTTTGCCTTCCACCCATAGACCAGTATTATTGTCTATGATCTTTCCATTTTTGAGGTCTATGACCAGGCCATAGTGTGCGAGAAAATCTGTGCCCAGGATCAGAGTTGGAACGTCCACAATTGTGAAGGACCACGTCATGTCTCTTTGCAAACCAATGCTTACTTTGCTGGATTCTATTCCATAAGCTGGAAGGTTTTGACCATTCACAGTTCAGAGGTAGTATTTCGGAAGAAATGCCTTTTGGTTTTTACTTGCTGGCAAAATGCTCAAATCAGCACCTTAGTCAATAAGGTAACGTCTCCTGTTTGTCCTGTCCTTGATGAACAGGCGGCATGAATATTTTTTCGAGAGATCTTCAGCCGCATAGATGACCCCTCTTTATACTTTGACAGCTTATTGTATGTTTTTCCCTACCATTGGCATCTGTTATTGCACTTGGTGTCCTCCGCGCCAAATCTATTGTGGAAAAAGCAGGATTTATCATCCCAATTCTGATACCGGGGTTTGGTTGATGATGTTAATCTAGGGGGAGTTGGACTCTGACCCCTGGTAGAATTGCTCTTTTGGTCTCTGGACCTGGATTTTCTGTCATTGTTTCTGTTGTTGTTGCTCCTGCTTTTTGAGCGGTTATTACTTCTACCATTTCTTCAGTTATTGTTGTTACTCTTCTTCTTTATTTCGCTAGTCAGCTGAGCTATTTGGGCTCTAAGCTGAGCTAGTTCTCCGGTCTCTGTCGATACTGCACAAATTGAGGATGTTGATCTCGAATGTTCTAGTGCACTATCGGCAATCTTTGCCAAAAATCTAGGTCCTCGGAATTGTTGATTACCGTGGTACCCACAGCTGCCAGACACTGTACAACATGTTGGGGTAGTTGTTTACAGAACTGGTTCCCAATGACCGACGGCGATACGATGTTTTCAGCCTTTTGTCTTAATTTGGCCATGAAAATGGAGGGTTTATCATCTCCCATCTTCATTCCACCCATGACATCATCTATTATCTGGTTTTGGGTCTTACCAAACACATTGCGAATTTTCTTGCCGAACCAACTGTATTTGTCTGCCTCCGCCGTAGGGCATTCCATGATATCCGGAATGCGGCGTATTATTTCTGCGGGCATGCCGCTGCAAATGTGCGTATATTTGGCCATTTTGTAGGTTTTCCATTTTGAAACGACCTTCAAGGAGAGTCAACCAGAGTTCTACCTCATTTGGCAAAAATTCCGGAATCTCAATCCTCCGCCTTTGGATCGCAGGGTTCTGCAGAGTTTGCATCTACAACAGCTGTAATAGCTGTGCTAGTACTTCTGTGGTCAGCTGTGGCTGACCACTTCCACCTGTTCCAGACTGGTTCAATGTTGGGTTTGTTGTATTTCCATTTCCGTTGGTGTTAGGCATTGTGATTTGCTGTTTCTCTTTTGAGTTACTTCTGGCAAAGGTTCCACCAGACCCCATTGGTTGTAAGTCTGGGGTCAAAGGGTCGGAGTCTTGGCTCAAAAGACGACCACTTCTGAGGGTGCGAGCTGTTGTCTCGTTTGGGTTGACTACAGCTCCCAAATGCAAGGCTTCTGGCCTCCAGGTTTGTTTTTGCTTCTCCGGAGTTTCAAAGACTTCAGAGTCTCTGGTCGAAGCTGGAGGAGTTGGCGGATGAGGGCAACTTTGTTCCTCCAGGTCTACTTCTCTTGATTCCCTTCCGGCAAATATATTTGGAAGTGAGGGTTTAATTTCCCACTTTTAAAGTCAGACCTCTGCTTCGACAGCCAAAGGTGTCTAGGTCTGTGAAAAAATTTGTATCACAACCGAGTAACTCGCCACCTAGTTTTAGAATTAGCGCAATGCGCCTAGACACCCATGATGTAGCCAAAAAATCACGTCGGGGTCACCACTGTGGAATATCTTGTCGTGAGAGATATTCACACTAGAAGGTTTTCAATAGTTTTTGCGTGTTCTGCCACTTCATACAATTAAGTATGGGAGAGCCAAATCCTCGGCAAACACTGGCAATTTTTGAGCCGGTTCTGAGAGTTTATATACACAATTTGGCATATGCACACACACACATGCATACGTACATGTACGTAATTATGTCATGCGTTACGTCGTTTGTTGCCTCCATTGAGGTGATAAGAAACAACGCAGCGCATTTGGTATCAGGCCGTGACATCACCGAGATCTTTATCAGATAATTGATCTTGGCCCGTGCAATGTATCTTACCTGTACATACATACAGGTACAAACATACAAACGCACCAGTGTATATTTGTTTAACGTCATAAAGACGATTATTGCCAGCCTTTGGGTGGCGACTGTTGTCAAGGGGTGCAAGCCCCTATTACCTCATACAAGTATTGTCTCCCACAATCATTAATAGTGAAAATTTTGTTAACAAGACCAAAACTAAAACTACAACCTAGACTTAACTGAGCAAAATTAATACCAAGACTAACTAATTGTGGAAGACCAAGACCAAAACTTAAATTTGTAAGGCCACAATATAAAAACAATGGGTCAGACGTGAGCCTTCAGCCACCAGAACCAACGTGCGTAGTCCTATGCGCACTAGGGTCTTAATGGTAACTTTTTCAACCTTAGTTGGAGATGTTATATTTTTAACCAGGGAAATGATGTAGTAATGAGACATTTTCCGAGTATGTGGTGTAAAAATATATCTACATAGGCTGTTTCATTATAAATTGTCTGTATACACAATACATTTTCCAGATAAGTTCAACATTCTGTAAAATAAAGTCTAATTTTGTAAGGTATTTATTTTAGATGCGCAGTATAAAATGTTACTGTTTGCGAAGACTGCAGTCTTTTGATTGTCCAAACACCTACGTTGAAAATTTTATTGCCCTTACCGGTGGTATCTCTTCGTAAAATTAACTGTTTCCAACATAAAATGTGTATCTTACGTATCTAATATGTGGCGACAATTTATTGTCAAACATTAAAAACGGTCTGGCTCAAATAAAAGCTCCCAAAATACGTAGATGGTAAACTACTTTTCATGGAAGAAAGAAATATAATAAACTGAGTCGCAATTCTTAAAGAGGATTTAAAATACTTTCTTCATAATCAGCAAGCGAGAATAATTATAACTCAAAAGGTATCATTTATGGAATAACCACCTGCTGATAAGAACCATCGAATGTGTTAATCTGAGTAAGAATGTTGCGAATAGTTGAAATTAAAAATTAGTGAGTCACCCAGAGGAAACGAAAAAATGATGCCTGATGGAAAAACTGAAAAAAAAAAATAGCCCAGCAAGTTACGGTAGAAAATGTAGGTTTTCTTAAGAAAAAAAAAAAATTAAATAAATAAATAAGTAGGTACTTATAACAAAAATAGGCCAGTCAAATTAGATAAAAATAATGTCTTTCACTCAACAAAATCAGGGAAAAGACTTTTCTTCAGAACCCGGAAGTTTCAAGTACCCTTTTGAATTTATTGAAAATCCTCCAAAATCTTACCATGGCTTTACCCCTAAAAATCCACTTTTGGCGCTTACAACCAGTTTTTAGTGGTTTACTCATTTTTTAATAGCGAAACCAAAAAATTGTTGGAACAAACAATATACTTGTTATATGAAATTGTCAACAATAAAGGTGTGTTGACATTTTTTTGTAAGTGCCACAGACAGCTCAGAAAATGACTCGAAAGTTTGCACATACCACTATTAAAGGTATTGTACTGGATATGGCATAGTCTCCCTTTACATTCTACACCTATATAGGCAGTCAATTTAATAGACTTACCATAAATCTAATACATAGAAATGATAAAAAAAATTTGTGTATGTGTGTTTGAGCGGGCATGTATGTGTGTAGGTTTATTTGCAACACCATAACTTCAGAACTACTCTATAAAACAAGCATCAACTTTCTGTACATATGTTTTTTAGTCCAAGGAAAGTTTTAGGATAACTTGGAAGTCTGTAGCTTTCTTGGTGGCTAGATGTGAACAAAAATAAAAAATAATTTATGTTTACTTGTCAAAATGTCAATGAAAAGAGACGTATTTCTGAATGAATAAAGTTTAGTATTTTTTAAAAATTTTGGAAGTACTGTTACCGCAGAATCGCAAGATCAAAATCAAGACTGCTATAGTCTTGTTCATGATTTTGCTTTTACTAAAATTTTGTTTTGAACTTTCACCCAATGCTTAAATTTTCATATTGAAAGGGCTCATGAGACGTACGAAGATCCAACGTACCAATTTACCAGATTGACCAAAATTAAAGCGTTTCCATTGTGCAACATTCGTCCAAAGTAATGGCCAAAGATCAATAGACGTAGGTATCCATAAAATTCTGAAGATATCCGCCTCACGTATATCATTTCGACGTGAAAAACTTTTTCTTCTTATTCTTTAATTTCGAAAGGTGTGGTATTTTCGGAGGGCATACGAAGAACTCTAAAATGTCGATCTCCAAACGTTTAAAAGTTTCAGGGAAAAATTCCGGTATTTTTCAAAAAACTGTTTGTTTTCGTGCTTCACATTCTAAAATACTTTCGACGATGAAAAAGGCGAAGAAAAAGAAAACGTTGGTTCCATTTTTCAAAGTAAAAATCCAGAAGGAAAAAAGAGAGAAGAAAAATAAAGAAAAGAACTGACGATTAATAGTGAGGGTATACATTCCATATGGGGGTTGATTAATGGCAAAACTTAATTAAAAGTAAAATTAGAGTTATATTTTTCAAAGTGTACCATTTTTCCTCTTTTTTTCCTTTTCCTTCATTTTTGCCTTTCTTTCTTTCTATAAAGAACCGCTTATCGTAAATATTAGTTACCCTTCGTTTTCTGACGTTCACATTCATAGTAAAGGTACTTCTGCAACAACTAACTTCCTTTTTCCTCATTTACCTTGTACCAAATGTTTTTTAACTATTATCAATCTATAAACTTTCGAAACGGAAATGTCAAGTTCTTTGTAAACATTCGTTCAAACTGAAGGAGCTGAGTATAGGTATAATATGTGTGTGTGTGTGTGTCGTTAGTAAAACTAAAAATTTCAAACAGATTTTCCTTTTTTTTTCTTTCTTTGTTTTGATTTTTCCCCTTCTTTCTCTCCATTATTATTCGGAGTGTAAAGACAAATATTTGTTTCAATCCGGGTACAAAAAAACATCTGGAGAAAAAGTTGATGGAATAAATTTCACTGACTGAAAAAGTCGTTTAAAATCTATTAGATTAATTCTTCGAGTTTTATTTGTTGTTATTTCTCTTGATTTTGTTTCAGCTATGTTTCCGTGGCGTGAGGTTCATTTAAATTGGAGTCAGACTGCAATATTTCTGTCACAGACGTATTACGTATTTATATTTTCGATCAATGAAAATGTTTACATCGATTTTCATTACTCTGAAAGTGTTCAAGGAAATTTTCTTTCGCTGAAATTTTGTAGTTCATACTGCGGGAACAAGAAAAATGGAACTAAATTTTGGACGTCTTGACTCCACTGTGGGTGGTAACTTGGCTATGCTGCGTCTTAGTTTCACTATCAGCACTGGGTTTATTTAAGTACATGTGTATTACAGAGACTAGATGAGCCATACTGCATTTTTATCCACTTTGCTGGCAAACGGGCTATTAAAATTAACCTCACTCACAGACAGGTTATTAATAATTAGTTATTAGGTACTTTTCCGAGTACTTACCCTTCAAACTACTTACTAATCTATGGTGACGATATATTCAAAGATAAAAAAACAAAAATAGCCCATAACGTAATATAAAATCTAACATCAATGTAAAATTTTTAAAGTTGTGACTTGGATGGAAATCAATTTGATTATTCTTATTCTTAGTGGCTGTTTTCTAATGTATTAGTTAATTTTGCAAAATATTAGTTTCAAAAATAACATTTTTCTGAGAAAAAAAATGAAGTTTAATTTTAATAGAAAATTTTTTCTCAAAAACTGCCGTGTGAATTAGACATGAGATGTTATTATGTTATATCGACATCAAAGCGTGAGGAATATTTGAAGGAAAATTTAAAAATTTGCACTCCGGGGGCTACAGACTTCCACCAAGGTTTAAAACCTTCCTTGGGACAAACTACTTACTCAGAGTAACCAGCTACCTATTTTACATAAAATGGCTCTCTTCCCGCCCTCAATCTCCCCTTACATTTTTTTCCTTTTCTTTCACTTCATTTTCAAATTACTTAGTTGAATGTGCCTAGTAAACAGCTGGGTATAGGCTACGTCTACACTTCAATTTTGTACCTATCTTTTTGGCACTCCATATCTCAAGAAGGAAGTGACAGTTGACAAGTATGAAATTTGTAGACTTATCATTATCATTGAAAGAAATAGGTTTATGGTAGAAAAAAATTCCAAAAAATTTTTGAGAAGGCAGGGAAGGTAAAATTCTGCAAACCTTTCTGCTAATCCAGGGGGTATGGGCATTTTATTGACAGATGGCCCATCTATATGGTGAGACCTTTCTTGTGACACCTCAATCAGAAAAATTGGTCCAGCCATTTACTTTAACTCTGTGCCACAATAATACTTTACCATTTGTCATCAGTACTTATGAAAAACATAAATTGTTGCGCATGAAGAAGTCATGGTAGAGTCAAGAATGTATGAACTTGTGTAGCACAGATTGGATGTTAAAATCATATCAGGTCACCAGATGTGGGTTTACCAGCACGGGGAATCAAACTGGAAACACACAGGTTAAAAAATGTTGAATATGTCTCCGTGGCTATGCTACCACCACTGACAGAAGACTACATAATATATGATTCACTTTACTACATATACATTTGATAAAAATTTGTCAATTTTTCTGAATTGTGATCCATTTTAAGGCAGGTACACATTTATATCATTCTTCCATGCCATATCAGTGTGTATCATGACATAATACGTACACACCAATGATAGCTCTAATTTTGTGAGTCATTGCCTGGGATCGTATCATACCCCTAGATTATGTTGAAAATTTCATGATTCCAGGTAGAGCTCTTTGATGTGTTGGCAGAATACCAACATCGAATGGAAAAGTCCCGTAATGTATCATCGTATCATTTTTTCAATATGGTACAACGTACAAACCTTATACACATTAAGATGATACGATGATACCATATAGCAGAATGATACAAATATGTACCCGCTGTAACGCATATTTTCATCTATTTTTAAATATGACGAACATATTTGTCTACACACTTTCAAATACCAAAAATGCAGGTATTCATCAATAATGAAAACATCCTACAGCTTTTTGTAAACAACCACTAAATTACCCGTATTTGACGAATATATCGCGAATCAGCACAACCCTATAATAACGAGCCCCTACCTCACTTGGCCTATCCAGCACGTACACTTACAAACCCCAAATGAGTATATAAACCTTCGAGTTGAAGGAATCTTTACACAGTACCTAGAGCTTCTCTTACAGAGCTACTAGTTAATAGACAGTCTTGTCTAAGGGTTGTAATCCCAAATGTTAAACCTAATTTATAGCGTTTAAAATATTATATAATGTACTCGTGTTGTACAAATTATTATTTTATTAAAAGTGTTAACTCAACCTTGTGTTTTTAGATATTATTGAGTCTCTCAAATACGTTAAGGTACACGATAGTTGTGGATGATAAATTGATTATTTAAATTATTATAGAGGTATTAATGCTTGTCCAGTGTTAATTATCTCGTGTATGGTGTAACACTGAAAGTGGTTCTTATTAGGTACATTACAACCTCTTTTGGCCGTTACACCTAGAGATGTGGGTTTTAGTTCATTTGGGGAATTTAGTTCAACAAGTCTCGGTCTTTTGAATGAATTAGTTTAGTGAACTAGTTCAAAATGAACAAAATGAGCTGCATGAATCAAACCTTTGAGTATGTATTATTTCATATGGAGAGCAATTCGTATACATTTTCTATGCGTAGTTACTTTCAGACATAAAAAGCGCTTTCATTCCCCAAAAACACTTACTATTTTGTTTCGTTTTTTGTTGATTGATAAAAAATTCCACTCATCCAGTGATTAACAACAATGCTGTGAGTATAAGAGTGAACTAGCTTGTAGGTCTATACAATATAACTTTGATTTGATAATATCTTTTAGTTCAAAATGAACTAGTTCATCCTCATCTTTCGGTCTCGTTCATTTAGGTCTTTCAAAAGATTAGTTCAAATGAATTAGTTCTCGGTCAACCGACACATCTCTAGTTACACCCACCTTTACAAATTAATTTTCATGATTTTCGTTTATATTTTTTATGCCAGTCCTCTTCTCCCATTATAGGCCTACTTTAAATCTAGTTGGTATTCTCTTTTTTGTATTTTACCATTGTAATTACATTTAATTCTTCAACTTCCACGTTCGTATTATTCCTAATTATCTGTTCGTTTATCTTTTTATCTTCAAATTTTCACTCTTAATTTTTTTAAATCCTTTATTTTAGGCATCTTTTTCTTCATTTTATTTTTAATTAAGTATGTAGTCTAGCCTATAATGTTAGAAAGATTTTCAATTTTTTCTAATTCAAATTAAAAAAAAATTTTAAAACGAAAGAGGATGAGATCTTAAAAAAAAAGATCATCACATGTCTCCCCTTCCCTCTTCTGTTTTTTATCCTTTGTTAAAAACTATTCAGTTTATTTTTGAAGGCGACGAATTTCTTGAATTTCAAATATTTTACTTTTTTGACGAAGTGACACGATTTCACGCATCGTAGAGTGTATTTCTGTTGCAGACAATAGTACCTCACACACTCTATTCATCTATAGTTTGGTATTGATATTAAAGATCATCCGCGTATCTCTGTTGTGAAACAAATCCGCGATAATGCGGCTGGTTCTTTCGACGTTTCGCTGCAAAATTCGAAGCTTTGAATGAAAACTTCGAAGGGGTGGCCTATTCGGATTATTTCTGGTGCACCGGCGGCTTAACGCTGTATAATGGAGAAATCATCTATTGTTCGTTTTAACAAGCGTTTACCTAATCCTGTTATACTTTTGTATTTTATGTGTAACAAAAAGAGTTTCCTTCAGTACGGGTAGAAGTTATTGAAGTTGGAAAGAAAAAAATCTCAATTTTTCAGAGGAATAAGAATTCAAAATTTAAAAACGGACCAACATCTTAATATTCACGTTTAGTTTTTATATTTCGAGGGCCAACACTAATTATTATTGTTAAGTGTTATTCGTGTTATTTGACGAGGGAAATTTTGAAACGAAACAGTGTATCCATGCCATGAAAGATTCTTTCTATCAAAGTACATAAAATTGCAACCAGTATTCATGTGTTTTGTATGCGTGACCAAAATTAAGTTCGATTTGTTGAGCAATGGTTCGTCAAAAAGGTGATATGTGTCTGCGAACATGTAACTATGTGAGGAGCTCTGCTGGTGTTAGTAGAGATGTCAGTAAGTTTGACAGAATTGTAAGGTGTGTTCTTTAATGGACAAAAAGTGCGGAATATTTAACTTCTTTTGTTTATTAAATCCTGTATTATTTAGTAAATTACGGAACTGTAAGTTCTCACTTAAAAGGTGGTTCTGAAACTTCAGTGTTGAATTGAGTCACCACTCTCAACAGAAACTGTCGATAAACGAGAACTTATATGTGTAGCACTTTCTTGGCACTCATGCTAATGAAGACTTAACTCTTTTTTATATCCGCTTAGTGTCAGAACTTGATGTTAATTTCCTGTGTTGCCGGATAACATGAATAACCTTGTATGTATTACGCATATGAATCTCAACAAATAATGCCAAAAGTCTCCTGGGATCATGAAACGATCAATAACGAACCTATCCTCCCCCGAGCCTTAATATCGGATTAATTTTAATATGTAAATTTTTTTCGAAAACCTACGTAAAAAGTCAAGTGCTAAACGATTTGTACAAATGCTGTGTAGGTCGAGGAAATATGAAAAATTCTTTGAATTGAATATCTATCTGGGTATTGTACCTTAGAACATTACTAGGTTAACTCTGTGCTCTGGGAAAATTCCATCCTTTAAGTACCTACCTAATGACTCATAATAACTATTAAAATTCGAAATCAGTCGATGTATTAGCCTATACAGCTGACACAGAGACGTTGAAGTGTTTCAAGAAAATTGTAAATATGAAAAATGTAACTATTCTGATTAGATGATTGATAGTTTAGACTGTTGCTGTTGTTGAAATGTATGGAAGTGGATAATATATTGCAGTCGATTTTGTTATCACCTATTATATGGACCTCAGTTTTTTGAAATAAATTCAGTTTTTGCAAAAGGAACATATATGTAAATTTTGCGGTAGTGCCTTATTCCTTTGCTACATATATTATATCTTCTGCAGAAAAAAATGAGTACAGCTGGAAACATTTTGATGCAAGGTAATGTCTAACAGATTAGGTATAGGAGATTAGGAGGCAGTTTTTAGCTGATTATCACACAATGCGACTGGACACAGGAAAAGCAACGTGTCATTTCAGATCTATTACCAGGGCTGTAGAGAGCAAATTCGGTCCTAGAGAGAAAATGTTTATGGGCCCCTCAAAATATGAAAATTTCATCAATGTTCGGATGCAGTATCTAGGATTCATCTGTGGGAAAGCTTTTACAATAGTGGTGAAACCAATTTCGCAAGCGGAGCGATCGTAAAAATTTTCTAAGAAGTTTTTCAGTAGATTTCCCTGAAAATCTTTTTATTTTTGTTTTCTTTTTTGAGAATGTCGAGTCCCTAAAAATCCCAGGCCCGGGGTAAATCCCTTTCTCCTCTCTCTTGTCAGGAATGTCTATGATATGGTGGTCTTATCAAACTAGAAGTTCAGTTAACAATCGGTCATTTTTTCATCCCTTTTGTAAGTTTTATAGAGTTCTCTCAGAATTTTTGTATTGATTAAAATCAGTATCATAATTATTTTTTTGCATTACATTATTTGTATGGTTTGTAGTCTGTGTGGGAACATCACTCGTATGAGGTGAAGGGGCTCGCACCCCCAATAGCAGTCGCGACCAAAAGGCTGGCTAAGATTTGTCTCTATGACGTTAAACAAATGCACAAAATACATTCAATCATAATTTCTTGTATGTACTTGCAAGTAATGTACGAGCACCAAACTGTGACTAATCAAACAATGACAGTGATATCACAATTTGGTACTTGAAGTGGTCCGCCATTTCTTATCTCTATAAGAAATAAGGAGCCACCCTTGTACACAGATGTACGTACCATGTGTGTATGTGCGCGTGTAAAATAAGCCCCTATATAAATCATCCAAACTGTCTCTAAAATTGCCAGTGTTTGCCCAGGTTTTGGCTTACCTGTATGTTTACATATGAAGTGGCAGAACACACAAATAATTTATTGATTACCTTTTAGTGTCAATATTCTTTCACAATAAGTTCCACAGTCTATATAATGTATTATTTAATACTGATTTGGCAGACTTTCCAAATGAAGCTTGAGACTCTAAACATATATATATATGTATATATGTATGTATGTGTATATACATATATATGTGTATGTGTGTCTACAGTCAACAAATGAATTTCTCACACCACCAGAAAATTTTAATGGTTTTTGTTTTTGTTTCTTTTTTCATTTCGGATTTTATCAACCTATCGTCGTCGTAGGCTGATTAAAAAAGAAATAAATTGGCTGCGATAATTTGGAACACGCGGACTTTCCCGTAAAATGTTTTAAAATCTCGTTTAAAACGTTGCGAGTAAAGGGAAATGTGGCAAACGTATCCAAAGGGAGTTCTCCGCACTGTTGGTGCCCAGGTAGCGAGAGACACTCTCGCTCCGCTCCCACCAAAAATAGTATAAGAAATAAAAAGGAGGTTGGTGCTAAAGCTCTTGTCGATATTAACCGAATCACTAAACGCATATAAAACCTATATGCAGCCTTCTGTCGTCAACTGTTGCAAGGCACACGTTTGTCTGGTGACAAAACAGTTCGACACTATTTACGACACGTGCCATCATTTACAAATTGGCCGTCGATTGCTGAAGGAGAGAAAAAAAAAAAAGAAGAAAGGATGTCGAAGGGAAAAGGAGCCAGCGAAGAGGTAAAAACGACTTGGCCGAAAGTGCGAGATGCAGGTCGCGTGCCATTCGACGATAAAACCTTGTCGATCCCCTTTTTTTTCTTTTTAGTTTTTTTTTATGCACGCAGGGGCTGCTCGAGGGGGGGTTCTTGTTAATGAAATCTTTACCGTCAGACCTCCCGCAGGGTAACAGACCGCTCGTGTATCGCCTTTTCATCCGTATACGTCTGATAAACTTCATATATATATATATATATATATATATATATATGCTTCATAGGTCCGTATTAATAGTCTATCGTGGGATAATGTCTATATTTTTATTGTATATACTTTTAAACTGTTTCTCTGTCAACCCGACCAAACGTTGTACAATTCATCACCATTGCCTACTTTGTAGGCCCACTAAATGACTTTTTTTTTCTTTTGGATACCAGTACTTTGTTGGTTTTTTTTTTACTTCACTATTTTTTTCCGACTGTATCTTTCTGGTACATCAGGCCCCTTTTTCTCCCTAATTTTTTTCAATAATTCCGAGTAACTTTGATTTACTTTTGATACGGCCATTTTGGAGCATACGCAAAGGGATACGTAATTTTCTGGATACTTAGTTTTTGTGTTGTTCGTGCAGTATGTGCGTCCAGGCGCCGGACACGCTTTAAAGTGAGAAATTTCACTTTGGGTAAAGGTTGTAAAAAAACAATTATTATATTTGAGTGGGTCACTCGAATAACGTTGAAAGGGGAGGTGTGTAAAAAACATATTATTTCACTTGTAAGTGGTCTTAAGGGAACAGTCGGGAACTCAATCGTGTATGGTGAAAGGAGTAGGCTATAGTAGGTAATAAAAAAAAAAAAAAAAAAAAAGAAGAAAGGTTCCAATACAAAAGTCATGGCCCACTGAAAACTGGTTTCAGGAAAAACCTACTCGAGAAACTTGAACCTGCATCTCCATTCACTTAAGAAACAGGTTATCGGAAAAAACTGCTTAAAGTCTCGAATCGCATCATCTCAGAAATATACTTATTTTTGGCATTTAAAATGGAAAATTGGATGAGATTTGGAAATCACAAAATAAATTAAAATTCGAAAATTTCATAATATTTACACCAACTGGGTAGGTGAAAGAGTCGAAAAAAAGGTACACATATACGAAACTGCAACTGAGCATTCAAAGAGCATAGTACCTAAGCTCTGTGTATTACGACAAATTTTTTGAAAGTTGTGAAATACGTGGTGAGAAATTATGAGACCTACCGATAGTGGATACGATAACTGATGTTGATGAAGCTTTTATTTATATTGGTTAAGCCAGGATTGATCAATCGGGAAAGGCGGAAGGTTTTAGGTAGAAAATAATTTCACGATGCAAAATTTGATAGTTTCGGTTTCACCAATTTAAAGAAATTTCTAATGAAAAAGTTACAGATAAAACTAAGTAAATTAGGGGGCTATTCCTCAAAAATTTTCCACTAAAAAACATGTAGTCTACTGCTCAGTAAACCAAAAAATAAAACTTAATTTTGTTTTATTTGAGAAAAAATGACAAGACTTTGAGCACTCCCAGAAGTTTAATCTTATAGCTTCGCCAGTGGAGTGGGTTCTAAAAAATTTCAGTGGCGGTTTTAACTTGAGTAATCTCCCTGGTACGTCACTATGTTAAATTACATGCAAGTGTAATTCAAATGCCATTAGGCTACTACATGTAATTGTTTTTTAATATTAATACAACTTTAATCAGGTTTCTTGAATCTTTTTATTGGCTTTTTTGAGAAAATCTATATTTAAGGAGCAATTCATTACAAACATAACTCTCTCTAGACCAGTGAGAAAGTTCTTCCTTGAAGTTAAAAAAGTCGATTCGCTGGCGAAAAAAATTTCTTAGGTGGATTTCGTTTTTTATAACAGTCATATACAGCGGTTTTGTTCGGAGAAAAAGAAATTCCCCCTAAACAAGTGAAGAAATGTCCCCAAAAAAGTGGTCTCACAGCAACTTGGTGACAGGTTATGAAATTTGCTCAACTTCACAGAGATTTTCTCATTTAGAAGGAATAATTATAAGGAATAAATATCCTCTGCTCCTCCTTCTCCATAAAAAATGTAAAAATTGTACCACAATAATATATTTATAAATTTTTTTCAACTGTAGCTTTTTATTGATACAATTTCGTAGCAGCCGCAACTTTTACTACGACATAAAAGAAATCAATCATCTACTTATGAGTGGAGTAAATTTTAAAGAAATCTGCGTGGCTTAACGCTTTTTACTTTTTAAAGGCGAGTATTTTTATTGGCTAATCCAACAAAACTCATCCTAAGTTGGGATAGAATTTAGGGGCTACGATGCTACCAATTTAAAAAAAAACAAAAAAAAAAAACTAAAAAACGTTTAATAATGAGCTTCAAAAGGGTTGAAGACAAGTTTTCAATTTTACGTTGTTATATCTTTTTTTTTCTTTTATTTTTTTTTATCTCTATGAAAATATCGCCTACTTGTGCCGATTTACTTTATGCACTGCAAACGTTCGAACGATTAGTAGCCTACTTCATACGCTTTTCAAGTGGTGTTTGTTCAATAATGGTTGATTTTTGTAGTGCCATAGGCTCCAGCTGATGTTTAATCGGACCGAAACTGCGGGGTTCTGTTATCTAAAAGAGAGAAAGAGAGGAAAAAATACTCCTACTTTTTTTTTTTTTTTTAATTTTGAATTTAGGCTACTCATATTTTGGTTTCGTCCAGAGTCCAAAACTTTAGGCCGCTTATTAAATTCAAGTGGTAAACAATATTTGAAATTCGAAGTCAAATAGGCCACTCAATAATGGCGTACATAGATCAGTTCATCATTTCACAAATGTTGAGATTTCATTTCGATTTTATTGAAAAATCAGAGATGATGACGGCTAAAAAATTGGTTTTAGACGGTAATTCAAATTTAGAAAGATAAGAGTTTAAAAAAATTAAAAATTTAATCGTTGAGAGCCACGAAAAGTGTAAATATTAGGTATTAGCCTTTGTACGTGGAATAATCGTCCACTCTCTTCTCTAAATAAAATATACGTCGGAAGATAAAAAATACTTATTCGCAAATACTAAACAAGCTCTTATTTATTCATTGATGAATTTTTCGCTTTGCAACCTTCAAGTAGGTTGAAAATTGTTTGTAACCCACAGGGACTTTCACGTTTATAGGTATTCGTAAAAAATAGCATTAGAATGATTGGTATAATTATTTAGAAAATTAAATTTTAAAACTACCTAAATTTAAAACTTCGTAAGAGATAGGGCTGAAATTTTTATGAAAAATTATCTTTGTAGACTAGGTTTGATTGGAGTTTAGTGCTTATTGATTTCGAAGTTTTTGAGAAAACTGGAAAACAAATCATTCTAGGAAAAGTGGTTTTTCAAGGATTTCGAGGGAACGATGGAAGCGATCATGTTGAAATTTTCACGATACACTGTTCTTATGCATTTCCTAATCTGATAGAAGTTTGATGCCTGTTAGTTTGGTAGTTTTCTAGAAAACTGAAAAATAAAATATTTCTGGAAAAATAGTTTTTCCAGGATTTTAAAGAAACTACAAAAGGGATAGAGCTCAAATTTTCACGAAATGTAGTTCTTATGTAGGACCAGATTTAAAATGAGTTTAGTGTCTATTAATTCGGCAGTTTCAAAGAAAAATGTAAAACAAAAAATATTGCTAGAGAAAAGTAAGTCACCTGTGTTGCAGGAAGTATCTTCCCGGTATTTAGGGGGCGAAGGGTTATTTCACTTGAAACTGTATGAATGAAATTTCAATAGATCGATATGTTTGTTAGATATCTGCAATTATTGATTGTTTTTTTAAATTTTTTCGAGAATTTGGAGTGGAGGATTGTTCGTTGAATTTACTGTAGATGTAAACTGGCAATGTGTGGTTCAACCCTGAACTAAGTTCAACATTGAACCATGGTGATAATATGTACAGTGGAATATCTTATATCGTGAAAAAGATTCCACATCAGAAGATGCTCAATAGCTTTGCGTATTTACCAGTTTCATACAAGAGTATGGGAGAGCCAACCTCAGTAAACACTGGCTAAAGTTTAGTGTTCACTGGCACCTTATATACTGGGTCTGGACACGCGCACAAGCACATATATGTAAGAAATACATATGTCTTTGTGATAATAAATTGGGTCGTATTTATGATTATTATGGCAACCGATAAATATAGCACTTGCATTGATAAGCCAGTCTGTGACATCACCCCAAAAGTAGTCTCTCGAGTAGTTACAATCCGGTAATTGTAACATACTTATAAGATTTTACAAGTAATTACAAACAAATATATTTTGTTTAACGTGCAGTACCCATAATTGCCAACCTTTTGGCGACGATTGGGACCAAGCCCCTTAATCCTCACTCAAGATGATATCTTCACACAGACCCTTAGACATGTAGATTATTGTTGGAATAATATACCTAATAAGTTTTCATCCTCGTGATGAGTAAAACAAAGATCTACCCTATGTCTTGGAAGACACATTCTAGTCTTAGTCTTAGTCTTATTCTTATATTGTTGGTCTTGGTCATGTAAATTTTATTGTTTTTATGACTATTTCACTCTCGCTTCCAATTGGTGCTACGCTGAGTAACGAATATCCTAAATTATTTCAATTACGAAGATTTAACAGAAAAAATTTGTAGCTGCCTATTTCAGTTACAGTTGAGGTTTTTGTTGATCACAAGTAGGAATTTTGGCTAATGTCAAGTTAATCAAAAAATGCATTCGTCGCTCTTTTACTTACGACCATGATATAATGATCAAAGAGCATGACTATTTCTCATTTTAAATATGAAAAATATGTCAATTTCCTAAAGATACGCAAGGTCAAGAAACAACTGTTCATTTCACCCTTATCAATTATGGAAATCAATCAGGATCAACCCTGGCTATAACCCAAATAAAAGATATCTAATAATTATCCATGCTCAATACTCCAATGCCTATCAAGTTGAATGATTATTTTTCGCATTTCTCATTGAATATAAATTATTGCTCTTGTATAATTTATCTGCTGGCACGCAACTTTATTCCTTCTAATTCAGAATAAGCTAATTTTAGGTCCTTCGTGTTTGAAACTATTAACGATCTCATTTATAGATCTATATAACTCTACAGTTTATCTTCGAAGTCAAAAACCAATTAATTATTCATGCCGCAAAAATTAAGAAGTTTTATTAATGTATCGCAGTTTATTATAAATTGAGCAACACATTTTTCACTACTTATATATTGAGACATTCTATTATAGGTATCAATTAATCCTCTGTAACTTTCGAAGCTAGTGGCGTGTGTATATTTTTAGTCGATTTTTCCCCTTATAAAAATAAAAGTGGAAGTGAATAATATGTTGCTGTTATTACTTAAAAAATGTGTTTTTTATTATATCCGTATATGTGAGGGTAGTTTTTTGCGTTTTTCTCCTCTCTTTAGAAACGACGAAGGTATTCTTTTATAGCTATATTATTGCCTTTTAAAAAATGTTATTGAATTGTCTTTCGCATCACGCTGTTTATAGCAATATTTTTGTAATTTATTTAAAATGAAATATTTTTGTTACCATACCTAAGTATTATTTTTTAATTTAAAAATTTGATCGTTTAAAATGAAATTTGAAAATATAAGAATGAAGTAATTTTATGGATCAGGCGCATGTGTCGGTGAAAAAGCCTGCATTATTAAAAGTATTCACATCAATAAAATTTCAATCGGTTAAAATACCACCACTCCGTATCCTCTGCTCCGAGTCGATAATACTTAATGATTTTTAAACTTTACACAGTTGTAGAAAATGGTATTAGTGCGTGAAGGTACTCTGCGTTGCTTCTGCTATCATGAATGTAGGTAGGTACTAAGTAGGTACCTACTTTTTTTGATGATGATTATTGATATAGTTCCGATGTGAGTTGAAAAGACGCCTCAATTGTGACCGAACAGCTGATAATAGATATGGGTTTTGAATTTTTCGTTGTTTATAATGACCGCACTGTGGAAAACGTCAATTTAATGAAGGAGCCCATTCTGCTTCGCTCAAACATCCAATCACACACTGATACCAACTTTTATAATTTTTTTTTGACCCAGTCATCAATAGGAGTGTCTGTTGACAGAACGGTTCCTCTCGGATCCATGCCTAACTTATCACATGTGTTCACCTTAATCACATTTTATTTTATCAGTTATCACTCTCGTTCGCCTCTCAGAATTTATTTCCATTCAAACCTTCAATTAATATACGCACTTAAAATGAAATTATTAATTTATGACCACTAAATTCAGTTTCAGTTAATTATGTAATTAAACACCAGAAAATTTGAAATATTCATTCAATCTAATGGTAAACAAATGGAAATAAATGGTGAGAGGCGAATAAGTGTAATAACTGATAATATAAAATATGAGTAAAGTGAACGCATGTGTTATGTGATAAGTTAGGCATGGTTCCGAGAGGAACCAATCTGTCAACAGGCACTCCTGTCATCAGTTTTTGTGGTTAAGGATACTTTATTTATACGCATATTATTATGGAGTAAAGTGAAGCATTGTTAGGAATATTCTTAGTTGAAAATTCACCCATTGGTACCTGTTTATTATTTACATATTGGTAATTGGTTTTCATATTCAATTACTTACCTACAAAAGGATCATGTATGACTGATGACTTACGTTAATTTTGATGATAATAATAATGATTAGTATTAAGTCAGCTCAATTATTATTATTATCATCATCATGAAATTATTGCATTAGGGTTCGTAGTTCAGATATAGGTACAGATTTATTGCAAAGGCGAAGCATTACATTTATGAACTCTGCTGCATTGTTGCCACTGCTCGAAACATGAAACATCACATAGATTGAGACAAAAATCGTTTTATCATTATTGTTGAACTGAAGAAAATACCAAGACTAAGATGATGGTAGTCTTAAGTTTAGATTTGTCTTCAAATTTCAGAAAACACACGAAATCACCTTTTGATTATAAGAACTCATTGCCACATTGTAATATCGATCCCCATTTAATTTGATTGTTTTGGTCACCAAATACAACATATGTCTGTACCCAATCTACTCTCTTTTGACCTCCTATTTCGATCATTCTTACCGCTGTGTCTGCATTTTCTATCTAGACTTTCGCACTCTACATTGTTAAAGTTACAAGTCATTTTAAAATATTACAGATGAGGCTGTGAAATAATAAACTTCTATTTTTCCGATGAAAGATTGTATCTATGTTAAATTACATCATGATACATGTACCACATTTAAAAGAGATATACTGCATATCGTGATAACTATTAATTTTTAAACAAAGATTTAGAATTCTAAAATTTTGAAAGAAAAAATTCAATTTTAGCCTGAAGCTATAAATTAAGTGGCTTAAAAACAATATAAATTTTTATCACCATTTCTACATTATGGTGATTTGTAGAAATGAGGCGGTGGGAAGAATAATTTGTAAAAGAATTCAAGAGACTTCATATCATCTTAGTAACTTATTATTATTTACCAATTTATTTTTTTCTTCAAAAATTTTTCACCTCTTCAGCTTAGCTAGACGTTCTAGAGCCGCTGCTGCACCCACTCCACTGTCGCTACACCACGTTAACATGTCTGTGGACAAACAATTTTTAGTCTAGATACCACAAATCATGCGTAGAGACTGAAAATAAATAAATACACCCTTACCTCCCCCACCACTGAAATGAACCATCATTGAAAATTTATCAAATCTAACACGAGAATTTCCATAAAAAGGATTTTCATCGAGTTTAATCAGGCGCCATACGAGGTGTCAACATTTTGGATGGCAAAGACAAAGGATGTCATCGTGAAATAAGTTAAAAATACACTTTGATACCCACAACACTGAAATACAGCTCGACTTTTTTTTTTATGAACTTATACATGTACTAAGGATTAATTCTTATGAATATACACAATGTGTAATCTTCCAACTGAATGGAGAACGTATATACAGCCTAGCTTTTATTTTCAGCCTTGTTTATTAATATATTCAGTGGCGAAAGACTTTCAAGTAGCATATACAGACTGTAGACGGTGTTGTGTCGCAACGTTAGGCATATTTATATCGTATATTTAGTCTGTGTTATAGGCCTACTGTATGCGTGGAGCGTATGTATGTGCACCATAACGTGCAACAGTATTTTGCGACCGAAAAAAAAAAAGGGGGGAGAAAGTGGCAGAAATATTGACTATATCAATGGTATAAAGGTTACTCAAAATAGCAGGGGTTGTATACTAATCCTGCCGCAGTTTGGAGCTTTGGCGTAGAGACGCGTTTTTGGTACACGAGTGTGCTTCCCTGCAGGCAGCCCCCGTACACGTTTTTTGACTAAAGCACAGCTTCCGTTTCATTACGTCCTTTGAATACACACTCTGTGTACACACGTTTTCTAGATTAACCGTTTATCAATAATAAAAAAAAAATGATGAGAGCAACTGAGATATACAGGTCAAAGAAGAAAAAAAAAAGTATCAAATATACATATATATATATAGATACGTTTAATGCAGTCAACTTTTTTTTTCGTTTTTTTCATTTATGCTCTGTTTACTTTTGTAGAAACTTTTACGTGTCTTTTTTACTTTTACAGAGTATGATTGGCGTGCCCAGAAATAAGCTTCGAGAAATAATGAAAAATTTTTTAGGCTACTAATTTATTATAGTATATGAGCTGTTACCCACAGCCTCACTTGCGTAGTGTCTAATAAATGTTTTAACCCTCTTTTTGTAGACCCAAATGAAACCCGATAAAAAAACAAAAAAAAAAAACGAAACAGAGTGAGAATTTACCTGAGAATCTACCTCTCCAACAGATAGTCTCAGGTGTTGAAAAAAAAAAGAAAGAAAGAAGTTTTTTAGCAATTCTCTTTTCTACTTCTTTTCATTAGATTCAAGAAGTGTTTTGTCCGTTTTCTGTTTACACAGATGGTAAAAATTGGTAACTTTGCCCCTTCATGGTCTACGGACTTCCTTGATCAATAGATATTCCTTGGAATAACTCAATTTTTTCTGGAAAATCTCATTCAAATCCGTCCATTGGTTTTGGAATGGGTAGAGATTCTTATTTCTTCCCTCGCATTTAAAATCATAAGATTGCCAAATTTTCGAAAACTTTTGGCTGCTGCAGCTTCCAGCACCTCCCCTCACTGAGTTATTGTAGAGTACTGCATTAATATATTTTGTGTTACAAATAAATATTGTAGCTATTAGTTTGCAAATTCATGGATTGTGAGGAATGGGATACTAACACTTGACAATATTTTTTATCACACTCAAAACAGTGAGGTGCCTAAAGGTTTAGTAATTGCTATTTTTAATGAGAACGAAAATATGGTTAGGTTAAAAAAAAAAAAAGTGTATTTGACGCCTTAAAAAAACAACGCTAGTGAAAAAAAAAATTATTATTTTCGTATGAAGGGCGAGAACAACAATTATTGCTACAATTATTTTCTCAGTAATAGCCAAAAGTTGAATGCTGGAAAAGATAGGTATTATAAATTGAGGAAGAGTTCAAATACAATCAAAATTTAAGATTTGGTTTTAAAAACTGCAATATTTTTGGCAGTGAATAGTATGTCTTGTCAAATGTAAAACGTTTCGCCCGAAATTTGAATTATTTCATTTAATGTTAGATAAGGATGGCTTGTTGACATTGAAGGATGACTCATTGACACTGAGTAATTGGCCAGTCTCCATGTTATCTTGATTTTGTGTCGTTTAATCTTAAATTAAAATGAGCGATATAGGTGCCTAATAATCCCTTGCTACGGTTCATTTTTCTTCTTATATTAGGCGAGAATTTTATCTGTATCAAAATCAGTCTACTCCTTTTCTCATAATAGTACATTTTTATGAGAGAAAATATACTCGTTTGGTTTATATCTGTAAGTTTTGCACTCCGTCTACGTTTACGGCCTCGGAGAAATTAAAATAATATAGAAAATTGCACGTAGGTATATAATGCATACCTACTAAAACTACGGATAAAGTACTGAAATTGTCGAAAATTTGTGAAATACAAAAAAAAATAATACATTTAAAAGACTGAAAATTGTGTTTAGTAACTAAGCGAATTTCTGGTTGATTAAACTTAAAAATTATGAGTAAAGTTGAACGGAAAATTGTAAATACGTTATCTAAAAACTGTTTATAATATAATTCATATTTCGCTAATTGTTGGTTCGGCGCGTACGAAAATATTTCTCTAATTTTCTGCAGGTAACTGATTATTATGATTAGGTGTGGACTTATAGGAAGCTTGCAGATAAAGTTCAAAAATAGCCAAAGAAAAAAAAAATTGAAGGTTATATGCAGTCAATCCAAAAATATAATTTAATTGCAGACGGTGAGTCAAGATATTGAGTATTGTGTAAGAACTGCAGATAAAGAACGAAAATTGCTAGCAACAAATCAATACCTATTACAAATGAACTTTACTGATTATTCACGCAGGAACACGTATGCAGAAGGTAGATAGTCTAATACTAAGTTGAAAAAACTTACAAATGGTTAGAAAATGTGGCAGATTTGATGCTAAAACCGCAAATAATTCACAAGAATTGCAGCTATGCTATAATAAAATTCGAAAAAAATTCAAGTAGCCTAATAGACAAATGGTACCAAGTAGGTAGGCTACTGGTAAATTGATAACGTTTTCGATTGACGGTTGCTTACAAAATATGTAGGTAGTCTAATTGAAGATGAACAGGCAATATCGCAAAATATTAAAAAAATTCATTCCAAAATTGTAATTAATATGCTACATCGGAACGAAGAAACCATATTCAGTTACACCCAATTGTGTATTGGGTATTAAATTCGTGATTTTATTTTTCTGTTGTATATTGCAAATTTCGTATAAAATTTTAGGTAAAAATTATTAAAACAAACAACTTATTGATAATTTTTAATGAAAAAAAATTTTTTTGATGCTTTTATGTAGGTACCTATCTAAAATTTTATTTTCAATCTGCAAATAACGGATGAGTAGGCCTATGTATCGAAGTTGAATTTCGTTATTCAAAGAGAAGGAAAAATATTAAAAGTAAAAAAAAGCGTTTTAAAAGCTTCCTATTTTTACTTATGGTAAAAATTTTTTAAATAATTCGATTTTCAGGAAAATAGTAGCAAATTTGTTTTTCAAATTAAATAATTTGATAGAGCGATAAGTAAAATTTATTTGTCTTAGTCGCAAAACCAAGACCAGCTATGCAAGACCAAGCAAAAGATCGATTTTGCAAGACTGGCAAGTTGCAAAACTAAAATAGTTTAAATTTTTCTACAAAATATGGATTCCGAATGAACCAAAGAAACTTAAAAGAAAGCAGGCTAGCGGTTATTTTTTCATTTAGTGAACTCTTCCTAACCTTACTGAGCAGTTTATGATTTTATTGTAGGTATTTTTGTCTTCTGCGGTAATTTTATAAAATTATAACTTGACTATTATGTTCATGACGGTCCTTTTAAACCAATGTTTGCCTATATTTTTTCTTTGATTGTCTAATTTTCATTAAGGTCTTAAGTTTTTCATCGCCCCCTACACTAATTTAGTTTTCACCTCCCTGCGTATGAAAATAGATTCTTTGAGAAATCTTGTGACCTGTTTTAAATCAACGAAGACAAAACCGAGATTTGACTTTGAAAGATCAAGATCAGTATCAAGATTACTATGGTCTGGATTTTGGTTTTATTTTTGCTTATCACTATAATTTAGTAAAAAAAAAAGTGAAAATAATATGGGCAAGAAAATTTGTGAACAGATGTGAGAGATCTTCCTATTCGCTTTTTTTTAAATTAACTCAAATAAATGCCAGAAAAATCCCTCAAATTCACACTGAATTTATCTTACTTTTTTTCAGCATAGATCAGGCAAAACTTGCAATTGCTGAGCTGTAAAACAGTTCATCTTTAAGCGCAAGTTACCTTAATTCTTGAAATTGATTATTTTAGAGATAAAATTCTGGAACGAAAAGACAAGTGAACATTTTTTCTGACACACGTTTTCCTAATTTTATTGAAGTATTTCCCCACTTTTCCTACCCATACACCCACAAACACGCGCGCACACACACACACAAACATACACTATCCATACGAATCCGTACACACACTCACACAAACTAAAATGTATGTATTTGTCCTTTTTTTTTTTTTTTTTTACTATTCCTTTTTCCCTTTGCACTCTGTCCCCTTTCTTTTTTTTCTTCTTTTTCTTTTCGTTTCCCACTCCTCGTCTTGGTGTTTTCTTCTTTTTCCTCATTCCCTGTGCTGCTGCGTTTAGCGATACATCCTCGCCACATTTCGCAAGTTTACTTAACAAAAGGAAGAGTCCTTTCGGCTATTGACGCTCTTTCTCTCCGACTTTTAATAAAACTCTTGTCTGTTGGCGTCTGATAGATGACTACACAGGCGGCGGCCCCTTCATCTGCAAACAACGGCACCCTTATTCTCCGCACTACAGCTTGATATTAAACTTTTGGAAGGAAAATGTGAGACGTTATATATATATGTACGCTTCAAAATGCCGACCGTCACTCTCTTTCACCCTTTAACCACCCTTTGAGAAGGAAAAATGAGGGAAAAAAAAGAGTAAAAACGAAAGAGAGAGAGAGAGAAACAAGTAGAATGAGAGTGCAAGTGGGAGAGGGCACATGGAGAGAGAGAGAGAGTAAGAGAGCGAGAGAGAGAGAGAGCGAGTGAGAAAGAGGGAGGAAGGGATCGAAAGAGAGAAATAAAAAGAAAAACGTTTTCCCAAGGTTGAAGCTCTGCCAGTTTTCTTGTCTAATTCGTTGGTCAGTATAGTTGGATTCGCATTCTTTCGACGAAGTCTTAATACGAAAACGATTAAATAATTTTAAAATATTCAATCGGTGGTGAAGGGTCAGAGAAAGAGAGAGAGAGAAAGAGAGAGAGAGAGCCAGAGAATTTCTCTTCTTAGCGATTTCATAGCATCGTTAACGAGACAGAATAAAAAGGAGGAGAATGAAGAAGGAAAATAAGAAAAAGACGGAGACGGAAAACGTTAGATGTTTATTCTATCGAATTTTCCGCATGAATTCTTTAATTTTTTCAAACGATTTTCGTTGCATGTTTCAAAAGAAAATAATAAAAAAAAAAAAACAGAAAAATAAAAATAAAAACGAAAGAAAGAATGAGAAAGATCGTCGTCCGTAATTTCGAACGACTTTTGTTGAAAATTAAACTCGTTTTCAAATTCGAGGAATGAGTAGAAAAATTTTGGATTTTTTTACATTCTTAAACGATAGTGGTCCACGGAGCCATAAGATTACCAACAATCTGGGCGGAAGAAGAGATGGCGGAAGTAGGACTGATAAGCTGAATATTTTCAATGCTTAGAGACCATCAGTAGAGAGAAAAACACTCAATGAACGTTCGAGTGAATCATCGGAGGTGTTTTAGCTTAAAATGAACCGTTTATTTATAGGCTACGTTTGCCATACATACTATAGCTTTATCCGCCATAAAGGTTGTTTACATTAGGATGCTTTTCACGCTAGTAGCCAGTTATTTCAGCAGTTGCCAGTCAATAATCTAGCTTCGTGTGAATAAATTACTAATTTGATATGAATTCACCGGCAGAATGGTGAGATAGTGAGCTATGAGAATCGTGAATCTAACTTTTGAACTATTTCACCGAGTATAGAGCTCGTACAAAACAGTGAACTGTGTAAAACGTTGAGCTTCGATCATACAGGCGTGTGTATAGCCAGTAGCCTTATTTCACAAACATTTAAACGAAACGGGTCATCATTCTAAAACCATAAAATGGACAAAGATTTTTTAAGCATGCGTAGTAAATCGTTTTTCGTCCGTTAGTCCTGTGAATCTAAATCTATCTAAAGACGGCCGCGAATTCGGTGAAATCGAGTGAAACCTATGTCCATTTTATGGTTTTAGGTATTTATTGCTGGTACCGATTTTCGTATTTACCTGGATATCTATACACCGAAATGTTCGAACGTATTGAGGCATCTGAAATTTCATGATTTTTTCCACCTTTTTTCCATTGTTTCTAAATACGGTATAATCAGCTATTAACGTAGGAATTAGCTCATTATATCCATTTCATCACAATGAGCAAATCCATTGGCGTATACGTTGTGGGATGAAGGAGATTTAAAATTTTAGATGTTGAAACCCCTCCTAAAGAGAGAGGGAAAAGAAGATATTTTTGTGTAGAAACCAAAAAAACCACTCTACATCAAATTAAAAGATTCTGTTAATTTTCGTCGTTTTTTTTTTTTTGCTTTTTAACCTCACCCCCAGAATCTTGAGTCACTTACGCATTACTGAGTCAGACTTTTACAGAAAACAGTCAACTGATTTTGGCTTTTTTTTACTCATCCTGTTTTCCCTACACCATTCTGGAATTGAATATATTTTGCTACAAATTTATACTATATAAAAACCGAAAATAATAGTCAGAAATAATAATAAATATTTAAATTATTAAGATCAATTTCTATATTCTAAACTACTGCATTAAAATATTGAATTTAACAAAAATTCTTTGTAGGCATTATTTCTTATTCAAACTCATTTTCACATTATTTCTCAAGTGAATTATATCTACCGGCCTTTTTCATCAGAAATTTTAATGGTTTAAGAGCACAGCCTCAATCGATGTGGTATAGGTTATAATTGAAGCGAATTCTGGATAAAATAAAATCTTACTTTCTGTGAACAAAACACTCTCCTTGTAGATTAACGTCTATAATCTTTTCATCTAGGCCTTAATTATGGTTATGGCAATTGAAAAATTGATCTAATACTCAGGTATATTATTAGGTACAATAATGCGACCATCGATATTTCTCCAGTAAGGAAACTAATTTTTATAGAATTCATTGTAAGGTCTTGTGGGGACATCACTCGTATGAGGTATTAGGGGCTCGCACCCCTCTACGACAGTTGCCGCTCAAAGGCTGGCAATAATCGTCTTTATGACGTTAAATAAATATACACTGGTGCGTTTGTATGTTCGTACCTGTACATATGTACAGGTAAGATACATTGCACGGGCCAAGATCAATTACCTGATAAAGATCTCGGTGATGTCACGGCCTGGTATCAAACACGCTGCGTTGTTTCTTATCACCTCAATGGAGGCAAGAAACGACGTAACGCATGACATAATTACGTACATGTACGTATAGATGTGTGTCTGTGTGCGTGTGCCAAATTCTGTATACAAACTCACAGAACTGGCTCAAAAATCGCCAGTGTTTGCAGAGGATTTGGCTCTTCCATACTTAATCGTATGAAGTGGCAGAACACGCAAAATACTGATGAAGACCTTCTAGTGCGAATATCTCTGACAACAAGGTATTCCACAGTGGTGACCTCGACGTGATTTTTTGGCTACATCGTGGGTGTCGAGGCGCATTGCGCTAATTCTAAAACTCGGTGAGGTGAGCTGGCGAGTTACTCGCTTGTGAATACAAATATTTTTTCACAGTCCTAAACACCTTTGGCTGTCGAAGCAGAGATCTGACTTTGAAAGTGGGAAATTACACCCCCCTTCCAAATATATTTGCCGGAAGGGAACCAAGAGAAGCAGATCTGGAGGAACAAAGTTGCCCTCATCTGCCAACTCCTCCAGCTTCAACAAGAGACTCCTAAGTCTTAGATACTCCGGAGAAGCAAAATCAAACCCGGAGGCCAGAAGCCTTGCGTTTGGGAGCTGTAGTCAATCCAAATGAGACAACAGCCCGCACCCTAAGAAGCGGTTGTCTTTTGAGCCAAGACTACGACCCTTTGACCCCAGACCAACAACTGACAGAGTCTGGTGGAACCTTTGTAAGAAGTAGCTCCAAAGAGGCACAGCAGAGGCAAACAACAATGCCCAACACCAGTGGAAATGGAAATACGACAAACCAGACATCAAATAAGCCTGGGACAGGTGGAAGTGGTCAGCCACAGCTGACCCTAGAAGTACTAGCACAGCTATTACAGCTATTGTAGATGCAAACTCTGGAGAACCCTGCAATCCAAAGGCAGAGGATCAAGATTCTGGAATTTTTCCCAAATGAGGTAGAACTCTGGTTAACTCTCCTCAAAGGTCGTTTCAAAACAGAGAACCTACAGAACAACCAGAAGTATACCCACATTTACAGCGGCACACACGCAGGAATAATACGCCCCATTCTGGATATCATGGAATGCCCTTGGGTGGAATCAGATAAATACAGTTGGTTCTGCAAGAAAATTCGTAATGTGGTTGATAAGACTGAAAACCAAATAATAGATGATGTCATGGGAGGAATGAAGATGGGAGACGACAAGCCCTTCATCTTCATGGCCAAATTAAGACAGAAGGCCGATAACATCGTATCACCATTGGTCATTGGGAACCAGTTCTGCAAACAACTGCCACAAAATGTTGTGCAGCATCTGGCAGCTGTGGGTACCATGGTAATCAACAACTTCAAGGACCTAGACTTCTTAGCAAAGATTGCCGATAGTGCAGTGGAACATTCAAGATCAACATCCTCAATTTGTGCTGCATTGGCAGAGACGGGAGAACTAGCCCAGCTTAGAGCCCAAATAGCTCAGCTGACTAGCGAAATTAAAAAAAAGAATAACAACAACTATAATTCAAGAAATGGTAGAAGTAACAAGCGCTCGAAAAGCAGGAGCAACAATAACAGAAATAATGATAGAAAATCCTGGTCTAGAGACTGAAAGAGCAATTCTACCAGGGGTCAGAGTCCAACTCCCCCTAGAAGATCATCATCCCCAAACCTCCATCTCAGAATTGGGATGATAAATCCTGCTTCATTCACAATAGATTTGGCGCAGAGGCCACCAAGTGCAATAACAGATGCCAATGGTGAGGAAAGACATACAATAAGTCAAAACCATCAAATGGGAAAGAGGGGTCATCTATGAGGCTGAAGATCCCTCAAAAAAGTACTCACGCCGCCTGTTCATCAAGAACAGGACTAACAGGAGATGTTACCTTATTGACTAAGGTGCTGACTTGAGCATTTTGCCAGTAAGTAAAAACCAAAATGCATTTCCTCCGAAATACTACCTCCAAACTCTGAATGGTCAAAACCTTCCAGCTTATGGAATAGAATCCAGCAAAGTAAGCATCGGTTTGGGAAGAGACGTGACGTGGTCCTTCACAATTGTGGATGATCCAACTCCGATCCTGGGCGCAGATTTTCTCGCACACTACAGCCTGGTCATAGACCTCAAAAATGGAAAGATCATAGACAATAATACTGGTCTATGGGTGGAAGGCAAAACACTAGCGTACCAACTGGACACAAACATATCCAGTTGCACTAAAGTCGACGAACAATTCCTACAGATTCTGTCAGACTATCCTGGAGTCACTCAACCATCGATTCGCAGGCATCCAACCTATAAACATGACACCGTTCATTATATAGAAACTAAAGGACCGCCTTGCCATGCTAGAGCCCGCAGGCTACTGCCTGATAAACTCAAAGCAGAATGGGAATACTATGATCACATAATAGGGGAAGGCATATGCCACCCCTCGAAGAGCTCATGGAGTTCCCCAATCTACATGACCAAAAAAGCAAGTGGAGAGTGGCGAATTGTCGGAGACTACAGGGGCCTTATATGCCAAAAACAATTCCTGATCGCTATCCAGTTCCAAACATAATAGACTTCAATGCAAATATGAAAGGTAAAACGATGTTCACAAAAATCGACATCAACTGGGCATTCCACCAAATTCCAATGGCTTAACAGGACATTCCAAAGACAGTGGTCATAACCCCATTTGGTTTATTCGAATACCTTCGAATACCGTTTGGACTCAGTAATTCTGCATAAACTTTCCAGAGATTCATCAATGGATTGTATATGGATTTGCCATATTTGGATGACATATGCATTTGCTCAGAAAGCTGTGAGCAACAGCACGAGAAGAATGTAAGAGCCATCGTACAGCGTATACATGCTGCTGGACTTACCATCAATGTTGGAAAAAGTTTATTCAAAAAAACCAAGATTGACTTTCTCAGCTACCAAATCTCCACCAAAGGAATTTCCCCTCTGAAGACCAAGGTAGAGACCATACTGAAATTCCCAAAACCCTCAAACTTTGCAGAACTCAGACGCTTCTTGGGATGGTGAATTTCTACAAACGTTGCATTAAAAATGCTGCAGCCAAACAAAGTAAGCTGTTCGCATTGATTAAAACAAACAAAAAGAAAGATAAGGCTCCACTCAATTGGACTGAAGATGCTGAAAAAGCTTTCAAAAACATCAAAGAAACACTGGCAAATGCAATTCTGCTGGCTCACCCAGACAAAAGTCTGCCGTTATGTTTCGCAATCGACGCATCTGACTTTGCTATTGGTGCAACACTGTACCAAAAGGACAATGACAATAAGTTACCGCTCGCTTTCTTCTCTAGAAAGCTATCAAAAACCGAGAAGAACTACAGCACATACAACAGGGAGTTACTGGGAATATTTGCTGCGTTGAAGCATTTCAGGCAACAATTAGAGGGTAGCTGTTTCACTTTGTATACAGATTATAAACCCCTAACACATGCCTTCATGCAAAAGACAGAACCAGTTTCCCCGAGAAGAGCTCGACAATTGGACTACATTGGACAATTGACTATGGACATCCAGTATATAAGAGGAGAACTCAACACTCCAGCTGATGCTCTTAGTAGGATCGAAGCCATCTCGGCACCGTCTCAATTACCTTACACCGAAATAGCTAAAGAACAGTTAAGGGATGTAGAATTGCAAGAACTGTTGTCGAATGATGACACAGCCCTCAAATTGATACAACGGAAAATCTCTGGTACTAATGTTTTACTAACATGCGACATTAGAACAGGGAAGAATAGGCCATTCCTACTGACAAAGTATCACAAATTGGCTTTCAGTAGTGGGCACAATCTATCGCACCCTGCACCAAAATGCACTGCTGGATTAGTAGCATCAAGATTTGTTTGGCTTCGAATGAAGTCTGACTGAAACAAATGGGCTCGCAGTTGCCTGAACTGTAAAGAGTTTAAGGTAGGAAGACACACTCGTTCGCCTCTCAAATCTTTCAAACAAACAGAGTGGTTCAAAACAATACGCATAGACTTGGTGGGTCCATTACCCCCATCCCAAGGACACAGATACCTGTTGACAATGATGGATAGAGCAACTCGATAGCCAGAGGCAGTTACTCTCTATGAGATGACAGCTCCTACAGTAGCTGCCAGGTTATACGACACCTGGATTGCCTGCTATGGCGTACCTGAAGTCATCATAACAGACCAAGGTCGCTAATTTGAAAGCTCGCTCTTCCAAGAGCTGTCTAAGAAGCTTGGTGCACAACACAATCACACCACAGCTTACCATCCTCAAGCTAATGGTAAAGTTGAGCAATAGCACAGAGCTTTAAAAGCCTCCATCATGGCTTGCGACACGAAGAGATGGGTTGACATACTACCAACCATCCTCTTGGGCCTTCAATCTGCTCTCCAAATGGACAAGAGTCACTCTGCAGCGTAGTTGGTGCTTGACGAAGAGCTACACCTACCAGGGGACTTTTTCACCCACTCTAAAGAAACTTACCCCAAAACACTCCTCCAAAACATACGGACTGATGCTAACAGCTTTTTTGAAACAGGCAGTTAGTCATGGCCAACCAAAGATTTATGTCTCCAAACACTTGGCCACAACATCTCATGTGTTTGTTAGAGACGAAAAAATAAGATCTTCATTGGATAAACCATACGCCAGTCCTTATAAGGTTGTATTACGAGATGACAAGAATTTCGTGATACTAATCACAGGTGAAGAAAAAACGATTTCAATTGACAGATTGAAGCCTGCGTACCTTATAAACAACTACAGAAAAATGCTCCAAAGAGCAGCAAAGAAGATTATAGAGATAAAAGTCGAAGAAGAAATACAGACCACACAGTCCAATATCACACAATCACAAAAAGTGGAGGACAAACTGGTCAAAAAAGGTGATTAATCACAAAACTCACCAGTAGAAAAAACAAAAATAAAGAAAACGGTGAAATTCAGTGATGAGATCATCAAAATACACGACAATCCATCGGCTCCCTTATGCCCACGAAAAAGAGGCAGGCCCCTAGGCAGCAAAAAGCGGAAAAACTAAACTCCAACTCGGAAATCTGAGAGATTGGCGCAGAGAAACTAAAAATATTCACGAAAATTAATATCCGCTACAAATTCTGCAGACCCGCACAAAAATAGGCGAGAATCCAGAATTTCTTGTAACAAAAGAAATTCCGCAGACAAGCAGAGAAAAAATGCGTGCAAATAAAATACGACACGAATAAACAAACCCACATGCGATATTGTAGAAAACATCACAACGTGTTTCTATTGACAAACAAATAGTTAATAGATTGTGACGTCACGAATGAAGAGTGCATTCTTTTGTGAGATACAAAGTTTCAAAAACACAAAAATTCAAACACGCTTAACTCTGCTTAAACTTAACAGAATTTGACTGGAAAACTTTTCAGCTAAAGAATATTTGATGCACTATCCCCTCCGAACATGTCTGAAATAAGATAAGGACTTGGAACGAAGCTCCAAACGAGAAATATTCTCTCAACATTTTTCACTCGCCTTTCTGCTGTCAGACTGAACAAGCCGAATACACCTTTATACAATTTTATAATTTTTCTTTCCTTTTTCCTCTCTCTCTTTTTAAATCTTCCTTGCAATGCCAACCCCAACAAACACGCGTTCCCAACCCCAGAATTCCAATTTGTGGTACCGCCTATTCCTCAGCCTGTGAAGACTAAGGAACAGACGGAACACAAAAAGGAAATCAAACGGATAGAGAACGAGTTGTTGATGGACATGACATCGGCTGAGGACATAGTCCAGATTATGTCCACATCCCTTCCAGCCCTCATTTCACCGCCGAAGTCACCGGAGAAGACACCATGAGTGGAGTGCCCACCCTCGGAGTCCTCAGCCCTGGCAACATTGGAGGTGAAAAGACAACTCCCGGCGGAAGACGTGCCACAAATATGCCCTCCTCCCGCCTTCAGTCTAGCCTACAGACCATCGGGGAATTCGAACTCCCCGATGTTCAAATGGCCAAGACAGAAAACCCTGTCTGGTCCTCCACCTCCTTCTCCATGTCCCCATCCATACTGTCTGGCCCAAACCAACCAACCACCTAGATGTAGGGGGCAACAGAGTTGGAAGATGTACCAGGCCCGATTCAACGTTTGTAAGTTATCTTACTAGTGTGTGGGCGCTGCCATAGGCTCAGCTCTGGCCAAATGGGAGAAGGACCAGAGACAGCAGTAAACTCGATGAGTCCCTCCAGGCATGTGACTCATCATTTTTGCGGCCCAAAAACTGGGGGGAGTAGCTGTGGGGACATCACTAGTAAGAGGTATTAGGGGCTCACACCCTTCGACAACAGTCACCGCCCAAAGGCTGGCAATAATCGTTTTTATGACGTTAAACAAATATACACTGGTGCGTTTGTATGTTCGTACCTGTACATATGTACAGGTAAGATACATTGCACGGGCCAAGATCAATTACCTGATAAAGATCTCGGTGATGTCACGGCCCTGTATCAAACGCGCTGCGTCGTTTCTTATCACCTCAATGGAGGCAACAAACGACGTAATGCATGACATAATTACGTACATGTACGTATGGATGTGTGTCTGTGTGCGTGTGCCAAATTCTGTATACAAACTCTCAGAACCGGCTCAAAAATCGCCAATGTTCGCCAAGGATTTGGCTCTCCCATACTTAATCATGAAGTGGCAGAATACGCAAAATACTGTTGAAGATCTTCTAGTGCTAATATCTCTCACAACAAGGTATTCCACAGGTGTATCACATTAGCAGTTTTTTTCGCCGGTTTATTTGATTGGTTGGTTTAATTCCAATCTTTTGAGGTGTCTAATGAAAAATTCGAATTCAGTCCCATAAAAAAATCTAGCGCAGCAATACTTACCCGGAAAACTTTGTTTGCCAATTTATATCAACAATTCAACAAAAAATCCTGAATTCCAAATCCGTGAAGAAATTACAAGAAACTATTGATAAGTATTGATGGTTATCGATATCTAACAAATATATTAATCTATCGAAATTTCATTGTTATAGATTTAAGTAGAATAGGTAGATAAAATAATGTCTCACGCCGTAAATACCGAAAAGATACTTCAAGCAACACAGGCGACTTGTTTTTCTCCAGCAATTTTTTTTTGTTTCATATATTTCCTGAATCGATAGGCACGGAACTTAATAAAGACGAAACTGAAGAAGTAAATACAGACAGTAAGATTTTATTGTTATTTTTCAGAAAGTTATCAAAAAAATGTTGAAAAAATACCAAAAACGTACGTGAGGAAAATGCATAAAAAATAATTTAGTTTTCATTGCAACATCTGTCGATAAAGTAGACGATTATGTGAACCTTTTTAAAACAATGCATAATGTAAATTCTTTATCCATCGTTTTTTACTTTATGCACCGACTTGTGAGCGTGCATTAATTTATGCATCTTTCTTTATACACATTTCACACTTCATTCGTCGTTATCAGAGTTTTTTCAAATTTTTTTTTAGGGCGGAGGGAGCTGCAAAAAATAATGTGTGACACGCTTGTATATTAGTGTAGGTGACTGATACTAGTATGATTTGTGTCACTCGCCTTCGGCTGGTGCTGCAAAAATCCCGCTCGTATCAAAATCACTTAGTTATTTTATACACTTGCATTACAAATAACTATTTATAGCAGATTATCCAATTGTTTTTTTTTGGAAACCTGATAAAAATGATGGTTCTATATGCGTTTTAATTTTTATCATTATTTAAAATTCACGGAAACTAAAGTCCACTTCTTTTTATTTTTGTTAGCAAAAGTTGCATAATTATTTTACAACGAATTTTCACTACTTAGGTTATAGTACTGATATATTTTATTCAAAAATTATTGCTGACGGAAGCTTTTTAATTAGGTTTTCTACGAAAATCTACTTATTAATCTTGTGCTCATGGAAGGACCCAGAGATGGGAGTAAGTACCAAGGAATATTTTGGCACCATTTTTGAAAATTCATACGTATTTTTATATATATATATATATATCTGTATGTATGCATGTATGTATTTTCTTGTTAACACGATATAGGGCGTAATTTTTGTTCGATGGTCACGAAATTTGGACCAAACATTTGTATTAAGTCGAGAATGAGACCTTTTGAATTTGGAAAAAACTGGTTTTACGTTACGTTAGTGATGGGCAATTATGTTGCAGTTTTCGCAGTTTTATAGGTCTAAAAAACGTATTTTCGAAGTAATAGTCAGAAAATTTAGTATAGATATTGATTTAAACCTATTCTAATACCTTTTTAAGTTTGGTTGCGATTAGTTTTATTGTTCATGCCCTGAGACTGTTGGAGTGGCTAATTTTCGATGTTGACTCACTAAAACTTACAATTTTTATCCAATAGTTACGAAATTCCGTAAATTCGGTACAAACAGCACATTTGACATAAGGGCAAGTCCTATTAATTTTTAGTTTCAATTGGTCAATTTGTTCCCAAGTTACAGATCATTCAGTGTGATTTTCTCTATTTTACTCTTTAGATAACAGCCCTAAAAAATCCATTTTTCAAGCTTGAAACGAAAAAAAATTTTTTAGCCACAGAAAAGCAGAATTACTTTAAAAAGTTAATTTTGTCTACTTCCGGTAATACTATTTTCATTTTTATTTTGCCTATAAAATGCATAATTTTGGATCAACAAGAATATGTGTTTATTACGATCTGTTAATAATTTTTTAGCGATTATACCTAATTTTACATTTTTCGAAAACCTACTTTTTTTTACGGAACTGCTGCTGCGTTAGAGTTTTTTTTAATTTATTTTTTTTTTCGAGGTTTTGACAATTTGGAAAATCTACAGGAGATTGCTCCGCCGTCAACGGTAATTTTGGTTAAGTGTCACGAAGGAAAGAAGAACAAACTGCGTTAATCTGTGTAGCCTACATTGACTGTAAAACATTTTTCGTTTTGCAGTTGCAGTTTTTGAATACCTACTTACAGTCTGCAATTAGATTAGGAACACGGTGTTCATTTATCGCCTGCTCGTGTGATCGGTCTAGCTCCTAAATAAACATTAAACGTACGTAATTTAGAATTTCAACTATTTTCATTGGTTCGGACGAAAACACGTCTCGCTGTACTATTTACCTTCTCATCGATATACGCAGCTATAGCCTACACAATATGAAGCACATATAAACATAGGCTGGTAAATACGATAGGGTGAACAAATGCACTCCGTCGGCAATGATATTAATTTTCTTTCGTTTCAGCAAAGAAGAACAATTATAATTAAACATTGTTTACGTTAGGCCTATAAATATTAACGTATGTACTTACCCATATTGGAGAGGAAAAAATAAAATAAAATAAAAACGTAACGACTTTATTTTGTAATAAACGAAATTCGTGTACGAATTAGCTCGTAGGTAGGCTACCATAAAAATACTTTTAAGCGCGAATCCTCCACTTGTGTTGAATGTGAAAATTTCCACAGAATAAGTCTCTCCTGTGTTTTATTTTGTGTTTCATTTCATTATAATTAGCCCTCCGAACGCTGACCAACGCACAAAATCAGTATACAAAAAATGGCGATTATCACGTTTTGCAGCTTTTGTCCAAAACTTTTTTCGTTTTTTTTTTGTTTTCTTCGGGGTTGACCAAAAAACAGTTGCCTTTGTAAGACTTGCTAGAACACGAATAAAATGAAACCGCAGTTAACTAGAAAATAATTACATTCGACGGTTGATAACGAGCCTAACCATAGAATTTTTTATCGTTTTTAGCGTGTTTTTGTTGTTGTTTTTCTTTTCATGTCGGAGATTTTAGCCTACCAAACGATTGTTTTGTTATGAACGATGGTGAGCATAATCAAAAATGCATTTAACGACATTATAGCATGTGTCGCCACCTCTACTGCAGACAACCCTTATTTTTGGTGATACATTGCAACTGTGATTTTAAAAATTTGGAACAGGTTGTTCCCAAAAATAGTCGAAAAAATGTAGGCTATAGTAAAAAGAATTTATAATATACCAGCAACTAGTGTTTTTTGTTCGTACGATTGTTGGTTTGTGTTAGACAATTATTCCATTCTGTGCAATGATGGGACCAGGGGGCAGGATTTGTGGAAAAGCGCCGATTCTGAGTCGTAGATCACGAATATATAGGTCACTAAAATTCTTCTATTCACAATATATATATATATATATCCACTTTTTGCTCATTTAGGCACTTTTTGGGAGTTTGTGGAGCTTCCACTGTTTGACCTATAGCAATGAAACTTAGAGTAGTGTTAGAAAATTTTATGGGCTATACATTCGTGTTAAAATTTTTGAAATTAAATCAAAAATTTCGGGGGAAAAGGTTCTCAAAGTATTGCAAATCCACCATGTTGTCATCACGATAACTCTTGAAACTTTGAAAATTTTGGCTTGAAACTTTTATGGCAGTTGGAGACTATTAGGAAATAGTTTGGTATTGGATTTGAGCGAAATCGGTCCGCTGGTTTTCGAGTGGTAGCCATTATAAAATTTGACACTTTCGAAAATAAACGCTTACCGCGGTAGATGCACGTCAGATTTTTAAGTAGATTTTTGAAAAAAAATGTAATTATTAAAATTAGAGCTGAATATTTAGACCCGAGGGTGGGAGTGGGTACGTTTTTCGTTTCATGATTTTCTGCTGGTATATTTTGGCACTATTTTTGAAAATTCATTTTTTTTATGTACCCCTTTTTTACATTGAGTCCATTCCCAGGCGTAATTTTGATCGAATGGTTTCGAAATTTGAAAACATATTCGATTTCACTTAAAGAAGAACCCGATTGTTTTGATCAGGATCGGGCGCATAGTCCGTCCGATAAGTCAGTTTGTCTACATTTTTTTATTGAAAAGCTTACAGGTCGCAATTTTCAATCGATAGATCTGAAATTTTGTATAAGTTTGTGTTTTAGGTCAAGGACAGTACCTACCGATTTTGGTGCGGATGGCTTAATGGTACTCTGATAGGGGCGATTTTGTTTCAATTTTAGCAGATTAATTGCTCTAAAACGAGTAATTTTCAAGCTATAGTCACAAAATTTGGTACATGTATTGATTTGAAGCATATTTAATATGCTTCTAAATTTGGTTTCTTATTGGTATCATGGTTCATTCCCTGTGGCTGTTGGAGTTGATAATTTTTCATTTTATCTCAATAAAAGTTGTAATTCTCTTTAAATAATCACGAAATTTGGTAAAAACAATACATCTCATACAAGTAGTAGACTTATCAATTTGGGTTTTAATTGGTCAATTTATTCTCAATTTATTAGCTATTCAGTGTGATTTTCAAACTTTTACCCTTCTAATAATGGTTCTGAAAAATTCATTTTCCAGGCTTCATCGAGAAAGACACTCGTTTTACCCTAAAAACAACCCGATCTCAGCAAAAAGTCAATTTTTGATTTGTAATACCATAATTTACAAAAAAACAAAGTTAATTAGGTATCTGGGTATATCTTGCAATAAATTCCTAGGTAATGACAGATTTTTCCTTCGTTTTTTATTTATTTATCGGGCTGCGACTATGCGGCCATTTTATCCAGCATCTGGAAGATATATGTTAATTTTGATGAGGATGTCTACCAGCATGAATTTTTCAATCACATACTGGAGCACCCATTATTATAACCAAACCGAATATACAGCCATTTTTGATCAAAAATGTGGTGGTAGCTGATCTCGAACCTACTATAACGGCCAAAAGAGGTGGTAATGTACCTAATTAGAACCACTTTCAGTGTTACACCATACACGAAATTCACGTACTTGAAAAGCAGTAATACTTCTAGAATAGATTTAAGTTTATCATCCACAGACTATTGTGGACTTTAACATTTGATAGAGACTCAATAATATTTTAAAACACACGAGTGAGTTTACACATTTAATAAAGTAATAATTCGTACATCACAGTACATACGTTAATATTTATACATATACAATCACAATTCAACAAGCAAGACTATCTGTTCACTAGAGACTTCTACTAGAGAGGTTCCAGGTACTTAGAAGTAGCTGTCGAGGAACTGTGTCTTATTCCACTGAATCGAGGGATTATATACTCGTTCAGGGTATGAAAACGTACGTGTCGGATAGGTAAAGTGAGGTAGGGTGTTGTTATTATAGGGTTGTGCTGACTCGTCGAGTACTCGAGGGACAGGCACAATTAGGTCATGAATATATAGAAAGTATATCTATATTCATAAAATCAAATACGGGTAATTTAGTGGTTGTTTATAAAGAGTTATAGGATAATTATTGTTGATAAATATCTACGTTTTTGGTATTCGAAAATGTGTGGACGAATATGTTCGTCATTTCTAAAAATAGACGAAAATATACGTTACACCTACAACCTTTCGATCACAGAGCCGGGCACCTACAATCACTGCACCACACAAACCACACTCGGATAATATCAATCTGTTGTTACCTGCGTAGATACATTATCGATTAATGTTCTTTAATCTCATTAGACGATGACGAATTAAGCAGTTATAAATGTTAATTATAGCACAGCGTGCAAAGTTTTTTTCTGGATTAAAAGTCTCCCAAAAATTCTATTAAAATTTTTGTTCATGAAGATCTCTTTATCTACATTGTAGATACTGTAAATTTCAGTCCTGAGAAAAAATTTTTTTTAAAGAATAAACACAAAATTTGAACTGGCGCATAAAAAACCAGACATTAGCATTTAACAAAAAATTCGAGCAAAAAATGCAAGCATTTACCTTGAATTATTCGTCACTCGAGATTTAAGAATAGGTCCAATAAAACAATTGGAATTATTTGGTATTCCAAGAAAGAGAAACCACTATTATAGTCTAGTCAAATCAGTATCTAAATTATGAAAAAAAATTAGCACAAAACCTTTAACAAAATAAGGCTGGTGGATGTGTCTCCTGAAATAACATACTAAAAGTTGCAACCTCTCCACCGCTCGCGTTTTTGAGGAGGGAGTATTTATCCCTAAAAATTTGATTTTTCCCGGTTTTCTCCGCGAGTTTGGATTTTGTAATAAAAAGAGGTCAGTATGAAATTATTTAACATAAAATTTCCAACAAAAAAAGTTTCATACAGTTTTTTACCCGATACCCCTCTTTGCCTCCAGAGAGTCTGGAAAAAACCATTTTTCTCGTTCAATAGAATTGTATAGGAAATATAACTCGTAATTATCATTCTACGTAGATAATTGGTAAACCCCATACATATTTTCTACCCATCCGCTCCTCTTCCATAATCTTTTATCATCTCTTCCACCTTCGAAGTTTTTGGTCTGAGGTCTCTCTTCCTTTCCTGAGAGTCTTGAAAGCAACTATATTCACTGAATTTTGTTGTTTTTAATATTCTCTGGAGGGGAAAGGGGGGGTCGAGAAAAAACTGAATGTAACTATTTTTGTTGGAAGGGGTTATGGAAGGGGATGGATGGTTAGAAAATATGTATTGGGTTTACGAATTATTCACACGGTATGATAATTACGAGTAATATCTCTCATATAATGCTATTGAATATATTCACTAAAGAATGGTTTTTTCAAGACTCTTTAAAGGGAAAAGTGTTTTCGCAAAAATCTGCACTTTTTTTTTATTGGAAATTTTATGATGAACAATTTTTTACCGACCTATTTTTATCACAAAATCAAAATTCGCGAATAAAAATGCAGAAAATCAAATTTTAGGGAACAAACACCCTCTCCCCAAAAATGCAAGGGGTGGGGAGAGTGCAACTTTTTGTACGTCAGTCTAGGAGACCAACCCAATACCCCTACGTAGTTAAAGTTTATGTGCTAATATTTGTTTGTAAGATTTGACTAGACTAAATATCGACCTATTTTATCGAAAATAATTAGAAATAATTACGATTTCCTCCTCTTCAGAGTCACAGAGTGGATTCTTTCGAACTGTGGCATCGAAATCTCAATGGTTATTAAATGATACAAAAATTACTAATATCGGTCCCGTATTGCGAGAAATGAGCATTGGTTACGAATATGAATGAGCTGATTTATTTTTTTGGTGATAGTGAGGGAAGAAGGGAACACATCCGTCCTTTACTGCAGAATCATTATTGGCATAAAAATTTCCGGTACCTCTTTCACAACGATTTTAATTGTAAAGCTGTAAAATTTCACCAACAATTTTTGTCACCCTCTCTTTCGGTGCAGTTACACCTAACTGAAACGTTTTGTTATAAACGTGAGATTTGCATGAGTCTGTTTTTAAGGATTGTAAAATATTCAACTCAGTCGTTGGTGCAGCTGAAAAAAGAAGGAAAGAAAGGGAACAGTATTACATTTTTGGTTCATAAAGAACGAATGTTGACATTGAATTCGGATAGAATAACATACCTGCTTACAAAATCTCCCAGTACATTATGTAAGTGTAGGCGAATAAAAAATCGACTCGCAGATGGAATTTACGGTTGCAAGTTGAAACCTATGTGGGTATTATTAGGGTGCACCCTTTACTGTTTATACCCAGACCAAAAATTATTTTTCTGCTGAATTTCACACGAATAACTGAAAACTTCGACGTACCTACTCGTCATTGCGTGTTTTTAAACTTAACATCATATTTTTCCGTTCATTTTTCCTCTTTCGTTTTTCTTTTCTTTTTTTTTCTTTTTTTTCGGATGAGAAAATATAGTTTGGAATTTAAACATTTTTTATTATTACGAAATTGTGGTTTTTAGAATCGAGATTAATTTTCAATACTTGCAAACGAAAATTCTCATAAAAAGTCTCATTATGTAAGAAAATTAACGGAATTCACCTGAACGATTGAGTTCTTAATCCATTGAAAATTATTACGTATTTTCAGGATTGTTGTACAAGTATAACTTCTAGCACAGCAGTATGTTATTAAAAATTTTAAAAAATCCGATATTATGAGGAAGAAATTAAATTCGAGACTTTTCTTTGAACATTTTCTTCAAATACAATTCTCGAATTACGATGAAATTTTTCTACATTTTTCACAATAGGCTAATTGTTATTTAAATTAATATATTATTATTTCTTTATGTCGAAAATTTCCTGGACTTACACCATGGTTTGTTGTGTACACTATCACACAGTTTTTTACACTTGTCTATAATTACTTATTATAAACTGAAGTTTCGTTTTTTGTCGTAACGTTATACCTCTCCCTCTTGACTCATTTTTACAAAATTCTAACCACATGTAGGTGCCTATCCTTAAATGGTTTTTGCCAAGTTTCGTTTAGAAAGTTTTATTCTGAGTTCTGTAACTAAGTTCGAAAGTTTAAGTTCGAAACCTGTTTTTTTTTTAAAGTTAGTTATCAATTGATCATTCGCAACTCTTTTATCCTACCCAAGGTAGTTTCTAGCAAGGGGATAATTTCGGGGTTTTTTGGCAAATTTTTCAGGCAACAGCTCAATTATTTTAGATTATGTTTGGAGGGCGTCGGAGGTAGTAAAAAAATTTTAGGGAGGACTTGACACGCTACTCCTCTATTCCTACATCACTGACTTCAGGAAACTGCGGTAGCATAAACGAGTTATGGATACGAAATTTACCCTTTTCTGTTCAGCCATGTCAGTCATATAGTCGATAATTCATTCATATATTTACAATTATTCGAAAATATTCAAGCGAAAAATACAAAATGGTGTTTCATCGGGAACGTTTATATTAATGAAACGTTTCTAACGAATAAAACCATTCGTCGTTGCCCTATCAGAAAACTTGGAAAATTGGGTAAACGCCGTACCTGTGGGTATTAACGCATAAGCAACGTTTGAATTCACTTAAGAGGGAAATATGCGCAAGCGGAGAGAAAGAAACGAGAATTTAAATCACTTCATACTCTGTAATTATTTTGACGAGGGAGCACATTTCCGTTTAACCTTCAGTAAAATACGAAGAATGCACGCCTATATTTTGCAGCTAGAATCAAACGGAGGGGGACGCGAAGATGAGCATCTTAAGTTTGTTTTAATAGCGCAGTAATTTTCCTTTTAAAATACGAAAAGTTTCTGTAAACAACGTAGGTAAGTCTCTCCAACTTTTGTCAGCATCAAATATCGTCGACGAGAGATGTTTGAACAAAAAAAAAAAATAAAATAAAATAAAACTTATGCCTTATGAAGGAAGAAAAAAAAAAAGAAGTGCCGAAACACCTGTTCTTGGTAAAATATTGTTTCAATCTTGGTGTGCAGATTAACAACTTTTAAACGAAATAATTTATGTAAATTATTTATTCGGTAAGGCGATGTTAAATTTTGTATTATGAATAGATAATGCCGAAGAAATGTGGAGGAGGGTGATGGCACGTTCATCAAATTATTTTCAATTTAACTTTCATTAACGAAAATATTGACGCAAGAATTCGTGATTTTTAACTTCCAGATTTTTAAGACACATTAATGAGAATACGGTTGTTTTTTTTTTTTTTTTTTTTTTTTTAAAAAAAGTTAAGTTAGCTCTCTGGGAAAGACAAATTTGATTATTGCGTGCCAAAAACGATTTTAAATTTCGTGGTTCTAATGATTAGTTCAAGCATAGAATGTTCAAAAATTATGAACCTTATAGTTTGAACACAAAGTGGTTAAAACTTTGAAAATCTTTAATATCGATGATCGGCAATTAAATTATGAAAACGTTTCTACAGTTTCATCTTTAACAACGTATCATCGGTATTCCATCTTCCACTTCCGAAGTGTTATTGGAATGATTTCATTTTAATAACGAGGGAAAAGTACCTCATGCATATAAGACGAAGTTCTTGAGGTTGGTTTTCTGGAAACTTTTTCTCTTAGAATTTACGAATAAATATAATATTATTTGATTTTTTTTTAAATTGAGAGTTAGTACTGAATCATATAGATAAACACTTTTAAATATTTTTAAACAATTTTAAAAATTTTACCTCATAAAAAATTTGTGGGAACCAGAATTTTGTTTTAATTTCAAAAAATAAAAGAAAAAAAAAGAAAGTAAGTGATGAATATAATGTTAGAGAGGTGAAAAAAATTCTGAAATATTTTCCAACTGCTACGCATTTTATTCACTTAGGTAAGAACTTTGTTCAAATCGATATTCAAATTTTTTTTTCACTCATTTTTTATGACATATTAGGAACCTAATTCAATAAAAGAACACTTTCTTGTAAAAAGTTTTCGATTAGTATTTTGAAATAAGCTACACATTTCATGGGGATCGCCCGATTTGCGGCCAGAAAATCAAAATATAGCCTGACAGCGGCCGATGATATTTGTGAAATAAAAAGACGATCGCCAGGTTGTGGCCGGAGCTTGTTTTTACAAAATAAACGTGACCGCCTAATTACGGCCCAATTCCTTTCTACTTCAATCGTTACAAACTGGCTCAATATTTTATGGGGTCTACATCTAATACAAAGTTTTTAGCCTCAAAACAACTCGATCTCAGCAAAAAGTAGATTTTCGAGATTTCTATGTCGATTTTTGAAAAAAATCTTCTTATTAAAATTACCCGAGTATTCAGACACAGCGATGGGAATGAGTACGTTGTTGTCTCGTGATAACTTTTTGGCACTATTTTTGAGAATTCATATTTTTTTTAATATATACCTGTAACGGCCAAAAGAGGTTGTAATGTACCTAATTAGAACCACTTTCAGTGTTACACCATACACGAGATAATTAACACTAGACAAGCATTAATACTTCTATAATAATTTAAATAATCAATTTATCATCCACAACTATAGTGGACTTTAACGTATTTGAGAGACTCAATAATATCTAAAAACACAAGGTTGAGTTAACACTTTTAATAAAATAATAATTTGTACAACACTAGTACATTATATAATATTTTAAACGCTATAAATTAGGTTTAACATTTGGGATTACAACCCTTAGACAAGACTGTCTGTTAACTAGTAGCTCTGTAAGAAAAGCTCTAGGTACTGTGTAAAGATTCCTTCGAATCAAAGGTTTATATACTCGTTTGGGGTTTGTAAGGGTACGTGCTGGATAGGCCAAGTAAGGTAGGGGCTCGTTATTACAGGGTTGTGCTGACTCGGGATATGCTCAAGGGACAGGCACAATTAGGTCATGAGTATACAGACATTATATCTATATTCATAAAATCAAATTTGGGTAATTTAGTGGTTGTTTACAAAGAGCTATAGGATTTTTCATTATTGATGAATACCTGCATTTTTGGTATTTGAAAACGTGTAGACGAATATGTTCGTCATATTTAAAAATAGATGAAAATATGCGTTACAATACCCCCTTTTTCATTGAGTCTATTTCCAGATGTAATTTTGATCGGATGGTTTTGAAATTTAAAAAAAAATATTCGGATCTACCTTAGGAAGAATCCTATTGTTTTTGGTTTGGATCGGGCCTATAGTCCATCGAGTAGGTCAGTTTATAGGCATTTTTTATTAAACAGGTTGCAATTTTTAATTGATAGACCTGAAATTTTGTAAATTTGTATTTTAGGTAAAGGACAATACCTACCAGCTTTGGTGCGGATAGGCTTTATGGTACGTCTGATGGGGCGATTTTGTTTCAATTTTAGCAAATTAATTGCTCTAAAAGGAGTAATTTTCAAGCTATAGTCACAAAATTTGGTACATATATTAACTTGAAGAATATCTAACATACTTCTAAATTTAGTTTCTATTGGTATCACGGTTCATTCCCTGGGGCTGTTGGAGTTGCTAATTTTTCATATTATCTCAATAAAAGTTGCAATTCTTTTTAAATAATAACGAAATTTGATATAAACAGTACCTCTTATATGAATAGTAGACTTACTAATTTTGGTTTTGATTGGTCAATTTGTTCTCAACTTATTAGCTATTCGGTGTGATTTTCCATCTTTTACCCTTCTGATATTGGTCCTAAAAAATTCATTTTCCAGGCTTCATCAAGAAAGGCACTCTTTTTAACCTAAAAACAACCCGATCTCAGCAGAAAGTCGATTTTCGTGACATTGCCTGAGTATTCTGACCCAGCTGTGGGAGTGGGTATGTTTTTCGTTTCATGATCTTCTGAGCATTTTGGCACTATTTTTGAAAATTCACTTTTTTTTATATGTACCCCCTTCTACGTTAAGACCATTTCCAGGTGGCGTATCTTATCTGTCTTTCTCTCTCTCACGCTCATTCAACGCTTTTTTTTGACGAACAACAATAGGCTGCGACTAGGCGATTGTTTTTTTGGGCAGATACAAGAACCAGCCGTAATCGGAAAATTCACACTTTTCATAGTTTCATTCAGTCATAATCCATCCTCCAAAGATAAATTACATAGGTACATTCTGTCGGAAAGTAAAACAATTTTGTCGTACGTAGGCTTACTGACGTCTGTTAATCAACTTGGTTATAGCCTACATCATCCTACAAATTGAAAAATATCATAATAGACTATCACCTTTAATAATTTATATTTATAATTTTATCTCAGCCGAAATTAGAAGTGATTATCTTAAGCTAGTACCTACATCTAGCTTCTTTATTTTTGTGCTAGGTAATCTATAAACTCAGTTGAGAATTATTGAACAAAACTTCATTCTCTGGCTGTACCATCTAAATTTTTCAAATTAGATAGTACTTGGTGAAACAAACAACACTTCACGACGTCCAGAAGTATTGGGTCTATGATTATTTTCTAACTGAAATATTTAATCATCACTAAACTTTTCCATCCCTAGAAAAAATTGTATTGAATTTAATGTAAAAAATTAAAAATCTTTCATTTCAATTCAAAATAGATCATCATTCATTATTTTTATTCCAAGTTGTAGGTAGTTCGAGATGAAAGTACGGTGGAATCATTAATTTTAAATTGCGTTACTTTGTAGGATTGTTTTACGCAAATTGTAAGAAGGAAATAAGCCTGCGTCTAGGTATTGAAAAATTTTCAATTGAAAAAATCAAAACACAATGTGAATAATTGAGACGCGTACCTATCAACAAAAACTATAATAATTTGTATGTATAAGTATAATATATAACTTCGTATTATCAGCATCGATACAAATGGACAACATATAAATTGTTTCTCAAATTCGTCATAAAAACAGGTACTTATGATAATTATTATTTACGAGTAAGAAAGAATTTTACATTTTTATTCGTTAACCCATTATTTGTTCTTCGGCTCTGAAAAAGTTTTCATTCATGAAATTTAGTTCGTCGATAGGATTCGTGGTGGTAGGTTGCGTCAACATGGGTACGTTAACATTATGGCGAGCTTGCATGATGAATTCGTGTGTTGGTCTTTCACAGTCTCGACCTGCTGATGATGATGTCTCGTATAAACAATTCATGTTCCTCTCCTCGGTTTTTATGTAACCTGAAAAAAACAAAGAATCATCAATTCGGTGGTTCTCCTTAAATATTGCTTCAGTCAAGACGACTCGAAAAAATCTTTATGGAATACCATTGAAAAAATCATATTATTCAGGGGGCTGTGGATGGGAGATGCGGGAAGGAAGAAGTTGAGGATGATAATGAAAAATGAGAATGAATCCAATCCAGTTTGTTTAATTTTTTGCATCAGTTTTAAGAGTTGTCGGTAGTCTAAGTGTAGGTATACAAACTGTTTGAAAAGTTTTAAAATAAGTTATAGTTCTTTTTAAAACTTTCGCTATCTGTTATCATGGCCATAGAGATAATATAACTATAGTATAATATATACGAGAATACACTTCTTAAGGAAGCGTTAATATGATAAGTCGAAACACACTGAAATGGGAGGTAAAGCGCATCAAAATTGGAAAAATTTGGAATATAGTTTCTCAATATTGTAATTACATCCATACGAATAGACTTAGTACCTGTAATTTATATTAATGTATTGCGATTTATCCATAAAACCAAAATACTGATTACATTTGTGATATATGGGTTATAATTACTGAGTCAGTCCCGAGTATTTTTTCCAGGATAGCTGATGTATGGAATCATTCATAAATCGTATTACTGCAGACGCGTTGGTAGGAAAGATATTTGGGGGACTGAAAATTTTGAGAAGTTCTTAGTGCGGCTTGATGATACAACCAAATTATAATTTTATCTATTTTAATGGATTTTCCAAACTTTGATTAATAGATCATCAATGCCACGTCATCTATAGATGAAGATGCTCCATTCAGTAAGCCGCACTGGAGCGAGAATTGCTCGAGGAGCATTCCCCACTGGACCAATCAGAAGCTTATTAGTTCTAAGTGGTGAACCTGCATTGGAAAATAGAAAGAAATTCTAACCTCAAACTATTTCACTGGTAGATACGGGTGGGGACGCAGATATACATCATAGCCACACGGTGTGCCGTATGTTTTTTCAACCAGAAGGTTGCCAGTTCGAATCCCCGAGCCAACAGCCCACAGTATGTATAGTCTACAAGAACAAGTCGCCGTGTTTTGCTTTGGATTATATTGGAAACTATCTCAATATAATGCATGAAATACCTCTTTTCATAAATATACAAGGGTCAATGTTACCTGACCTTAAGATGAGAATATCATTACCTATGTTTTTTGTTGTTCTTTTGTCGTTTTTTGGCCCTGAAAATATTTCCATCAATTACCAAGAGGTTTGTTTAGTTTAACTTGCGAGGTTCACACAAATCCCAACACCAACATAAAACATTTCTTGTAAAACCAGAAAACAAAAAAACAAAACCACCTCCAGATTTTCTGATCAAATATAATTTAATATGCGCATCAAATTAAAAAAAAAGCAGATTTTGGTGGTACTACAGCAGCGAATTTAGTATGAATACAGGTACAGATGAAACAAGAGAAAAAGTGATAGACAGGTCTACTTCCATAACGTCACGCAACAACTGAATTTTTCCAAACACAATACCTACCTATTAAAATAATTGCCAACTTTCTGAAAAGTCATTCATGAAATAAAAATTTTTAGAATATAATAAATCTCTACTATGTTCGTCTGCAAACGAAGTCTGCGCAAGGGCACTCAACAGACAACAATCCAAAAACCCACTCACACAAGGACGAGTGTAGAATTTAAAATATGTATAAAATGCCGAGTCAATCTCGAAAAGATTTCAGCTGCAAATAAAAACAACCAACCCACAAACATTCTGGTGTAAGTTCCAATCAAAATACGCATTTTCAGATCTCTCCGGTGTCGAAGTGTCGATTTGGTGTCGACATTTTATGATAACAAAAAAAAAACAAAAAAAAAACAAAAAAAAAACACAACTACAACAACAAAAGAATACAGACTTTGTCTAACCTTATTTCTATGTTCGATAATGTCATACTGTCATTCCAATAAGTACATCCATAAGCTTTCGGATATTCAAGTGTAGCTGATTTAGCCATGCACGTCTAATAGGTACTGCAATTTTATTTAAGATTCTAAGTGCATTTTTTTTTTCAAAAAAATTTTTGTGGAGGTCGTTTCCTCCCCCTCCCCCCTCCGAACACCATTCTGCATTTTGGTCTAGACTAATGAAAAACATCGTTATCAGCGAATTAATTTTGGTGATAAAAAGTTCCCGAATGTTTTTGATGGTGTATCTTTGTCCCTAATATACGACTTAACTGGTAAAACTCATTAATTTACGCAGCGTAGGAAAATGTTTTTTCATTTTCATTTTATGTAGATGTAGTCTGTTTATTTATTTTTTATATGCACGTGTATATATATATATATATATATATATATAGTATAGAATATATTTTTTTAAAGTAAATTAAATTATAACGGGTAACGTGTTTTTGCAAACACTCGTAACTCGAGGCGTGAAAATATTAAATGCGAGAAATTTTCATAAATCCTATAGGTAAAGGTGATGAATTATCTCGTTTGAGTTGGTTATATTTTTTCATCTTTTACACTTTTTTTCCCCCATTATTTAACTTTTTTTCTTCAACCTTCACCTTTCCCTTGTTTATTAATGATATTTGACATTACGAATGAGGAATAAAACTGTATAATATAAGGTGCTAAGGTGCACAATGCATAATAATAGCAGCACGTGAGAAACAATTTTTTTTTTCTTTTTTTGTCAGCCTGAAAATACGTATAATATACGATTGTTGTCTTCGTTTCCATAATACCTACTTACCGTAATAATGAGACGATTTTTTTTAACTTTTCATTTCTTCGTCGGTTTTTTTTTTTTTTTTTTTTTTTTAGTCAGCAAAGAAAACAAGAAAATTTTAAATTGGAAGGAAAAAAAGTGAATATTGCTGCACTAAACCTTACTGATAAAAAGTTTTCTGAATTTTTCTACAGCATATAATTCTTTCTCTTTTTCCATTCTTGTAATCTTTTTACGCTTTCCCATTTTTTCTTTCCTTACACTTTTTTTTTTTCACTATTTCTTTCTTCCTTTCTTTTTTATCTTTTATAGTAGGTTGTAATAAAAGTTAGACCTTAAGCGACATTAAGCCAGAATGACGCCCACTATTTGTGCTAAAGATAGCTTCATTCGGCGAAATCCCTTTCTATTTATTACAGTCCCTCTTTTCTCTTTTCATCTATTTCTTTCGTTTTTATATATATATATATATATTTTTCATGAAAGCGACCCAATGGCGTCGGTAGGATGTTCAAAATGACGAGAGGAATACGAGCGAATCGGTGAGACGTTACCTTGATCCTGTTTTTTGGAGAACTCTTGACAGCTAAAGAGAAAAAAAAATGAAGAAAAAAAGGAAATTCGTATGCAGAATAAGAGTCTAACTTCTTTTTTCTGTTTTTCTGTATCATTTCAGAAGCAAGTATACTGTGCAGTGAACAAACAGGAAACAAAAAGACAAATAAAAAGAGAAAAAAAAATTAACACAGGTAATGTCATTTGTATTTTGGAAAAAATGAGAAAGAACGTACTACGGAATAAGTTAATAATTTTCAAATTGTTTTTGTTTTTGTTTGTTTGTTACACGGGGACATCGATGATATTAGTGGACCACATTTGCAATTCTTTTGTTGGCAAACGTTACTTAGGCTAATTGTTGATACGTTCGTAAACAACCTGTTGTTGACCCGAAGAGCGAAAAATGTGGAGAACACAATTATTAATGAAATAAATTCAGCTGTTTTAATTCGTACAGATTATTTTTGATGATAGTAATTATAGGTATGCAAAGGAAAACAAAAAGAAAAGAAAATACTGTCAATATAGGGTATGCAGAATTTTACCATTTCGGTTTGGGGAGGGAGCATTTCAAAGCACAAAAAATTCTCAATATTTTAGTCGTAAAAACAAAAAAATTTCTTTCAGTTTCTGCGAGAGCTGGAGAAAATGTTTCGTCCAAAATGAGATAAAAATTTTGTGACGAATTATTTGGGGAAAATAATGTTTCAATTAGAACAATTTTCATTCTATCTGTTTTTTCTATTGTGACATTATTATGAAAAGTTACTTAAACTAATATTTTCTTTCATAATGTGTATTTATAAAGTTTATACGAACCAGTAAAATCATTTTATCATAATATACCTACCTACCTAAATCCAATGAAAAACTCTCGTTAACATAGGAAGTTAAGAAATCTTGGGAAATTCATATACTTACATTAAGAATTTATACTACAAATGTTTCAACAAAAATTAGTTTTGCGATCTTTAAATAAAACAATTAAACTCTCAATATTTTGATTAGGCCATACGATACCAAACACGATCATATCTTTACATGAGAATATTTTATCAGAGCCTAGGCATTCGCAAAATCGAGTGATAAAGGTCTGTACTTTTTGAAAACTAAAGTTCTTTTCAAGTTCTACTCGACAAATAGAAAAACATCCTCACAAAACTAATTACACATTCTTATGAATAAAACAGCCTATTATGAAAAAGTTCTGAAAATTTCGCAATTTTTTCCCTATATCGAACGTATTAAGTGATACACTAAGTAGCTATTGTGTCAGATGAGAAGATAAAATTTGTCTTACACACTATTGAAAAATTTATGCTTCAGATCTTAAAAGGTAAAGATCGGGCTTAAACTTTATGGGCCGAATTCAAGAACGACCCTCCCGAGACAGTTGTGGTGTATTTAAAAAAACAAACGCCTGGCATTTAATGGCGTTTTAGCCTGGTGGAAATTTGATAAAAGTAATTCTGCCTAAATGAAAGCTGATGTCAGTACATAATTCTGCCAGGAGTACCTATGAGGAATGTCGTATCAGTACATGATTCTGCCTGTGTAAATGGAAGCTAGTGTCAGTTAATGATAATAAGTATATAGGTATATTATAGGTATCTAGATATTTGTGTATCTATAACTTACATATAAATGTGAAAATTTGTATTTTTGTATGTATGTATGTCTATCACTTCAGAATCACTCGACAGACTAAGCTGAAATTTTCGGGACTTGTTTGTGTTGTCTTGAGGAAGGCCTTAGGCTGATTTAGATGTTTATAGCTTCCAGCCCCCCAGGACAAATTTGTGGATTTTGTCACTCATAACCCTGCACCAAAAAATTCAAGAAATTTTTTTCTCAACAACACATTGTACTCAATGATGTTAGTATTTCATCAAAATTTAATGCCTCTATATCAACCCCACCCGAAGATATGGGGATGTAAAAAGTTACAAAATTGAGAATCAATATATAGGTATAGATATCTTTATTAAGGAGCACTTTACTATCAGGTATGCGTATAAGAGTGATAAGTGATGAACTGCCGCTTGTAAACTTGATGTAAACAAAACTAACACAAAATGGCTACTCATCTCTTATCTTATTGCCTTCATGGGCATACTTGGTAGTAAAGAGCCTTACTTATATTACCTATACTGTAGGTACTGACTATACGGCATCTTATATTGTATTACCTATCTACATCCATATAGATCATTTCAGAACTGGTCAACCTTCAAATCAAGCAAAAATTTTCAGAACTTATTAGTGTTGTTCCAATGAAAGTTTTGAGGCAATTCAGAGGTCGGAAGCCCTTCTGGGTCAAAGTTTTGAATATTTACCCCAATTTTCCTCACCTTCCAAAACAATTTAAGAATTTCTTCTTCCAAAAATATATTGTTTTTAATGATATTAGTATGTGTTTGAAATTTCATGTTTCCTAGATAGGTGAGAAAAATGAGAGAGATATAATTATAGAAGAATATTTAGTGGATTTCTTAGAGGCACAAAAAGAAACAGAGAGTGAGAGAGAGATATATGTATTTTAATAAGTACAGTAAAACTTGGTTAAGTGGAATTGCAAGGGGATGACAAATTTCTTCCCGATAACCAGTTTTTCACCACACAGAGTTTCAGTAAAACAGGTTAAAAAATAAAAAATTTCAGTTATGCAGGTTATTTTATTAAATGTCAATCTATAGCTAAATTTAGGTACATAATGAACAATATACAGTGTTATATATGTGTTAATTAAAATATTGCGTAATTTTAGTCTGTACTGGTGTCCTGGAACACATTTCAGACAATTTTTCCAAGTCATTTATCATGTGGAAAACAGATTGTGGAGTATTTTCACTCCTCTCGAAGTACATGCACAAATTTTGCAGAGACTGCATAACAGTTTTTGTTTCACAGACATTTTTTCTAGTATGGTTCAGAATTGACACTACTCAACTGCTCATACATTCAAAACTCATGTCTTTGATTTTTACAAAGAATGCGCATTTGACAAGAAACAACATGAATGAGCTGATATTAAATCAACAGATAAGTAGACTATATAACTTCCACATATAGAAATAAATTGATTACAACATTCCACTTATAAAGGGCTGAAGGCTAAAAAAAATTCCACTTAAACCTGGTAAGATGAAACTCCATTTCAGTAGAGGTTAATTTCTTAAGAAAAAGATAGGAAATTCTAGGTACCAGTCAATTTCTTTCAGATAGCCAGTTTCACAGTTAGTAATTCTATATGGGTAAGTAATTCTTAAGAAATAGTTGTTGCTTAAGAATCGTTTTTGCACTCCTCCCCGCCCTAAGTATATGCGTATTGGTGAGTAGGAAAAAAGGAAGGACGTAAATTTTAAATGTTTTATCTGTTCGAAACAGAAGAAGACATTTTTCAGCCTACCTCCAACAACTGAAATCTTCCAGAGGGTTGTATTTCGTCGTCCTCTACGTCTTCTAAAATATCGATTCCCTACCTAAAAAAGTTTCCTCGGCGCTGTGAAATTCAACACTTGGAAAACATTTCACCTCTTCAAAAAGGTAGAATATTATTTTCCTTGATGAAGAATTTCGCAGTAGGGTCGATTATGAACTATTCAAAAAAAAAATAATAAAATAAAATACGACCCTTTCTCTAAACTTTCGTTTCATTTATATACACGCGAATTCAGCAAATAAAATATCGTTTTCTTTTGAATTCAGAGCTCGAATTTTACTTTTACGCCTGAAAGTTCACACCCGCTTACTACGCGAAGCCTTCTTTTATTAAATTGGAAAAATTCCTCATCTTTAATTTCACAAAGAGTCGAAAGATGCTCGTGCTAATATTTTATGCTAGGCACTGAAACATGAAATCAAATATTCACTCGCTCATTTTATTATTATTTTTATTGTTGTTTTTTGTTTAACTTTACCTTCAAAAAAAAAAAAAAAATCTGAATATTTTGTTCAATCTTTCGTCACCTTTCTTCGTTGGGAAATTCTCAAATTTTACAAAGTATTTCTCGACTTACAATTCGTTTTATTCAAACTATTTTAAAAGTTTCGAGTATGCTTTTTTTTTTATGGTTTCCTAATGTTTCGCCCTATAAGTTGGGCATATACCTACATTTATTGGTGCATATTGATGGTTTGAAAAGTGCTTACCTATGTTTGGAGGAAAGTAAAATCCGTTTGATTCGTCGCCGTACAGTTGTTTGTAGTACAGAGTATCGCCGCCACTCATATCTTTAAATATTGAATCGTTCCTAAAAAAATTATTCGTACTGAGTATTTTACGCTTGTTATCGGTACAACTGTCGAAATAATGATTTTGCTGATTATATGGCTCGTCTTGACCTGTGGATAAGAAATAAAAAAAAAAAAATCACAATTTAAATGAAACGCAAAAAAAAAAATCTTATAGGTAGGTACATATTTTCGTAAAATGGAAAGTTAGTGAAGTTATTCTTTTAGCTAGGTGTCATAAAGGCAAATAGGATTTAGAATTGGGGGGGAACATAGCCTCAGCCAGAAATATTTATTCGTGCGAGAGAAAATACTTTCGAGTCCATAAGTGGAAGAGAATGGGATTGTACGAAAATGAAATTGTTTTAAAATATACGTTTTTCATAAGATTAACAATGGATAAGATTGTACGTTTTACAGGAGGTTTACATGTTGAAAAAATAAAAATATATCTAGTAAAAAACGATGGCATAATAATCGCTTCTCTAGAGAATGTGGGTTTTCAAAAACTAGTAAATTAGGTATAACTGAAACTGGCAACAAGTTAGTATTGATCATAAATAATAATTGTGTTAAATTTCGTAGCCATTGATTGGAAATTACCTATTTTGGGCCTCAAAATCGGAACAAACATGGCGGTACCAGAATTACCGTCCAGCTCATCCGCACTAAAATCAATAGATCTGATCCTTGGCATAGTAGCCTACTATTGTTCGTACCAAATTTGGTGTCTATAGGACAAACATGGTGATCTGTAGTCCTGTAATGTAATAACAAAAAAAGGGAGTGTGTGTATATATACTGTATATACGAGCATATATACATATTAACTTGAGCTTGTAGTGCCAAAATTTTTATTGTGTAATAAAACGAAAAACGTACTCACTCCTACCCTCAGGTCGTTTCATTTGATGAAAATTAATGTGTAAATTTTCAGAGAAAACTCATCAAAAAACGAAAAATCCAGAAAATTACCATCAAATTTAATATCGTCTATATAATTTAAGTTGCATGGGAGTGGGTCAGGCTGGGTGATAAGGGAGAGCAAAAAACAAAAGGTTCAAGGCTACGACTGAACCATTTAAAATCTATAACTGGATATTTAAGAGAGATAGGATTTCTGACCAAATTGATTGATTTTTTTATGTGGGTAATTTTTTGATAGTAACATTCAGTTTAGCCAGACATCAAGTTCGAAATTTTAGTTTTTGTTTTTGAATTTTGAAGAAAAAAAAATTTTTCACATGTAAGTAGGTGGGTATTAAAAAAGTTTTGGAGTGAAAATATTTATTTTTCAAAATTAAAAAAATTATATATTTTTATTTCTTCAGAATCATCTGGAGTAAAAACAAACAATGATAAATTTAAGTTCGTTGCATAGACTGAATCGTATGCCGGAGCAATGCCAAAATGTGCCGATTCCAAAAAACTGGTTTCAAGAAAAACTAAAAAAAAAAATTGTTTTGTTGTTCCTGTAATATCGCGATTTTTATTGGTGGGTTGGAAACTTTTCACTCAACGAAGTGAGAATTAAGAGCAATATCAACTCAAAGTGAGGAAAAATACTAATTAGAAAAACAAACATATGGACTGTGTACTTTTTAACCAGTACCTTCTCATCATACAAAGATGAATCAGGCTAATTTGCAAATATTTAAAAAACATGCATTAGATACTTTACAAACAACCTTCAACATTGTATTTTTGTATCATTTTGATATACAAGAAATTGGTCGAAAATAATACCTTTAATAGTGTTGATAATTACAAAAAATAACAAAATTACTTATTACTACGATAATCAATTTGAAATTATCTTCTGAGGTAGTACCTATCTGGACAACTGGACTATGCTATTTTGGAATTTTATGTTTGGGAAATACAATGTTTAAATGTCTGTATGTTCAAAAGTACTTAATACTGCTGACAATTCCTCTTTAGCAGGCGCGTTATGTAGAAACAATTTATAGCGAGGGGTTGAACATTTCTGGAAAGACAGGTGAAACCGCAGTAAATGTTTTCGGAGGGGAAAAAGAAATGTTACAAATTTTAGATGAAGAAAAAATTTCGGATGATTTTTACCCCCACAATCACTCTTTGTATAAGCGCCTGTTTGGTCACCAGATACTTCAAAGAGTCAAAAACCTTTTTTGAACTATAAGGCCCATATTCATAAACGTCACTTTAACCTCCTTCACTTAAACTTCACTTAAAAATGACTTTTGGGACATTTTGTATTTAAGAGTGTGGTAACATTTATTTTTACATTGGAACTCTCATAAGAAGGCCTAAGGCCTACATTCACAAATGTCACTTTAACCTCCCTTCACTTAAATTTCACTTTAAAAAATTTTTTTGCACAATTTTGTACCTAAAAATGTGAGAACATTGTATCTCTTATGAAAGTTCCAATGTAAAAATAAAATGTTACCACACTCTTTTAACTACAAAATTGTGCCAAGCTTAAGTGAAGGGAGGTTAAAGTGACATTTGTGAATATGGGCCTAAGTCTATAAGCACGTTTTGGAATTGATCTTTTCTTATAAATACCTACTTGATAATGGTGCAGAAGCCAAAGAATGCAAGTATGGGCCGAACAAAAATAGTTTTATAGGAAAAATAAGCGCATAGTTTCTATGTTCTTGTTTGTTGGTGTTGTAACGCTTGGTTTTTTTTATGTTATTCATACATTTCAGTGCTTGATATGCTCAAACCTTATTTACTTCAAGTACTGCGCAAAGAGTTATACCCGGAATTAATTACATACCAATCCAATGGCAAAAAGAACGACCAGCCTTCGTAAATCTTCGTAAATATATTTAACATGATCTTAGTAGTCCTATCAATCCTTTCAATAAAACTAAATGCATTCGTACGTCTTCACCCTCGTGATTTTCATACAGAAATCAATTTTCCACCAACAGTATTTCTCCTCTATCATGCCCAATTTCACATCAATTTCACCCTCAGTTACGACATTTTCAGCCAATAATGCGACGCGCCTTGTTTTCTTTTCGTTTGGAAGGCGAGGATCAACCCTCACAACCACCACCACCACCACTATTTATAATTTGCAACGCACCAATCGTTTTTATTTATGTGGCCGCAGCTTACTCCTCATTAGCAGCGTGACAACTTATTGAATGCAAGTACCTAAGCTTTAAAAAGTTAGAATATTGTTCAAATTTAAATATCGTACATTGAGCCACCATAATTTTCCTATAGTTAGGTAGGTAGGTAAGGTATGGGTACATGTAGGCTATATTTTGAGCTTTGTTCGAGTTCATCAGTATGGCATGCGTGTTCTATATACTTTATTTCGTGTTTTTCTCTTATTTTACTCCCATATCAGCAGTCGAGGTCAGTATTTATTCATTTCACGCGTTACGAACGCCTTTCATTCGTGACACTATTTTAAATGATTAAATGCGAATATAAAATGTGCGAAATCTCGCACCCCTTGTCGGTTTCTATAGTAACAAAACCCAGACCCGGAACTTCGGTAAATGCCGTCTAAAATACTTGGAATATTCTTTTGCGCTGAAAAAAAAATTTGTTAATCGTGGTGGCTGGAGAAAATTTACATATACGTCATATATAGTTCGTTGCTCTACAGAGTTGAATACATTTTTCACTCGTCCACTTGTTTAATGCTTTCTGTGCATACGTTGTAATAGCAACCATTAAAAATGCAGAGTACAGCGTATGAACAAAATGAAAGTCGAATTCGGATGTTTAACAAACTGGAAATTTAGTCACGTGTAACAAACTAGAAATTTATTGTAATTGGAGTCAATTTTCAAGACTTTTTTTTTTTTTATGTGTAAACATCATAGCGCTTGGTAGGGGCCAAACGAGAATTACAATCGACAGATTCACGTAACTGTAACTCTTACAATCATAACTCTTGTGGGGACTACACATCTCGTACGCACGACGACATTTCTTATCAAATATATTACATCCAAAATCATACACACACTTTGTTTGTTTGTATGTTCTTACTTGCACAAACAGGCAAGTAAGATATAATGTTTGGCCGATGACAATATAATAGATAAAGATCTCGGCGATGTTTCGAGAGTGTAGTAAAAGGTGATACAGAAATAGCAATATTTTTCTATTTCTCTTTTGTTCTATCCTTCTTTAATCATTAAACTGACGATAATTGAAATAATATAATGAAAATAATGAAAAATATACATAATATTTTACAGTACGGCTCAAGTAATTATGAACGGATCATAATAATAAATAGCTTATTTTACAGGTAAGATGATGGGCTTGGTGATGATAGACTAATAAACAAAATTGGTTCTGTAGTTTTAAAGATTAGCCATTATATACATACATACGGAACACTTTTATATATTAGTTCAGAATTATAGATATGAATTGAAAAGATTTGAAGTTTGATCTCCGCTATTTTTTCTATTTTTTCTCCTAGCAATATAAAAAAGTTCTACCAATTTGCTGATATTTTCGTAAAATACAGGTAAAAAAAGTCAAAATTTTTTCGGTTTCAACAGTTTTTTTGCCTTGATAAACTAGTTTTCCTTGAAAAGATTCAGTCTGATTCAATTAAGTATTGGATTCGATCACCCTTTAGGAGTGTAGTCTATAAAACGTTGAATTGGATTTGATCAAGTCGAATCATTTTTCCTTTAGGAGAGTAATCGAAATTGACATTCAAAGTCTAGACTTTTAAATCCATTCTACTGAATCATATTGAAACAATTACTGATTACATCGAAACAATTACTGATTACATCTGGGGATTGCCTTAGGTAGAGTGGAAAAACCCAGTTTCTATAAGGAACAAAATTAAATCAGACCGAATGAATCATTTCAATCCCAACCCCTGTTGAAATATCCGCATAAAATCACAAAAAGATGACGGAAATTTTGTTCAGTTAACTTAAAAAATAACGAGTATAAAATGACGGTCAATACGTATAAATTTATATTGACCTTGAACGCAAACAATTTTTAGGTTGAATTGAATTTTATTGATGCCATTCAAGCTGGAATACGTTTATCCAAGAAAGTTGGAACTGGTAATCTGTTGCTTAAAGCCAATTTAACTATTCCCAAATCAAAATTTTCTGGAGGTCAGCTTGTCAAGTCTCAAAACCGCAAGAAGGTTTTAATACGTTTTGACATCAAAGGTGCCTTCATATTCCTCCGTCTTTACATAACTAAAATGATGGGGTATTGGATTCTGTCCATTTGGTGTTTTTTTTCAAGTGATTGAAAAATGCAAAAGAGGTGGTCCTGAGGTATAGATCCCCTTTTGGCAAAGAAAAAAAGGCTCAACCTCTAAAAATTGTTTTTTTTTTCTCGGTTTTGGTGATTTTTTGTTGAAGTGGGGCGGAGAAAAAAGAGAACACTCAGAATATGTGAACCCTCTTTTACGACGGATTTATCTTCGCTCTTGAAAATGCATGTTGAGAGATCATTGTTGCTACGACATCCCCAACAATCATCCTGATCAAATAGTCTTTTTGGCTTTAATAGCAGAACCAAATAGATAAAAATATAAGGCTCCTTATCACGCATACGTGAATAGTTTATGATATTGCTTCACTTTCCTCCATGTGTAGGTATTTAAAATTAAGGCTCTTTACCTACTAATATGTGCAAGTTGTGATGACGATTCAATGAGCCGCCATTTCAAGTTCTTCATTACTATAATCACTTCATATTCTTGAATGTAAACAATTTAAAATAATGCAATGGAAAAATTCAAAATGGCTGCTCATTATCATAAACACGACATGAGTATACCTAAAGGTAAGACCCCTATTTAAATGGGTGTTGTCCACAGATAAATATTCAATCTTATTGAAAGTTATAAGAAACAATTAAATTTTCGAAACATCTAATAAAGTTTAACTAAGAAAAAATTAGGTCAAAATCCTTACGTTACTGAAAAAAAAAAAGTCTTGTGAACAAAAACACGTGGCTGAAAACGTACGGTATTCAAATCCAAGTTTTTATTTTGTTTTTATTCGAATTATTTCGTTAACGGTCTGGTTTTACCATATTGTTGTCAAATAATTGTGGAAATATTGTTTAGACACCGTGTCAACATTATTTCATTATTCTTTCAACAAATTTAGGCATATAAATTTCGATGTTATGGAGAAAAATGATTTAAACCACGTGTGTGATGCGACAAATTTTATGTAAATTTTATAAAACATTGTACACTCTCTGTGTAATTGTTTTGTATTTTTGCAAGGGAAACGTTCGTGGATTTCACAGCTAAAACTCTTGTAAGAAAATGTTGTTATTCTTTTCCTCTGAGTATGTTTTAGTGCACGATTAATTATGTTTCAAGTTCAAATATTTTTTTAATTTGTTACGTAATGTTGGTTGGAAAGTATTTTACAAAGTTATTTTAAACTGGTCGCGCAAAGTTACTCAGAGTTCTACACAAAAAGGTTACATTTTAAAATCCTACGAAGAGACCATACCAAAACATCATTTCGTTTTCACGATTAATAATTGTGAATGAGGGAAGGTCTATAGAGACTATATAAGAAAATAGTAAATAACCAAGGGCGGATAAAATATTAAATAATTAACATTTATTTATATCAAATTAAAACTTTTCTGAAATTGAATTTAGTACAGATGAAAAAATTGATTTGAACGAAACATGGTCATCTTCTTGTAAAAACGTAAGATGTAAATGTACCTGAAGAAGTTCATTCAAAATAAAACAACCAGTTTAAACGTTACCTCCTCAAAAATTCGCTTCGTTGCATTTGGGTTGTTTAGTTTCTCTACTTTTATTCTGAACAGTTGAGGATAACTTGTGTGAAAACTGTGATTTGATTGCTTCATGTTCTGTTATCAAATTTAAACATCTCCACCAACTCGCTCGAATATAGGTAAAAAACCGTTTAGTTAACAATTAATCGTCTCAAGAGTTGGTTGCCAAAGTTGTACCCACGTGAAATAAGTGTGTATATTCTGAACGGTGAGGGCCTCAGCCAGGTAAACAACCATCTTATTCTGAACAATTAGGGTGCACTCTGTTTATTTAGGTTGTTACCCCGCATTCTGAACGCTCCTCAGTTACAAAAATTGAGTAAGCCAAAATTTTCAAGGTAATACTTTAAAAATATGCAAAGAGTGAGTGCGAAAGTGAGTGATAATACCGAAAAAGTTCTAAAAAATTCAACAATTAACGAAAAAAATATAATTTAACAGGCATCTGGCTGTTTTCTATAGGTAGTTTCTATGAGAACGAGAAAAAATATAAATTTTGAAAAGGAGTATGAGATGGAAAAGGGTTACAAGTGAGACTATGACAGTACCTATTCAAGGAAAAACCTAGAAGCCCATATTCAAAAAATTAATTTTTTCCTTCTGAAAAATGAAACAAATATTGATGTTTTTTTTTATACATCGATGTTTTAGTTTTATATCGATCTTTTTTCAATGCCAACAATAGTTTCACCTTCTCAAAAAATTAAACATTTTCCAAAAACTTGTTGCAGGGATAGAGCATGGTGGAGGTTGACAACTTCAGAAACAATTATTGGCGTATCTGCCAGTCATTTGTCCCAAAGACAGTTTTAAGCTAAAATTTTAAACTAACCCAGAAAAGTTTTCATCAGTTATTCAGGAGACCAGGCACTCTGTATTTTAGAAGACAAATACATATTTGAATATGCTACATATGCACATACACTATAGTAATATACCTACGATAATTATGATGGAAATTTTATACATTCTCACAAAGAGACTGACGTGGGGGCATGAAAATTTTGGGGATTACCAATTATCATTGGGGGCAATTTGTTTCCAGAAAAATTTCTTTAAATTTTCTAATGGTGAGGAGGTAGAATCTGTAACTTTTTCCCTCGAGGAGCTATCTACTTCCAAGTTACTTGAAAACCTCCCCTGTAACAACCCAAATATGCACAGAAAATTTCAACTTGTTCTGCTGAGTGGTTTTAAAGTTATATGGTGTTTCAAACAGACATAATATACAAAAACATACCCCCACACTTGCCCAAAAATGAAAATTTTTCTATTTATATATATTTGATACCTATATGGTAAGTCTATCAATTTGATAGAACATACAGCTTTAATATGTATAAGTTAAAGGAGGCAAAGATGTCATACGTTTTGAATAATTGTAATAGGTTTGGATAGGAGAGATGAAAAGCGACCATATTTGGCACATATATACTTCAAGGCCTTATGCACCTTTTGCTACCGTTCAATCAAATAAAAAAAATACAAAAACTCTAATTTTGGCCATCTTACCTGATGGGGTGGGTTAGATGCCGCATAATTGCCTTAAGGAAATTTTTATGTATTTCAAAATAAAAAATTCAAATTTAAAATTATTAAAATATATTAAAATTAAAGAACTACAACGTAGTATCATTTTTCTTGGCTTTTGAAAATAGAAACAAATCAGTTTGAATTGTTTTCTGAAAATATTCTTCAGTCCTTGAAATCATAATATGTTTTTTCAATGTATTTCCCTAAAAACTGACTAGAAATAAAAAGGAAATGTTATAAGTGGTACCTATTTTAATTATTCGTTAACTTTAACCAATTAAATACCACTCTGCGATGAGTAATTTCAATATTGGTAGGCTATCTTAGCCACTATGAACATTAGCCATATTAGTCGATTTGAATTTTTTATTATTTCACATTTTTTAAATTAAATAATGACAGTCAAATCAGCGGAGTTAAATACTACTGCAATCTACACAAAATTTTCTAATTATTTCATAAATTATTGGAGGAAAGAGGAAAATTCATTCCCATAATAACTAGCACCAAAATTCAAGTTAATAATTTTTAATTTTACCATCAAACACACAATTCATTTTAAAATAACATGCAAGAAGGAACCATGATTTTTTGTCACAAAAACTTGTACAGAAGATCTGTTGACTACCCTGCACATACCAGAGATAACATTTTTCCCTCAACAGTGCTACCAAAATAACTTTGTGGAAATGTGGCATCTTCGCTGCCTTTACCTTACGAGAGACTTGGCTTCATTCAGTACAGTAGGTTTACTCCTTCATTAGTGGTATGTGCAAACTTTGGAGTCATTTTGGGTGCTTTTAATGGAATTTTTGTATCGTTATTAGGAGAAGAATAAAGTCTCTAAAAATCTGTTGAGGTAAAAAAAAATGGATTTTTAGGGGTGAAGCGGCAGCAAGATTTTGAAGGATTTCAATTTAAACGACCTGATTTCAAAGAAAAACCTTTGCCCTTGTTTTATTCATCAAAACGCTCTTATTTAATATAATATGACTGGCCTACATGGATATATATGTACATGCTGTACCAAACCTACCTACAGCAAGATATTTTAATAATAATGTTAATGATAGTTCAAACTTCTATACTTGATAATTATTTCGTTAAGCTTTCATAATAATCATTTTAGATAAGTGATTATACAAATAATGATAAACTGTTATTATTTCACTAAAATAAAAGAAAAAAATTTGGGTACTTACTATTTTCCTCTTTCAAATCTAATTTATCGGAATTCATGCAGTCGCTCTCACTTCCATTGCTGCTGGTATTTAACATATTTTGATTGACTGACTTATTCTCTAATTTTCCTTTTTTTTGCATTTTTTTCACCTTTGCTCTTTGATTTTGGAACCAAACCTGAAATAAATCAAATAAATGGACTGAATCAGATCTTCTTCACATATGGACGTAATAATTAATTCTGTGGCTCCTGAGAATGAGAGTATATTATGTCAAAAATAGTTTTAAAGTTATGGAAAATTAGGAATACCTATGCTAGTATTTTGAATACTGTTATATTTTGTGTAATGGTAGGATAAATGTATCGATTACGGGGTACGGACTAAATATGTGGGGTACCATTATTTCTTTTAAACTATTATATTAATCTGCCTGTAAAAATTTGAGGAGAGGTAGTAAGACTGTTCTATTGTATTCATCTACAAAGAAAGTCAAAAGAACATACATAAAACGAGTTTTTTGATTTTTGTCATTGCTTTCCGTGGATTTATGGAGATTTTTCATAAATTTTGGATAAAATACTAATTGATTTATTCTTATATGATCAATTCTAACTGAAAATTTTAACATTCTACCTATGTTTCTCAATAGGTTTATCGTCTATCTCACTTTCATTAATTTAATAAATTTTAAGAATTTTTGTATTTCTATCATACCGAAATTCAGAACATGAACCTAAAATGGGGTACTAATTATACATGTTTAAATTAAATCAAAAAGTTTTATCAAATGTCATTTGTGACTTTTGAAACATAAGCTCTATTTGATAGAACTACACCAACTTACACCAACCTACAACAGGGGGCTATTCCACAAATTTTGGGATGTCTGTGATGTTACATCGTTTTACTTAAATATTTTTGGAATAACCCTCCTCGTATAGGTTGTTGTAAGATGGTGTAATTCTATCAAACAGACCTATAGATTAATAAATTTTTCCAACTCGAATCTTCATGTTTTTCTTAAATTTGTAAGTACGCCTATATTATGAGCTAAGAGTACCCAATTTTAAGAACACGTTTGGTGGGATCTTCATTTTGAATCATGAGGCAAAATAATAAAATTCATATAGAATCAAAAATTTGTTTTATTAACTGTTTAACATTCCGAACACAAAAATATAGGACTTTGTACCTACTCCATATTTGCCACATTTGTTCGACTAAAAATATAAGACGTCAAATTAATGTCCATCTTCATAGTTCATTTTATTAATTTAACTATAACCTATTTCCTTAATTCAATTGGAGAGAACTGTCCTCCAGTCACATAATTAGCTATAACTTCAAAAAAGGCATTTTCAACATATGCTTTTACTCCCGAGCAACGTAGTATTCTTTTCACTGGTTAAAAAGTGGATTAATATTGAAGTAGTCTACTAATTCAGCTTCTGCATTAAAAATGGTACCCATTTAATTTATACCTATGTTAATTTACTTGATAATTGATGATTAGTATACAAATCGATACAAGGATTCCAAAATTTAGAGTACCTACACATTTTGTTTTCCAAACCCACATTAATTAATTTATTCTCTTGGGACATTTCATTACCTTAGTGTGAGAAAGAGAAAAATCGACTTGAACTCATAAAAATTCACTAATAATCAACTGTTTTTCGTAAATTTTACAAGAAATCTTCGATTAAAATTCTGAAAACCGATAACTTTTTTTATCTATCCTGTATATATCAAGTTAAGTACAGTTTCAATGTTTTTTACCGAAAACTTCACAATAAAATGGGAGGGGGATGCAAAAACTTCCAGAAAACAGCAAAATTACAGAAAATCTCCCGAATTTAGTTCTCTTCATTCATTAGTGCGTAGCTTCGAGATGGAAATGAAATTTCTATCGAGTACCTACTTAATTAATTAATTTTCTCTAATTTAATATCAATAAATATATGTATATAGGATCTCCGGTTAGTTCTTAAAATAATTAATCAGGAATACCCTTAACCTGCAGCCAATAGAATTATCCAGAACTTTTGAGTTTTCTTTTGCCCACATAACCTGTGATACTTTACCTCCACCCAATCACTAAGTTACATTTGAGTCATTTCATTCAATTTTGAGGTGCTTTGTTAGAAGAACGAAAAAGAGATAAGTACCTACCTTTAAAAAACTGAAAGTAAATAATTTTAAGATCACTATCCCTATTAAAACGTTCAACAAAAATTGAGTAAGTATAGGCTTACATGCCTAGAAGAGAGACGAAATTTCACGTTTTTTACAATCTGGATGATTTTTACATCAACAAAGCACTATATAAAAATAAAATTGAAAACTGAAGTCTACGGCATTACCCTATCTCTGATTTTATCGGTTAGCAAAAGGAATTCCATGACCAAGACCACAGTACCAAGTATCGGTTGTGGTCTTGAAGGATCAGAACTGATCTTGGTCATCGTCTTACACAATCATAAATTCTTGTCTTGGTCTTGGACTTGGACTTGGACTTACAGTTTTTCTTACAAGATTTTTACGACTACCGATGGCTAAATTAAACTTACGGAACATGTCTCCATCCCAAAATACGAAAGAAATTAAACACTGTTGAGTATGTATTGCAAATTACTTCAGTTGCAAGATTGCCAACGTTTCATAGTTTATTCGTTATATTTTTAAGCAGGTTTAATTCTTTCAAAGAAAATCTGCTTATTAAAATGTTCATGTTTTCGTTTGGCTTTGGTCTTGGTCTTGGACTGACAATTACAGTAAGACTAAAACTAATTTATAGGCAACGTACAAGAGGTATCAATTAAGTTATACAGGGTGTTTTCTGAGAGGTAGCTCGAACTTTAAAAGAAGACCAAGTACCGTAAAACAAATAAAAAATGTTCATGAACACGTGCCCGGTTAAGGAGCAGCGTATGCTAAAAGCATGACATTAAGAAATTTATTTCAAATTTCCTATTTGACTTTACAGAGCCCTATCGCTCGCCTCGACAAATATAAAATATTTTCTTCACATTTTCCCTATCCTGTACAGTAAAGGTGTTAGGGGTTGCCAAAGTTTTAGTAAAAATCTAAAATATTGGCTTAACTCGTCAAACTAGTTGTCAGGTAAAAGTGGATTAAAGGATTTTGTTAATTTATTAGTATCACGTGATGAGTGCTATAGGTCTTCATAGTCAAATAACAAATTTAAAGTAAATTTATTTATGTCACGCTTTTAGCATATATAGCTCCTTAGCCCTTGAAAACAGGACACTGGTTCATGAAACATTTTGTATTTGTTTTAAGGTGTAGGCCTACTAAATCGATTGTTAAAGTTCAGAGAGGGTTTCTTAGGAAACACTCTGTATACAGACCGACAATAGAATATATTATTCGCTCCTTCTATAAAAAATACCCCATTTGTTGGTATGGGTTTATAATGAAAATGCGTATGGTTAAAAATGAGAAAAAAAATTGTTTACGTATCTGAGAAAGAGAACGCAGAAAAATTGCGGATTTTTTTCTCGATATTTTTAAAAAACTAACATTTTTACAATAAGTATTTCAGTTATTTTATTACGGTCGTGTTTTTCGCCTTTTTTCCCCCGCCAACTACCTCTCACCCTTTCCTTCCTCCCTAAAATCGCACATTTGTAAAATTCAATTCTCTATATATACCTATACATATAAACATATTCGAACGAAGTTTAAAAAGCACAAAACGACATATGGGTAAACGTACAACAAACGTATATACTTATGTGTGAATATATATATATATATATATAAATAAAATAAAGTTATATTAAAATTCCGGTATGTCGAAATAACAAAAATATTTAATAATATTAATCTTTTTTTTTTCTATTTTTTTTCTCCTTCGAATATATTGCGACGATTCGCATAATAATAATCGTTATAAAAATGAAAAATGTCTACTATAAACAGCCGAATACTTTCACATTAATTTGTTATATTGCTGTTGTTTTGAAAATGTTTTGTCATTACGGAAACACTTTTTCTCCCTTGGTTCAGTCATTTGTTCCACTGTAATTATTGTATTCATCGACGAGTAATAAATATAGAGGTAGCGAACTCGTTCTTTTCTTCTTGGAAAAAAACTGTCCTTTTAAAATTCAACGCACTCGTAATAAGGTGCTGAAAAAGTTATGTTCGAACTTTTTTTAGCCCACACTGTAGATAAATTATGTGAAGATTTTGCAAATTTATTTGGTTGGAACGGTAGGTAATTAAAACAATTTTAATTTTCCGTACAATAATTACTTAGAAAAAAATAAAAAATAAAAATTATAACAAATTTAAATTTCAGTAGATACTCATCTCCCCAACATTAGATACAAAGGTGGGAGAAAATTAAATGTACTTTGAAAACAGCTGCAAAACTATGAAAATTTGACGTATAAAACCAAAAAAACATAAATAAGAAACTTTCAATTTTATTAAAAAGAAAACCGAAAAAAAAAACTTCTCACTCAAAATAAAATCATGGCATTGATTTGATTTTAATCTTCCTCAATTTTTCGTTATTAGTGCACTATAAGAAAGCTTTCGACTCGATCAGAGGAAAACACATACTGTCGATCTCCTACAACAAGCGGGTGTAGATCAGAAGGATATAAAAATAATTTGAAATCTATGTTACCATCAGTCACGTCACCGTGTCAAGAATCGCCACAATCAAAATATCCAGAATTCAGGTAACTGAACCTGTGAGAATAGAAAAAGGCCTTTACCATGATTCACTTCTTTTATCCTACTTTTCAACAGGTAGCTACTTGGGTGTTTGTAAATGATGAACAACGAATACGATTGATTAACGACTATTCAAAGACAAAGCAGTGTCAAGCATCAGACATACAGATGACCCAGAGCTGATTGTTGGGAACATATATTTGAATGACTTAGTACTATTTTTCAAAATAAAGGTAGCTGGCAGGCAAAGACGATGATTGTTGGACAAAATGACATCACTGATGATGATCTGCAGACTGATAGGAAGAAAATGGAAAGAGTATACCTAAACTGTTACAAATAGGTATCTATTTAGGAGCAATCATCAACAATGGCTTGACAGAGATGAGGCGATTAAAGCAAGATGTAGATACCTTGAAGGGTATCTTCAATAAAATGAAGTATTTTCTACTGCATAGCGATCAGTAGACCTCTTTGACTATGGAGTCCTGTACCAGTAAAGAACTTTGATTTCTGTTAAGACATGCCGGCGCTAAATAAACTATCACGGCGTTAAATAGGCAACCATGGAGTATCACAGTATGACGTACTTTCAATTACTTTTGTGGCGACCACAATAAGGCGGAGTTAACTCTTGTCACCATCACCCAACGCCGTGGCTGTGTGTATACGGTAGCCATATTTTGGTAATGGTGACAATCAAGGTAGGTATTCCCATAGGTCAACGGTTCTATTCCCCAAGCCGGCAGAATACTTACATTGGTGACCTCGACGTGATCTGAGGGATGGTGAGGGCAGCTCCATCTCTCGGTAGAATGTGTCAGCCTGCTTGTTCACCTGCTCTCCACCTCACAATATGAGGGCGTTGAGCACTAGCATCGAGGCAGTAGGTGTACAAGGTGCGATGCAGGGATGTATGGGGGCATCCATCGCTCCCTTACACACACACCTGCCCTTCTGTAAGTAGCTCCGCCCCCATTGAGTCATACTGCAAACTGCTGTATTGGGGGGAGTAGTGTGGCAACCACAATAAGGCGGAGTTAACTCTCAACACCATCACCCGGAGTCGTGGCCATGTGTATATGGAAGCCGTATTTTGTTGATGGTGACAATCGAGGTAGGTATTCCTGTCAGTCGACAGTTCTATTCCCCGGGCTTGTGGAATACCTACAACTTTTATTTACGCTATTCTTGTGAATCAAACAGATGACCTTTATCAGTTGCATTTTGAATCAATGAACTCAATCAAAACCACGAATGTACATGCGAAGTAGGGTTAAGTGTTGTTGGTTGACACGCTTACCACTTAACCTGTATTTGTGAAGTTGCTAATGGTTATTTCTTCAAGCGCAATACACCAACAGAAAGGAAAAACATTTGGCTTCATTTTCAATTTTTGAAACTCACTTTACCTTCAATACAATTCGAGCTATATTCTATTTTGTAAAGCAATATTTTTGTGTCAACCAAAAACACTGGCAAAGGGTGTTTGTTAGTTGACACATTGAATGTAGCACAAATTGTATTGGAGGTAAAGTGAGTTTCAAAAATTGAATTGAAAATGAAGGCAAACATTTGCTCTTACTATTGATGAATTGGGCTTGAAGAAACAATGATTAGCAGCTTCACAAATCCTGGTCAAGTGTTAAGTGTGTCAACTAACAACCCTTCACCCCTACTGGACAAGGTTCGAAATATTTATCGGATGTTAAGAAAGAATCCCTGACATAGAACGCAGTCACCGCAGTTAAGGAAACATCCTTAAGACAAAAATTTTTTTTTATGGAAACAGGAGCCGATTGCACTCTTCTTCCTTACTGAAATTTACGTGTCAATCAAAAACCTAATTCTTGTGTCTATTAGCAACCATACGTTTTTCTCCCTCCAACGTTACTTAAATCTCTAACAAAATTTATAATTCAGTGTATCGTGTGAGTCAGTAGGTAGGTATAAAATTTCCTTTCAGATGGTATCTCATTTACTTATAACTTTGCCAAGATTTTAATATTGAAATTTCAAAAAAACAAATTTGAAAGAAAAAATAAAAAGTGTTACGTTTGTAAATGAGAAATCATTTTGCAGCTCAAAAGTTTACTTGGCCGGTACCTCACCTCTACTAATTAATGCTAATTGCTAATATGTACGTATCTACATTGTTACAATTACTCTCAACTTTCAATAAAAATTACTGGTTTTAATTATCTCTATTAATATTTGCTTTGGGCTTAAAGGAACGGGGATTCGAGCTCGATTATTGAAACCACTTTTAAAAATAATTAAGTAGAAAGAAAAGAAACATAAAATTCTGGTGATTGATATTACATCTTTGGCCTACATGCACGAATAACAATCTTTAAAAAAATTTTCCAAACCTCGAGTGGTGAGGAAAAAAAATTATTTTGGTGAAGTTACCGTCTTCAGGCCCCTCTTACGACTACCTTAGACCACCTCAATCATTCGGTATGACTTACTTAGGTAATTAAAAAGAAAAAAATCTAACCAAAATAAGGTTATTAGGTATTTACTTGAACAATTCGCACGCTGAGACCAGTGTCCTTAGCTAATGACTCCCTAACCTTACGACACGGTTTTGGACTTATTTCGAAGGACGCCTTGAACGCTCGTCTTTGTTGTGTGGTTAAAATGGTCCTCGGACGTTTTGGTCCACGTCTACCATCATGACTTCGTGTTGATGAGTGCACGTCATCGTAACCAAAATCTAGTACAAAATATATGAAAAGAAAGAAAGAAAAAATTAACTTTTTTGTTTTTACACGTTTGTCATCGTTTGCACTGGTTTTACATTTTGCCACACAAATGTTTACCGCCGGATATCATACATGAAAAAAAAAAAATTCAAAAAAAAAAGTATAAAAAAAATTTCTTAATTAAAACAGTAAAATAGCTTACACGGTTTTGTTTATAGTGGCGGCTGGTCGTCTATAACCGTTTACCGCAGTGAGAACATAAGTTACCAGACGAGTATAAAAGTGTAAGTGTAAAAAAAAAAAAATATTTCAAACTAATAATTAGCCTGTCATAAAATAAAGAAAGGGAAAAAAAATACGAAAGACGACGAAATTTTAATTAAATTTGTTCATTTCGTTGGTAGTTGTACGAATGATTTTGTTACAACTTTATACACACATACACATGTCTGTATGCATTAAAAAAAAAAAAAAAAAAAAATTGTACTTCGGATAAACATTGGTGATAATAACGAATATTATTTGACATTGTATTTTTGTGAAGGTGTTGAAAAATTAAAGTTGACTTGGATCACAATATAATGTCAGAAGTGACAAAATATGATCTATCAATACAATTTTTTTTTTCTTGTCATTTAGTCGGTGGTTATACGTAGACATATACAGTATATACGTTTCTGCTATTTCAACTATGTAAGTTTTTTGTGTTGGTACTAACCTGCTGCAAAATCGTTCATCATATCGACTTCTTTTTCGTAATCTGGTTTGCAAAACAATTGTCCTTGCTTAATTACACACTGGTCACCTTTTTGAAGTCGTGCGCAACAAACGACACAGACAAAACAGCGAAGATGAAATACGTTGTCCGAAGCTCTCATCACATACTCTTCGGCCATAATTTTTTCCGAACATCCTAGACACTTCTTTGCATATAATCTTTGTAAAAAAAAAAAAAAAAAAAAAAAAAATTATCAGGTAGGTATATGTATAATATTGTTATCTCTCTGACGTTAATTTTATCATAATAAAAAAATAAAAAAAATAAACTAAAAAAACGGAGATTAGGTATACCGGCGTTTAGTAAATGAATTCTTGAGTTTTTTTTTTTTTTGTTTGTGTGTAGGTATGTGTTAATGATGTATCTAAAATATACAGGGTGATTCACATTTCGACGCACCATATAGGAAAATGACATTTAGTGCGTCGAAATTTAAATCACTCATTTACTTATCTAGAACGGTTCACAATTCATAATTCGTTGCACCACCTCGATAGTTTTGTTCGTACAAATTGAGGCCTATTTTAATAAAAATTCGTTAATTACAAAATGATAAAAAAAAAAATTGTGAAAAATGAACAAATAGTAGACAATAAATTAATAAAAAAAAATCCATCCGCAGCAAATTCTTTTTTTTTTTTTTTAAATTAAAAGTTAAAAAAATTAATTCTTGCTGAGAATAAATTCCTGGTGAATTTTAACATGTTTCATTGATTAGTCCAGAAGAAAAAAATTTTTCTTAAAAATTTACTGCAATAAAAATTTATTTTTCAAATTGCTCCCATTGGATTAGATTCTGCACACTAGCACAAGAATCTACTGTGAATAAAAGAGCGATTACAGAATTTTTCTCATAAAAAACTATTAAAGTGGTGCAACAAATTATGAATGGCTCTCGACAAGCAAATGAATGATTGAAATTTCCGCGCATCAAATGTTACTTATTTTCCTATGGTGTGTTAAAATGTGAATCACCTCATATATATATATGTGTGTGTGTGTGAATATATATATATCTATAAACTTTAGAATAAGAATTAGTTATATACACATATAGGCTTTATCAAATTATATCCATTCCTCGCATAAAGATATGCGAAGTAAGTTCAGTTTTAGGATGTGAAAAGAGGGGAACAAATTAAAGAGAATATTAAAGAGTGTCGGGTAAACCGCAAAAATCCTAATCTACTATCAAAACTTTTCAATTTTATCAATTATCTACTAGATAGGAAAAATATTTTTAACCGAATTCGGAAAAAAAAAAAGAAGGAAGTTATCAATTCGATCCGTACCTATATATTGTCTTTTTTTTTTTGTGTTTGTTCTAGCGTAATTTCTCAAACTGGGCACCGATTTTGATGAACTTTTTTTCAAAATGATAGAGATTAAATTTTTTTCTGAATTGATGAGGTAGTTTTGGAGTTATCTTTAAATAAAAAAACTACTAGTTTTAAAGTAAAATTGCCGCTATCGCTAGAAACGAAAAGTCATTGAAAAAACTTTTCTTCAAAAATAGAAGTGACTTAAAAAAAAAAAAAAAAAAGCACCCTTCAGTATCAGCTGGGGTGGACGGAAACATTTAATGTGAAACACATTTTAATAGCTGTCAAACGCAACACCACAGCTCTTTTAGAAGAAGTAGATTTTTGAAAATTATGAAATTAGTCACTAAAAAGTTTCTATTAAATTTTGTAACTGTTCATGTAAAATTACACAATCGAAAATAATCATAAAAATTAACATTGGGAAATAATTTCCCACCCATCCACACCAGAATTGCTAGTATGTTGCAATAAATTTATAGTTGATATTTTTTGAAATTTCTTAGTTATTGGTTCCAAATCAAGTATTTTACAGCCAAAATAATATTCAAAATAGCGGCACTCTAAATACTGTCCGGCTGATCCGCACCAAAATCAGTAACATGTTAGAATAATTCATAATAAATATTTGTTCTGAATTACATTTCTATTGGTTGAAAATTAGGCAATTTATGGCCGAAATAAAAATAAAAATAGCGTTATTGCAAAATTAATAGCAATTTATAATAAATTATAATAAATAGTTGTTTCGAATTTCGTAGCTATTGGTTGAAAATTAAAAATTTTTTAGCTAAAACAAAAACAAAAATAGCAATACCGGAAATACTATACAGCTGATCTGCAACAAAATCAATAGCATCAGGTTCTTGGCTAGTACTATAGTTTGTTTCAAATGTCATGACCATTGGACAAAATTTACAAAATATACTGTAGTAACAAGAAACTAGCTTTTATATATAACTATACATATATATGTACATAGGTACTAGTTGCCCAAAGAGGCGAATTTATAAATTTGGCGCCTATAGGAGAGGTAAATTTTGACTCCTAATTCAGTGGCGCTAGCTAAAAGAATGTAAAAGATCATTAAAAAATACTGTCACTGATTCAAAAATTAATTTTGCACCCTTCTGCCTTTGCACCTATAGACTGTGACCTTAATCACTTGGTAAATCTGTCACTGGCTGCCCATGACATCAGATTTTCTAGACAGATGCCTTGAACCTTTAACCCTAATCCTGAGCAAAGTGTTCACTGATATCTTTCATAATAAAATCTTAAAATAAAAAATTCTCTCCATTTTGGGCCCATGAGGATTGATGAATGAATCTAATGATAAAATCAACATGAAATTCAAATTCAGTGCCTCAAAAAACATGTCCAATGATGTATTAGAGTATTATAGAATAAATTCTGAAAATAAAAGATTCTATTGGCCCATGCACACGCACACAACCATACAGCTACTAATACAGACACATTTTTTCTTCTCTCCTTCGCACCAAAATTTACACCTTTTGCACTGTGCCAGCCACCTGCACACTTTCGTTTTTAACCCGTAGAGAAAATAAAAATGTGTTCTACATTAAAAACAATAAAAAAGTCACTAAAAAGTGAAAAATAATTCTTTTAAAATTTCTTCAGCAAGATCTAGGTCTAGGAACTGGAATTATTGAAGTCGGCGTTCTTTTCCTTTACCGCATGTAGGCTTCATACATGCGTCAATTCCTTCCAATTTTATGACAAAACTTCTTAATTAACGTCGACTTCAATAATTCCAGTCCCTAGACGTAAATCGTGCTGGAGAAATTTAAAAAAAATTATTTTTAACTTTTTAGTGACCCTTTGTATTTTTTTTTTTTAAGAAGTTGGTTTTATTTTTTGTAATTCATAAAATCATATAAAAATAATATCGTGACAAGTGGTGGAGATGGATGTGCGCAGTGTAATTTTCAAATAAGGAAGGTTGAAAATTTAAGAAAATAAGATAAATTTCTGTTTGCAAGCTAAAAAATTGAAAAACAGGTACTATAATTAATTAATGAAAATTAAAATCCATTTGTTTTAAAAATTTAAGGAGATAATTGTTCTCAAATTCCTACATGCGTGCCTAGTATTTGATAAATTACATGCTCTTTTTAGTGGTGGACGAAGAAAGCATAATTTTTTCTCACTTATTTTTTCGTTTCAAAATATTGAATTTTTAGAGAACCATACTTTTGTAGAGACGATAGGGCCTAAGTTTGATGCTGTAGAAACATATGTAATACAGAAACAGGATCTTGCAGACTGCTAACATTCCTGCATCAATAAAAGATTCAAACGATTACTTTACTTATATTATGTTTCAGAATAATTCAAAGAAGTGATCAATAAATATCCTATAAGTTTCGTTAAATAAAAAAAATTAGAAAAATATAGGTTCTTTTCAAAGGATCTTTACTTTTTCTCATTTTTTCCTTAGTTCCATTCTGTTGATTTTAAGAAACTCCAGGGCAATGATAACCTACTTCACTCAGTTTGCCAATTTTCATCGACAATATTCAAAAAAATAAAAATAAAACAAAATAAAATCTAAATTAATAAAATCCAGAAAAGATGCTCGTAACCCCTTGCGCCTTAAATAAGAAAAAGATACTTCAAGCAACACAGTCGACTTGCATTCCTTCATTAATTTTTCATTTCTGTTTTAAGTTTTTGTCGGGAACTACTGAACCAATAGGCACCAAATTTTACCAAACTTGCACTCACATAATGACAATCTATTGTGAAAATTTCAGCCCGATATTTTCTATAGTTTTCTTAAAACTTTGAACCAAAATTCTTTTACAGTTTCCTAAGAAACTACTAAAAAAATAAGCATCAAATTTGTATCAAACTTGCACTAACATAAGAAAAATCTATCATATGAAAATTTAAACTCGATACCTTCCATAGTTTCTACAAAGTCTTGAAAAACCACTTTTCAAGGAATATTTTGTTTTCCAGTTTTATTAAAAACTATAAAACCGATCGGCACCAAACGTTTTTCAAACTTGCTTCTACATGAAGACAACTTTTAGTGAAAATTTCAGCTTTTACTCTTTTGTAGTTTTCTTAAAACCGTGAACCTAAAATTTAAGTGATACACAAACATACAAATAAATAATTATATATAGTATGTATACATATATATATATATATATATAGGTATATACATACATAAACAATTTGTAAAAATGGGAAAATAATGTCATTAGTTTTCTTTTTTCATTTAAAAGAAAATTTTCACTACCTCCATTTTAATACCCCAGTTTGCAAACAAACTGATTAAAAAGAAGTAATTGTAGCTTTTTTAAATTTCATACTCCACAATTCGTCATTTACAAAGAACATCCAATTAAATACAATAAATGTTAGTGAACAAGTTATTTGAGTTTAATTTAGGCCTCCAAGTGAAACCAGACGATTTTATGGGGAAGAAAACTTAAGTCTTCCTGAATATTTTTTTAATCTTAATCAATTTTTCCACCAACTCTGACTCTGTGTCCAATATTTTTTGGTACAGATGATTAACAAATGCTGATACTAAAATGAAATAAAAAAAGTGGAAAGAGTGTTGTGTGGTGATGTAGAAATGGTCCGGCTTAAGCACTAAACTTATCCTCCCCCAATAATGTTCTTCAGTTATGTACCTATTTTCTCGAATCTAGTCCAAAGAGTTTTAAAGTAAACGAATCGTTTTGTTGTTTTAACAAACATCAAATACAAAAAGGAAGTTTTTCAATTTGACTCGTATATATATATACCAAATATGTAAGTATTTTTGTCCACGAATTTCTGGAGAACGTTAGGCACAGAACCACAATTTATAAAATGATAGAAAATGATCCAACGGTATTCCCATATTATTAAGTTTAGAATTGGAGAGATAGTTTTTGAGTTACTTTCAAAATAATCTTTTCCTTCTAAATCACCTAAAAAAATCAACCAATGCCATATTGTAAATGCAGGGGGTTGCATTAGACCCGTTATTGCCTCTAATTATTGCAGATTTTATTAAAAAATTGATCAAAAATACTACAATGATATAGTCTAAAAAGTAAAAATAAGTCTAGAACAGTTATTTTACATTAAAATTTTAAAGATGGATGGTAAACTGAATTTAAAAACGAATACCCATAGTACCTGCACTCAAGCGCCATTTTTCATCTATAAATAAGTTTTACTTTAATTTATAAAATTAGTATAGTTGCCACATTTAAATTCGGTTGGTGTTAAATACGTACATAGACTCTAAAAATATTTAAAACGATGGCAGTGATTGCAGCGAACTACACCAGTTATATGATATTCTCACTATTGAAAAAATTAAATCCTTCGTATTCTTTGGTTTCTATCCATTTTGTAAGGAAAAAGTGTAGGCTACCTAACAAGTAAAAATTTCCCTTTTTCCTTGATCATGATGAATCAAAAATAATTTCTATTTTGACTCCTATTTTTATAAGCTTTTATTCTACTTATTACTGAGATTTTAAAATATACCAATTGCAGCCAACCTTCCGCCATGAAATAATATTTATTTCGCATGAAGCTAAAGCCAAAAAAATAAAATAAAATAAAAGTTTATCTTTTAAAAATTCGTTTTTAACCTAATTATTACGTATTTTTTACCAAGTTTGATTGTAAATATTATGGTACCAATGACCATCAAAATTTAAAAAAGGAAAGAAAAAAGTAGGTGTAAATAAGTACCTAGGTAAGTATATGTTATATCTCCGAATATCTGATTTATTAGTGGAAATTCGGAGGTCACTAAGACACTCAACAAATCAATAAATGATTATTATAATTAATTACTATCTTTATGTTATTCAGTCACATAAAAACACCTACATTTATTCGTCTACACGAATCATCTTATCACAATACTTATATCTAATAGCTATGCTAACCTAATGTCCTAATGTCATCGCCTCCCCTAGGATGGAATCCTTAACTCAATAGCGTGACTGCTTTTAGATAAAACTGAAAAGACAAGTGACTTAACATCGTCAACATATTTGATGTACACCAATATGTAGGGCAGAAGAAGTAGAAAAGCAATATTTATTATTATATTTTGCTTGTGAAAAGTAGTGCTGATCACTAATGAATGATGTAACCGCAATGTAAACTGATTCTCCTTTAACATAGAATGAAAAATTCTTTGGTCTGACTGGGATTTGAATTTGCATCCCTCTTTGTTACTGAGCTTTTACCATACCATGCTATAAAAACTAGTTAGGAGAATGTAGTCACTATGGGTACCGATATTTGTTTATATAATACATGATAAGAAAGGCAATGTTTACGCTGGTATTTTGTGAGTGAAAAGTAGCTCCTATCAATGATGAATATAATCTTGATGTAAAGTGACCTGGCCTCTATGTAAAAATGTGATGTGTCTTTTGACATGGAAGCACGTTCACTTTACACTAAAGTTGAGGGTACATTTTCTGAATGAAACATTATATCTGCCACAATAAGGAGGTTGACATTTTATTCTATTTTTTATAATTTTTGTGAGTTACTAATCATTATAATAGAATTTTAACCTTTCGTTGCTTTATAATCGTTAATTACCTATATAAAATATCTTCCTCAACAAGATTCAAAAGTGAGTTTACATGACTCAGGAATTGCTTACCCACTGCGCTCATTTTGCAAACTGCCCTCACATGTAAACACTCATTTTTTAACACTGGTTTGTAATGTTTTACTTTTATTATACTTAAGCGTTCCACTCACTACTGCATACTGCGGTCAACATTCCGCAACAAAATAATCTTTATTTCGCATGAAGCTAAAGCCAAAAAAAAAAACAAAAGCACACCTTTTAAAAACTTGTTTTTAAACCTAAACTTATTCTGATCATTTTTTCACTTTAAAATTGCTGACATTTACAATTAGTACCTACAGTTATTAATGGTTCTGTTTCTACGATTTTGTTGCTTTCTGATCATTAATTATGAAAAAAATATTTTCCTCAACAAGATTTGAGAGTGAGTTTATATGACTCAGGAACTGCTCACTCGCTACGCTCGTTTTGCGAACTTTGCAATCACAAACTTGCCCTCGCATGTAAACCCTCACTTTCAAACCTTGTGTAGGATAACGAACAAATGGTGATAAATATATTATTCATTACTGTACCTAAAGTAAGTACCTACATGTATTATTTACCGGGCGATAAGAGAACAAAAAATTGGTAAAAACTAATTCATTTATTAATCAATATTATTTAGATACGAGCGAACTTTTAAGTTGATACTTGCGCGAAAAAATCAATAATTTTTATCGGAGTTGAAGGTTAGGTGTATTATCGTACAGAAAAATTAACCAACCATCATTTTCATCGTGAAAGGTGAAAGAAAGCGAGAGATTATCAAGTTTTTTCTTTAAAAACACAAATTCGTTTTGATATACAGTGACTTTACAAGTACAGGTAGCTTCTATCAGTACGATTGTAAAAAAAAACCTTCGAAGATTGTTAAATTGGCTCAGCTTTTGATCGCATTTTCGATGTTTTCAAAATCACTTTAGAATTTTTATAGAAATGACTTCGTAGCTTAAGTAAGTACGAATGTATTTTACATTGAAACGTTGAAAATAATGATAACTTACTTACTATATGAATTTCAGGTTTCTCTTTTATCAGCAAACTCGTTATAAAGTTGGATATAGGTATGTAGGTATGTCAGGTAGAAAATTGTGTGAAAGATTTCAAAATTGTTAGTATGATTTTGGTTTTAATGGCTGAGAAATTTTCACGTTTCCACGGAGTTCTTTCGAAGGTTTTACTAATGTATTAAACTGACTTCCAGGGAATTTCATTTGACTCGTCGCATACGAGAGGGTGCAATTACGGCCCTGTGTTCGTTCACGAAAATGGATTCTTGAATCCCATTCTATAATCCCTTTTCTGTAGATTCAAAACAGATTCACCAGAAATTATATTGTTTCTGTTCGTTTTATAAAATCATTACTTGGTTGGATTCAATCAACTTTTAGCATTTTCCTCCCATACTATTCGAATCGTGAATCAAATCTTTTTTATTAATGTATGATATAAATCACAATGATTCTAATCTTTTTCAACCGTGGCTTAATACGTGTGGTCACCGGGATACGTTTTAAAAGCGAATCTAAAGAGGGCATGGGGGCCGAGCTCCAAAAAACTGGTAAAGTACCTCTCTCGAAAACTGAAAATGTATGCTCTGTCATGCAAAACGAAAATAATTTGACATACTTTCATTTAAGGAAACTATGACGTGATTTTGAGCCCCCGAAAGTTTTATTCCTGCCTCACCTCTGATATGTTAACCCATAGACTACTAAGAGAGTACTATAACTGAATTCGCTCCTGTTTTATTTATTTATTTATTTTTTTTGGTAAGCACAAAGCAGCAGGCAGCAGTTTCAACCAAAAAAAAGCAGCCTTTAGCTCTGGCCGGCATACTTCTCTTCTTAGATACACTTTTGGGGGAGTAATTTTCTTCTACCTACACTCACGAACAATTCAAATACTTACCTTAAGAAAACGGAGCATATTTAGCGGTTTAAAATTAGAAGAACCTTCTCCTTCGACCGTGCCAATTTACCATTTCTTAATCCACTCAACCACTGGTAAAGGACCGAATATTTTCGACGACCACATATAATTAAGTCCTATTTTAACAGAATTTTGACACGTCGACGTTGCTGCTGCTGTTGCTGCATACGATATTACGATGCCGGCGAATTAATGTCGAATGAAGAGCTTCTAAATTTACGATTTCTCGATCTCTCTCACTCATCTCTCATTCCCCTCTGCGACCATTTTTATGCAGGTTTTCGAAGAAAATCTACATATTAAAATATTGATCTGGTATTGGACACAGCTGGGTGAGGGTAGATTCGTTTTTCGTTTCATGATCCCTTGAAACTTTTGGCACTATTAGCTGAAATTTATATGTATATGTGTGAAAATATATATAAAGTAGAACCCTTTTATAAAACTCGTATGGAAACAAAGCCAAGTGGGTCAAATAATCGAATGAGTCCATTAGGAGAAAAAATAGGAATGACAATTTCAAATCAAATTTTAAATGAAAGTTTATATGAATATGTATAGGCTTATAGTATCTAAAAAATATATATCCACATATAATATTTAATGGAATAATTATTTAAATGATACCTAATACAATAAAAAATGTTTATTATCATTTGAACAAATTTTTCAATTTCGACTGTTTATTGACCGTTCAACTAATTGATATCACGTTTTTCAAGTTCTTGTAATTAATTTGAGCACATAAACTGAATTGTTGAGTTCAATAAACAAATTTTTATTCAATACATTTAGATACAGCGGATCTGTTTTAAACAAATTTAAGTCCAGGTGGCAGCTGATTCTTTTATCCGTTATATTAAGAGAGTTCTACTGAAGGTACATACATATTATATTTTTCTACATTCACATATTATAAAATACTATAACGCTAAAAATGGTTAGTAAAACAATCACTCCATAACCACTGATTTTCCAGAAAAAGTTGTGTTATTTCAAGGAAAGTTTATTGCCATCAAGGAAGTCCGTAGCTCCTCTGGGGGCAAAGTTATCAATTTTTAACATTTGTGAAAACAGAAAATGGACAAAACATTTCTTGAACCGAATGAAAAGGAGTAGAAAAGAGAATTGTAAAAAAACTTCTCCCTCTCTCTTTTTTCATCATCTGACGACTATTGGTCAGTGAAGTGGATATTATGATTCTCTGTCTCACTCTGTTACGTTTTTTTCCTCAAGTTTCATTGGGGTCTACAAAAAATTGGTTAAAACCAGAGACATACAGCTAAAGAGATCTCCAACAAGTCAATCAAAACCATATCAAAGATGAATGGTTTTTAATTTGGATATTTGTTACTGCGTATGCGTTATGTGGCTCTAATGACGTGAAAATATATATTCAAAAAATTCAATGATAAATTTCATAAAATGTGCGTAGCTTTAGATGCGCAGAATGTAAATTCTGATAGCTCTGTTTTCATATTTGATTTTTTTTTTTTTGTACCATAGCGTATATAGCGCATGGGACATCGCTCTTTAGCTGGATTTCTTTGATTCTATCGATGACTACCATATTTCTAGCCTTCCCATTGGAAAGTGGAGGCAAAAGATACATACTCTAGTTGTGAAAATAGTAATCAATTGAAAACAGGATATTGGATGAAAATATGTATAATATGTATTGATCTTGAAATGCGAAAATTTCTTTTAAAAATGAGTTTTTATCGTTACTTTAGGGTGGGATTTAAAGATTATTCTCTTACGATTAATTATCATCCATATTCTAGTATTCTCTCTTCTTATAAAATCACCCAGCTGGTCAGAAGGGTCTATGTTCAGATAAAGAGTGTATTTTTATTAATTTATGTTATCGTATGTTATCATAGATGTTTTATAGGCGTGTTCTGTGCAATTATAGTGATGTTTAAAACTGTGGTTTTGGAAGTTCCACTGTGTCTCCTTGGTATGATGCAAGTGCTACCAGTCTGCTTTGATCTGTGTTCAAATACTTGTTGAAACAGAAGTTTTTGAAGTGAAACTGGGAATGGTAGTAAAGTAAAAAACAGTCATGAAACGCATCACTGTGATTGCGAGATCTTGGTCCATTCAATTCCAATTGATTCATTCAGTGAAAATTACTAGAAGTTTCACTTCAACCGTGTGTTTTTATAATTTTGTTTTTACAGTAAATATTGTTTTATTTTTAGATTGTATACTTGAGAGTTGACTAGCCAAATTCTACATTACAAAAAAAAAAAGTTAAAATACGGGGATATCTTTTTACTCTCATCTCGTACACTTTTTCTAACATGCTCTTTGTCTGATCACAGACACTTATCAATTGGTCGAATCTGTTATCAAAAATTTGCATATTCTGTTATCAAAGTTCTGACTTTCTTTGATTGGAATACTGCTTTTTTCTTGGTTTTTGTTTTCAGAAAAATAAAAATTTCTGATTAAGAATCGTGATCCTGCATAATACGATGATGTTTCTTATTGCGCTTCAAGTAATTTAATTGCCTCGAATTCTCATAACTTTTCTACACTGGATTTTGAAATCGTTAAATTGGATGTTGGCCTGCCACAGTTTCATCGCATTTCACTAAAGAAGATCATTTCATATTATGAAGAAAATAGTCTGTGAAAACGTATATTCGAATATTTGTGGTGTCAAAGACATAAGGTTTTGATCCAAGAATTTTCGAAACAAAGTTGCCTAATATTTGCAGATAGTAGCAATTTGCCTTTCGATCACCAGTTAAATTGTCGTATAAAAGTTTAAAGAGCATCAATATCGCAGAAGAGGAATTTACAGACAATCAAACGGATTAACGGATAATAAAAAATAAGATACCTCAACTGTTATTTTTTATTATTTAAAATTTTGTTTCTGTTCAATTATTCTTGATTTCTAAAATTTTGATAACAGACTCAACCAATAAGAAAACTAGAAATAGGATAGTCGTCGATAGAATTTTTGTTATGCCTAATGAAATTAAGTACCAATCTATTCAGTATAATTATATACGTAAGTACACACATTTCTATGTATGGTACACGTCGCAATTTTAATTTATTATTCATGAAAATTGGTACACTTGTTTAGATCTACTTAGATGAGAATGAGGTCTATTGTTTTTGGTCCAGATTGGCCAGGTGATACGTCAATCCTATTATGTTGTATTATTAATAATTCTAAAATGCGTAATTTTTAAGCAATAAGCACGAAATTTGGTATAGACATTGAATTTATTATATTTTAACAATTTGAAAAATTTGGTTTCAATAGGCTTAATGGGTTCAATGTATAAGTCAATTGAAAAAATTTCAAATTGTTTCGAAGAAGGAAAGAAAAATCCTAGGTGAACAAACGAAGCTGGCCGGAAAGCATGCCTTATACTGTTATTATATTTGCTAAACAATCATTCAAGAATGTGATCAGCATGGGGCAGGAGACAATTGTCCCCGTTGATGTTTTTTTATCCATAATATCGGTGATAATTTATGTAGAAATGAAGAAATAATAAGAAAAAATTAGGCTATCCAGCAGTTTTTAAAGAAAATCTATACTTATTTTTGATTAAGCAAGCTAAAACTTTTATTAGATAAAAGCTAACTAAACGTAATATTTTTTTTCTTGAAAATATTATGAATTTCTTTACGTTAAGTAATTTCATTAGAAAATTTTCAATGACTGCTTTTTGCATAGCAAATAAAATGACTGTGACTGGACTTTCGAGTTCGCTTGTTACTAGTGGCGCAACTAAGGGGGCAAAGGGGTCCTCATTCCCAGGTGATTGAGTTTTGTGAGTGGGAAAATTACAAATAGAAATTAATTTCCAAACTATTTATGCAATAATTACACTGTGGGCCAAAGCCCCACCGAGGTCATTGGAAACTCCCCAAAAAACAAATACAACCCTCTATACATGAATTTTTCAGAACCCAGAAAACATTAAAAATTTTTTTTCGTTCGCTCCGCTTTTGTCACCCTATAAAACCCCCTGTAGAGGTAAATTCTGAGTACAGCTCTATTGCTGTTAAGAGTGTTATACTGACGTAAATTCCTAGTTATATCACTACTTGTTAATCTCCTAACTGATCTCTACTTTGATAAAACTTGGAAATTTTTCTAGCTACGCCCTTGCGATCATTTATTAATTTGCGTTAGTTTCTTATAACTTCACAATACGATTTAGTTGTTATGAATTTTCATGACACTTCATTTCAGAAGTACTTAATTTTTAGCTACCATTCTGCCAAATACTTTTGATATTTTCATTTACTTTTATTTTTATTATTTATTTATTTATTTTTATTTGTTTGAGAAAACCGATATTTTCTAGCGTGACTGGCTACGCTAGAGTTTTTCTTCGTCCTTTCAAATAGTTGACCGTGTGGGCGGAATTATCGTGGCCTTTGCATTTAGCGCATTCGCCGCTAGATTATCCATAATTTTTTTTTTTTTTTTTGTGAAAAGTACATTTATTGCATACCACCTATAAACGGCTGTAAAATTCGAATCATTTGACTTTAGCCCCTTTTGCCATTTTGGGAGGCCAACGTTTAAAACGGCGACGACGACGACGACGACGACGATTCACACAGGTCACGTGTTGATTGTAATTCTTTACACAATGGCCACCGCGAAACCGAAGGCCAGTAAATCCCGAATTTAACCGCAAAATGAGAAATTCAGCCCTTTTATTTATTTAGGCGAAATGAACTGACGCCACGAAACAATGGGCCGAAATATAGTTCGATGCTTCGTGTTTATTAAGGATTTCGAACGCCCATTCGATAATTATTTACTTATCGTTTTTCAGACGACGGTAAGTAACGTAGGTCAATAAAAGAGTAGAAAAAAATGTACGACAAGATGAGTAACGACTAACTTATATCACGAGCATTTTTGGGAATGATAAAAGTTAATTTGTAGGTTGGTATTTACTACCAATTTGAAGTTATTGTTTCAACTGTTCTTTTTTTTTTAAGAAACTAGTTGATTTGTTTCTGGAACTATAGTAATGAAGGCTATCAAGAGCAATGAGCCACTCCCCCCTCCGACTCAATTCTCTGTAAACAAAAAATCTCAAATAGTGGTAAGAATATTCCCTCATAATACGAGTTGTGGAATACCTTGTTGTGAGAGATATTCACACAAGAAGGTCTTCTACAGAGTTTGCGTGTTCTGCCACTTCATACTGTAAAGTATGGGAGAGCCAAATCCTTGGCAAGCAAACACTGGCGATTTTGTAGCCAGTTTCGAGAGTTTATATACAGAATTTGACACACGCACACGGACACACATACATACATATATGTACGTAATTATGTCATACGTTACATCGTTTCTTGCCTCAGTTGAGGTGATAAGAAACAATACAGCGCATTTGGTACTGGGCCGTGACATCACCGAGATTGTTATCGGGTAATTGATGACAGCCCTTGCAATGTATCTTACCTGTACGTACGTACAGGTACAAACATACAAACGCACAAGTGTGTTTATGTTTTAACGTCATAGAGACAATTATTGCCAGCCTTTGGGCGGCAACTGTCATCAAGGGGTGCGAGCCCCTATTACAGCATACGAGTGATGTCCCCACACGAGTAAATTTCAGGTTTTCAGTGAATTTGCAACAAATACAGTAATGTCCCAAAAGAACTGGTCAGGGGGGTGGAACGTTCGAATTGGAAAAAGCCTATAACACCACATTAAAAAACATTTTTTTTTAAAGTCTGCTGGTCAAAAATATTTGGATTTTCCTATTTCTTTCAAAATTTGCGGATTTACTGACTTATTTTTTTGGCTGGAGGTAAACTTAACCCCAGAATTCTTATCAGGACGTCCCTGAATAAATATACAAGAGGGTAGATGTAGATACTTTAGCTCATAACTAAAGGTATAAATTTATTATCAAACCTGCTGAAAAATCAGTTTATGAGTAAATGTGAATTTCACAGCATAAACTAATCGTTAGAATATTTATGAAAATGCTGCGATATTTCGATTGCCAGTACCTACTTAGGTAATGGTTTCAAATTATCACAAAATTATAAAAATATTTTTCAATTCATTGAACAACCTCAGTGGCTAAATGAGCGAAGGTAGGGGGTGCTAAGGTTGAGCAAAAGCAAGACCAGTACCACGACCATAGTAGTCTTGGTCTTACATCAGTGCTTCCAGTCTTGGTTTTGATGTTCGTTTCGTAGAGTCCATTGTCATGGTCTTGGCTTTGCAAATTTGGTTGGCGTTAGCCTTGGTTTTCGTCTTGCAGATTAAAATTTTAATCTTAGTCTTTGCACTTTGTATCAACTCTCAGTGTTGGTTTTGATGTTGGTCTTAGCTTTGTATGGTTAGCCTTGGTTTCAGTGTGGTTTGTGGATTCGTATTGTTGGTCTTAGTCTCGGATTTTGCTTTATGGAGACGAGTCATAGTCTTGGTCCTGGCTTTGTATGATTGGTCTTAATTTTGGTTTTTATCTTGCAGAGTCAAGTTTTGGTCTTTGTTTTTGTCTTGCATGTTCATATTCTTCTTCTGTACAGTCAACGTGTCAATTGTCACCATCATGGATGATCAAATTAACCTTGCCATGTGCTTACGAAATATACAAGAATCTTAACAGTCCACTTTCACTGTAAATGACTGAATAAGAAGAAATAAAATATTTATTTGTGATACAAGTGTATAAAGTTAGTGATTTTAATACCAGAGTGATTTTTGCAGCACGCTACCCATTATACTTGCTACGCATACACACTATGTTTTGCAACATTCTTCTTCCAAAAAAAAAAAAATGGAAAAAGTTTAATAACGATGAATAAAGTGTGAAATGTGTATAAAAACAAATGTATATAGTAACGAATGCGCACAAGCCGGTGCACAAATTAAAAACCGATGCATTAAGAATTTTCGATAGTGTATAAAGTATCGTCTGCGCACAAGATGATTCATGAAGTAAAAAACAATGCAAAAAAATTTTACATTATCCATTGTTTTATTTTTGAGTATTAGGTTTCATTACACCAACTAGTACAGAAATACATGAAAAGTAGTACCTATACCTATAGTCCTCAGAATTGAGTTTCCTAAATAAAAAAACGACCAATATGCACATAGCTCACAACATTCTCTACAAACAATAAAGATATTAAATGCCGATTAAGTTATAAATCTGAGAAAAAATAGGATTTCAAAATTTCAAGGTGGATTAGATATACTTAGATGAAAGTGTGAACACCAAAAAATTTCTTGGAAACCGTAGCTGATTACCGATTAAGACAATGCCAAAATGAGGGGTAGATGAGCAGTTATGGGGGTAATTAATATTTGAGTTGGCTAACAAATCAATTTTACTTGGCAGAAAATGAAAAACAATAGGTAGAGAGTAAAGAGAAGAAACGAGATGGAAAATTCAAAATACTGTACGCAAAACTGTATCAAAATCACCTACTTTATACACTTGTATCGCAAATAACTATTTCGAATTCGTTGAAAAAGTCAATCTAAAATTTTAAGGATAATATAGTAATAATAATTAGTAGGAAAAACAATTTTTGAAGAGTGTTGTCATCGCATCTGTCTAAAATAGTTATCAGTATTAAAATCATGGTAAACCTTTGACTAGATACATATGTATAGCACTGAACCAGTAAAGAACAATGATTTCTGGCTAGACATCCCGGCGCTAAATAGGCAACCACAGCCTACCTTTTGACGTAGCTACTTTGCTTTTCGTTTAATTGTTTATGTACGTTATCCTTGTGAATTTAAGGGATGTCTTTATCAGATGTAGCCTAAATTGGTGAACTCAAGCAAAACGTCGAAAATACACAGAAGGTACTCTGGGGTTGCCTAATTTTTCGCCGCCATGTCTTCACATTAAAAAGTACATTTGTTTTATGGAACTTTACTGGTCCTGTACTATTTAGTCAAAGTGGTAATCTGATTGGAAATCTGAGTCGTAGAAATATTCGAAGAGTATATTTATAGAAAGAAAATTTTAAGAAATATAGAAATTACTCACTATTAGGCGAAAAATCTGGTTATTATATTACGATTCTATAATACAATCTACGAGAAATTATGGAAATCACCTCAAACCAAAATATTTAGCTCAAGTACCTACGTAAGTAATATTATAACGATAGGCTAATGCAGTAGACTCCTATCAAAAGTTGAAAATATTTTAATAATATGTTCGAAACACGAACGTTTTTAACCTAACTGCGAAAATCAGTGTGGGTAAATAAAATTTTATCCCATAGGTAATTGAAACAATTGTTGGCACAAAAAAAATAATTATAATTACTATTTCAAATTCTTCGTATTCGAAAACCAGAACCCCTCAAGACCATAAAATAGTCTCGCTGCCGTCGTTGTCATTTTTCAAAAATCAAAAGCCGAGCCTTCCCCTTGTTTTCCGCCCCTTCCAAACTCGCTCTGCTTTCTTCTTCCCAGTCGAAAAAAGTCACATTAAGCCACATAACCGTATTATTTCCGATGAAAATAAAATGCACGTGTACATCTGCAAACACCGAATGTATTAAATCAACCCCCCCCCCAGAATGAAATGTTGAAAATAAAAAAAAATAAAAAAAATTCAACCTACCTATATAACATTATATATAGGCACATTGTATATACGTATATAATGAATAAAAATCTATGTCAGTACGTTTGCAAACCGAAGGATCCACTTGTATCGCCAGAATATTTATATTCATTTAATATCCATTAAGAAACACACCCTTTGATCCGTCGAAAATATTACGTGCTTTTTTCCTCCTTTTTTTTCTTCCTTTCTTTTTTTTTTCTCCATTCACTCTCTGTTATGCTAACATTGTAATCGAATTCATTTATAAAAAGTTAATGACACGTACGACCGCGAATATGGTTCAAACTTTAGTCGGATAAAGAATCAATGGTCATGGAATCTCTTCTTCTTTTTCCCTTTTTTTTTTTTTTTTTTTTTTCATTTCATCCTCAGTTCAAATGTGTCATTGGTGCGTAAAATAGTTTAATTGTTGAGGCAAATGTAAGTGGAGGAGGATTGACAGAAATATAAAAAAATTATGCTTATTTTATGCATCTCCAAAAGAGCAGGAAAAGGGTTCGAGTGATTTTCGTGGATAGTCTAAAACATTTCTAACATCGAACAGGTGCGTATTACCGATGAAAGACCATCGAATCATATAGCCTAAGTCAGGCTTGACGAGAGGGGGAAGTAGAGTTTCACCCGGCATGGGATTTTTAGGCTGGCCAACATTCTCGAGAAAAAAAAAGAAACCCCTTAAAAAATGTTTCAGTCTCTCCCCTCGCCAAATAGGTTTTCCTAATAGTGTAAAGTCCTTTCCAACGATAAATCCTAAATACTGCATCCGAATATAGATGCAATTTTCAACTTTTTAGGAGACCCATAAATTTTTTCGGCACCGAGCCCGAATTTCCTCTCTACGGCCTTGGCTTAGGCTATGACCTGTAGCAAAAAATTTTACAAACAAACTGGTCAATCTTGGTTAAAATTAAATACCTATAAATAAGTTAAGATTGGCTTCGTGTAACGATTCGTAGACGAGGGATGATAATTACCAAAATTTATCCTCATTAACGGATAAATTAATAATTATAGGCTACAAATTATTCGGCTACTTATTGTTAGTATACTTAGTTTAACTATTATAACTTACCTATAAGATATGAATAGGACTCGTTTACCAGACTATTTAATACAGACTATACTTGTAGTGGAGGAGTTTACTATTATGTTGGTTTAACGTCACAAGGACGAATAAAATAAGTTCGATGTCACACACCTTAGCTCGCGCCTGGTTGTAAGACAACTGTTAGCGTCACCTCAGCCCAGTATCTCCAGTCATGTCGAGTCCTCTGCGCATCGCTAGTGCGCACAGGACTCGTGGGCGTAGCCATGACACTGGGGGCGGTGTTCCTGGGTGGCCATTGGTGACCACCTCCGAAGATTCCCCTGAAATCTAGAATAAAGATTAGACATACATGTTTATATATAAGATGTTATTTTATTATTAAAAAACAATAAAAACAACAATTATAATATAAGTACATGTTAAAAAATAGGTATTTACAGAAATTATAAGAAAATAGGAACAAAATTTTTCTTCTTTTTCTGGCGTTACGACATAACGAAATGTGACATGAACGATACTTTCAGCGAAAGTTCATTTCAACCACCGCACACTGCAGTTGAGAGGATGGAATGAGTTATTGGCCATAGATCACAGATTCTGTAAAGGAATATTTGGGAGATAGCGAGTCGTGTAAACATCAATGATGCTAAGTTAAGTAGTGCACTCTGCGACCTATTACTCGTAACCTTTTATAAAGCACATGACAGTAATAGTGGGTGCCAAAAAATTGTAGTTATACCGTTTTTAGGAGTATAATGTCCAATTATGGCGTACCCTAAAGTCAGTAATTTGGCTTGTCAGACCAGTCTATTTTTGTCATAATCAGGGGGGTCTATCGGAGGTACGATACTACGTATCGAGTTTTTCTACATTTCTGTCATCTAACTCCAACGGAGCCAAGAACTTCAGAGGTCTTGTAGATGTTTGCTTGCTTGAGAATTCTATTTTTGTGTGACGGATTTGGCCGTCACGAGATTTCTCTAAATCAATGATTTTTCCAAGTTTGTAAATGCCCGGTTTGGATGTGTAGTCCAAAACGTGTACTATATCGTTTACTTTTGGTACAAATGGTACCGTGCGCCCTGGATTGGAGAGCGCAGTTGGTGGTCTATCTCTTAGGTATAAGAGATATTGTCTCTTCCAAGTTAGCCAAAGGTTTGTCAGGTAATTTTGGTCGAGTTTCCAAATGTCCTTAAGCTGTTTTGCTGTAGGAGTTGGATCTTTATTCGATTCATTAATCGGATTGCTTAGGTGGCCTAAGTTGGCCCGCATGAAATGTGCGGGTGTTAATTTCAACTGGTCTAGCTCATCTGGAGATGGGCATAGTGGTCTTTTGTTGACCATTGTTTGTATATCTTTCAAGCTCGCTTGAAAGGTATGTTTGTAAATTGAGTGGTGACCGTAGACTTTATAAAACACCTGTTTTATAATGCCAATCAGTCGTTCATAAACTCCACCATACCATGGTGCTTTAGCTGGGATGAAGTGCCATCTAATGCCTCTTTCATCTAAGCTAGGTTTGATTTTTTGTTCTTCAGTGAATGTTTTCCAGTACTCTGGTAAGTATGTTGCAATTAATTAGAATTGCGCTGCGTTATCGGATAGGATAACTTTGGGTGTGCCTTTGTCAGTGAAAAATGTTAGGAATACTATCCAGATGTCCTCAGTTGTCAAGTTTGATACTGAGAGTAAGTTTACCACTCGGGTGGAAAGGCATGTAAAAATCAACACTTAGTTTTTGATTGGTGGTGTGGTTGGTGTTGCCAATTGTGCTTTTGATTTTGGTAGGTATTTGTCAAATACCATAAATGGGCCAAAGATGTCCACACCTGTGTAGGTAAATGGATTTACAAAAGGTACCAGATGAAAGACTGGTAGTGCTGAAAAAGTTGGTTGTTTAAACGGTCTTGTTTCAGCTTTTTTGCATAGTGTGCACGACTTCTTTAGAATTTGAGGCAACACTTTTAGTGACTTTGGTACAAAATAGTGTCTTCTAAAGTCGGCCATGGTAAATTTCATACCAGAGTGTACGTTTTTCAGATGTGTATGCATCAGAATTAATTTTGTTAAGTGAGACTTACGATGCATCAGGATTGGTGATAGCATGTCTCTTGTGTACTCGATATCGGGTAGATAATTTACTGTACATAATATCTCAGATGGGTCAATCAGGATGTGGAATTTTTTGTACAAGACGTACGGAGGGTGATTTTGTTTTTCTAGTACTTCGATTAGTTTTCCGAAGTATTTCTTTTGATCAGCTCTGATGAAGCAGAATAGAGCAAAATGAAAGGTGAAATCTAACGATGCATAAGGTGAAATTAATCTTTTCCTCCTTATTCGTTGTTTACTAAATCGTCGTACGGCTTCTATACATTGTAAAAATGTACGTACTGGTTTAGATAAGGTATTGAATTTTGTGATATCTATGTTGAACGAAGTGTTCAATGGTGGATGTATGAAACTTTCGAAAGGTATTTCATCTTTCGGAATATAGCATGATTTGGTGATGGTCAAATTAAGGGGCTGACATTAATTCGGTGGATCAGCTATCCACTGTTGAAACAGAACGTCAGGTTCTGGTAGTGTGACTTCACATTGATCTGTGTTTGGACCAATGAAGAAGTGTGAGATGAATCTTTTTGCTGATTTCATCTGCCTTAAATATTTGGCAGGATGACGTTTGTCAAAAATTGATTCATCGTCAATTGTTATTGACACTGACTTTTTAGAAGTCGAGAATAATACTTCTTTCATTGTATGAAATACGGGTGTATCTATCTTCGTTGGTTCGTCTGGTAGGTTTTCGATTATATTCAAATCGGTTTCTGGTCAAGATTTTTCATCTTGGGATAGCTAAGTTGGGGCAGACCACCAGAGTGATTCGGAAAGTTTGTGGATAGAGGGACCACGTGAGCCAATATCAGCTGGGTTGTTCATTGATGGGATATCGATATTCGACAGGTTTTAAACTTTTTATTTCGTCGACTCTATTTTTTACAAATTGTGGGTGGACTTTTGTTTCTAATAGCCATGTGAGAACACATTTGCTATCAGACCATAAGAATGTTGGTGCGTTCTGTAAACCGAGTGGTTTACATAGGGAACGTAGTCTACGTGCACCTATGAGTGCTGCAATCAATTTGAGTTTAGGAATTGTGATTGGTCGCATAGGTGTTACGCGTGATTTTCCTGTTACAAATTGTACTGCATGGCAATTCGATTTAGTGTTGCTAAATCTGATATATATTGCCATGGAGTAAGCTACTTGTGATGCATCTACAAATACGTGTAGTTGACAGGTATTCGGGTCATAAGTTCCTAGGTAGAATTGTCTAGGAATGCAGTAGTTGAGGCTGTTGCTGAGATCAGTAATTATCTCAGTAGCTGTTGGTTTGAGATTGTCTGGGATTTTTTGATCCCATTTCAATCCCTTGGACCAGAGTACTTTCATGAACATTCTTGATGGAACGAATGCTGGTGCAAACCAACCTAAAGGGTCATAGAATGATGATAGTACCCTAAGGAATGTGCATTTTGTCCATGGAGACGTAAACGGTTTTGGTTTGGGCATGTAAAGTACATCATGGTCCATATCCCAATACAGGCCAAGCACATTGATGATTGGGTTGCTAAACGCGTGTTGTGGGTTGAAATCTTTTCTTAACTGTTTGCAATTGGTGCCCCATTGGGCGAGTTCCATGGAAATATCGTTGAATAATTTATTGGATTTTATGTATAATTCTTTTGCTTCTTCGTACGTTGGTACGGAAATAACTAAATTATCAACACAAAATTGTTCTAAGAACTTGTCATGGAACTCCATGTTGACCAATCGAAAATGATGTAATAGCAATGCTGCGAATAAGAATGGTGCCATTATGATTCCGAAAGAAACACGGCAGAATCGAAATGTTAATAAATTGTTATTGGTCATAGGATTGTTAGGATTTTTAATCCATAGGAAACGTGTGACATCTCTGTCATCCGGGTGCAATCCAATTTGATGAAACGCTTTTTTGATATCAGCGATTATTGCGTAAGGGTTCTTACGAAAACTTACAATTATTGCTATTAGATCGGCTAATAGTACTTTTCCTTTATGCATGCAGTCATTTGACTGTTTGGTTTTAGCCGATCCATCAAAAACTACTCTGAGCGGAGTGCTTTTTGTTGGATTGTAGATACCCTTGCGTGGTAAGTAATGTACCACTTCTGCAGGTCTATCGTTTTCAATAGGTTCAATCATTTCTAAATCGATTAGTGAGATAAAATACTGATTGTATCTTACAAAAAATTCTGGATTTTTCTGCAATTTTGGCAATTGTCTTTCTAATTGTTTGAAGGCTAACTGTCTATTGTTGACTAGTGGTGGGAGGCTATACTTGTATAGCCACCTTATTTGGTATCTATTGTTCACTAATTTTATAGTTTTATAAAATAAGTGCAATGCCTCAGTTTCAGCATCGTCCTTAACTAAGTTCTTTGTTTCGATACCTAATGTATCCAATTTCCAGAAGTTTTCTATACTTTCTGGGGATGTGAAGAATGATGGTTCGAATGCATCACATTCCGTTCGTTTTCCTAAGAATCCTCCTAACATATTTCCAAAGTCAGTTTCAATTAGGTTTAGGGTTGGTGATAAATGTTTAATGTGCTTTATAAATGACCACATATAATTATTACCAACTAATAAATGTATCGTAGATTCTCAGTCCAAGCCTGAAAAGTCGATATTTGAATATCGTGGGTAACGGTTTTTAAATTCATTAAAATCAAATTCGGAAAGGTTGTTTGCGATGTGTGGTACCATATTGGCTTCCATGTGAACCTTAGTTCCATCGCATTTGAATAGTTTAAATTGTAGAATTTGGGTGCGAATTTGTTTTGACATTTGTCCAGCTAGGCCATGAAATTTGATTGTTTCAGCAAACTCTGAAAAGTTTTGTCTGAGGTGTTCATAGGCATATGTGTAAAACATATAGCTTTGTTTGCTTCCGCAATCAAAAAAGCCATTAATTTTCACTGGTTTTTTTGCGTTTGGGGCGAGAATGTACGATGAAAATGTTAAGAAATGAGTGTCAATATCTTTAGTATTAAAAAATGATAAGCACTCACTTAACACTGGAACTCCAGATGCGGAACTCTGGTTCTCATCCTCTCGGCGTTGCTGCGCAACAAGATTAATGGTGTCTCCTCTTGAAACTGCAGTCATCTGCAATATTACAGGGAATTTAGGGTTGTGTGCAGGTACATTTTGTTGCTGTTTATCAAACAGGTTACCTGGTGGTAGATACAGCTTACAGTCACGGAGCATCTCGATCCATGCCATCACTTTGCCCTCTGTGATTGGGTAATCTATGATGGGGCAAAGGTTGGAGTGATGCTCCGTACTCCCGCATCGGAACCAGCGGTAATTCGATGGTGGCAGCACTTTACAGTACTGCGTACCAGGGTGCAATTGTGTACAGCGCATACACAATCGATAGTGCTGATAATGCACTCGTTGAGATTCCAGTGTGTTTTTCTTGCAGCAAAGGTGAGCGTGGTGCTCGCCTTTGCAGAAGATGCATGGTGTGTTTGGTTTCTCAGGCGTGCAAACCGTCGATGCTGGGATGCGCTTGCCAGATGGTAGTTGCACCCATACAATTCCATCTGTATTAGATAATTTTGCATTATTATCCCTATTGTTTGTGCGATTCGAACGTTGGGCAGTCATTTGCGAGGATTGGATTTATTCTGTCCTCTTTCGTTCGGTTTCTTTTCTGTAGAAATAATCGCAAAATTTCTCCTGCCTTTAGGTTGACAGGGATTTCTATTTTTCATTACCCGTAACCATTCCAGGATGGCCGTGTTTACCCCTTGCCGGGGTCTGCTGCTCCAGAATTGGTTGTGGTTGTGGCAAACGTTTGCGTTTGGTGGCCTTTTTCGCGTCGGGTAGGTACTGGAGGATAAATTCCGCCGCCTGGACGCCAAGATCCTCATGGACCAAGGCAGAGAGGTCACAAACTTTTTTCTGCGAGGCGGTCAATGCCTTTTGGGCATTGGCCTCCTTACACAGAGCGTCCCCGAGCTCTCTAGACAGTTCCAGAGCTCTGGTGTCCCATCGGGCCTGTTCCTCCCGACAACTCTGCTCGTCAGCATCTTCACGTACCACAGGTATGCGTGCCGGTTCTTGTATTTGGTGTTTCTGCACCTTCTTTTTTATTGTTGATTGCAGCAAAAGCAATTTTCTTTTGACCTGTCAGGCCCTACGCAAGTCTTGTCTTGCGAGGCCTCTTGGCACATACTCGAGGTCTTTTAATGTGGCCTTGATTGCTGCGTCCTCGTTTGCCAGCACATTAATTTTGTACGGGCGTACGTTTCTGCCCTCAAGCCTGTTCTCAAGCATTTGGGCATAGTCTTCAGCATCCTCTAATATGGCGATAAACTGTTGGAGCTCATCTTCGCTATCCGTTGTTTCCACTGTTGCGTACGTTAACGCATGGCTCCTTGGCTGTATGTCCATGGGTACGGGTCTTGGGTTATTTCCCATTGACGGTTGCGGATTTGGCAGCCTTTCTAACTCTTTTCTTATTTCCTCTTCTTCGATCGTGGCCTCATCGTGGTGTTGGGTGAATGGTTCATTCGACACTTCCTCCTCCATCAGCAATGTCTCGGGATCGAGGAGGACATCAATATCGTCGCCACGCGATGTGTTTGCATTTTCTTGCAGATTCATGTTCTAAGAACAGGATGAAAGGAAAAGGAAAAAATAAATTATTCCTCTTTTTTCGTTATAGGTATTAGGCCTATCGATCAAAAAGGGAGATAAGATCGAATGAAAAATGATTTTTGCATTTGCACTATTAACCTACATTTGAACAAAGGTCAATGACACCGTTTGTGTATTGGTACTACGGTGGTTCGTTTTTATAAACTCGCGCCGTATTTTTGTATAGAGGAAAGACGTAACTGGTGTTACAAATTTTTACCATGTGTCATGCACTTTGATTTTTATGCAGAAGGAAGATCGTAAATTACTTTTTACGCGATTTTATAGATTTTTGGAAATTGTTTTTTCGAAATTTTTCAGTCTTTTTGACAAATGAAAAATTGGGCGTGACCTGTAGGCGAAAAGGTCTTTTTGATTTTTACATAAATGATAAAAAAATTTTTTTCCAAGTGTTATTAAGAGGTGAAAAAATTGGGCATGACCCATGTGCAAAAAGGGTCATTTTTGAGTTTGGTGAAAAGAAAATTGTTTTCAAAAATAATTTTTTCAAGTCTTTTGAGAGAAATGAAAAATCGGGCATGACCCATAGGCAAAAAGGTTATTTTTGGTTTTCAAAAAATATGATGTTTTTCCAAACTCAGTCTGGTTTTCAGGGTGTCACCCAAAAAAAAATTTTGGCGTGACCCTAGGGCGACAGACTGTTTTCGATTCTTAACTAAATTACGCACAAATAACATCTTAGATTTGCACCAAGATTGATATGCGATCTTAAGCTATTAGAAAAATGGCGTACTGACTATTGAATTTATAATAAATTATAATAATAATGCACAATAGGAATAAATTATTTGAAGTCCGAATAACTAAGATTTAGTCTCGTAACAATCTGTTACGAATGCATATTCCCAATATGGTGACGCTTTAGAAAATTTACTAAAGATTACCGTGATGCGTAAGTGTACTTACGGTTTTCCTTTTGAATAAATGGCTGCACCTTGTGGAAACTTCGCCACTACACTCTGGGGGGAATGTTTGAGTAAAACGCGTAAATAATTACAAAAATATACGGCAAATAACTAATTAAAAACGTGATATTATGCAATTAATTCTGGAGCGCAGTTTGAACTTGATTCAAATCAGACAACAAGTGAAGATGATGCTCTATCTATTCGTACATCAGGGGTACGTCGTGTTGAACACATTGTTGTCGGGGTGAGATAGCTCATGCGTAGGGTTTTTTCTCCACTGTCGTTGCCATTGCAGCGGACTGCACAAACTTTGTTTGTGTGTGTTTTTTCTGTAAGGGTTACGATCTTTTTTACGTATGTGTGTGTTCACACAAAAAATTCAAACGATTGTTCAATTGTCCAGCGGCTGATGAAAGCTGATTGGATGAACCAAGTCTTTTGTCTTCTGCACGATCGTTGTAGTTTTGAGGAATTTTGATCGGTTTTTTATGCTATTTATGTCTGTACGAGTGCGAGAGAGATAGGAATATTCCTAGATTTTTTTTCTGTCCCTCTCGCTTTGTTCACTTTTGAAGGACAAAGACACAAATGCGTTATCACTTAGCAATTTCTGTATTTTGTACAGCCTAAATGTTGTGAAGACGAATTTGTAGATTCGATGTATTTTATTTATTGAAATAATATACGTAATGTTCAACACTGAAGGTGGCGGAAAAATAATTATGAATTATTTTTTCGTCGGCTATTTAACAGCAGTAATTACAAAAGACATTTTTAGGCTAATTAACAATTAGAAAATGTATGACTATACCTAGTATAGGGAATTAACAATGAATTGAGTTCCAGTCTCTGATAAGTCAAAATGTTTAAGTCTGAGTATAACTGTCAGACTAATTCTTATTGAGACTGGTAATTGCGTACGATGTACGGGTGAGAGCTATTTCTTAGTGGAAGCGTGTATTATTTCAGTTCAAGTCAAACCGTATTTCGGGCCGCAAAAAATTAATATTTCCGTTTTTCACGATCAGATATGAAATTAATTTTCAATTTCCGAAAAGAGATTTCAATGTTCAAAATTAAATTTCGAGTTGCGAAATTAAATTTCAATTGGCGAAATCAAATTTCGATGAAAACGAATTATTAAATTCGAGGTCCAGTGAAAAACACTGTGCTCCTGCTACCATGTAGTGGAGGAGTTTACTATTATGTTGGTTTAACGTCACAAGTACGAATAAAATAAGTTCGTTGTCACGCACCTTAGCTCGCGCCTGGTTGTAAGACAACTGTTAGCGTCGCCTCAGCCCAGTATCTCCAGTCATGTCGAGTCCTCTGCGCATCGCTAGTGCGCACAGAACTTGTGGGCGTAGCCATGACAATACTTACTACAATTATAAATAGGTACAAACGATTAATGACAATTCGATGTTCACGAGTAATAGCTGTACATAGTTATTGAATTTCAGTTATAACTGGCAACGTGTAGAATGGCATTATGACCACAGTTGTCGTGAACTACGATTAGAGTTTGAAAAGTTTCATAAAAAATCTCTTATTAAGTGACAACTTTTCAGCCTTCTCTTCTGTTCCTATTATTTATGTTTCAATATAACACTAGACAGGGGAAGTATATTATATGAAGCCTCGACTGCAGTATTAATTGGAAATTAAATCAGTTTTTGAGTTCAAAGTCGGATAATTTCCTACAGGGAGTGTTTCAAGGGCGTTTATAAGGGGGTTCTGCAAATCTGGATCTTCCTTAACTTCGAAAAAATCGAACAAAAAGTTCGCATTTCTGTTGCAAGTGACACTGTTATGAAGGGGTCGAAAGGAAAGTTTGTGAATATGTAGAACGCCCCTTACGATCGAACTATATACGTCTTTAGTATGTTTTCTGATTAGACGATCGAATTATGAGGAATTATTTTGCAGACTGCTCAGACAGTCAGATACCAGTTTAACTGGTTACATGAGATCGGTTTGATTACGCAAAAAAGTGCGGTACTGTAGAACTGTGAAGAGGCTGTTCAATTTACTGGGTTAGAATTACTGAGAAAAATAACTTTTAGGCATATTTAGTGAAATCTACGTATTGCAGAGGGTAGAAAGTCACGACTGGGAAAATTTCATCGTAGTTTTTCCAATCATTGTTTCCAGACCCCAAAAACACCTTCTCTCCAATAGTTCATAAATAATTATATGGGATATAACAAAATTTGCCAAATAGACTGGCACAGGTGTGCGTACTTGGCCGCATGTGGGTGCCTGTGGGTGCCTGGTATCCATGACAACTTTATTTGCAGCGTAAACATCTTAGCTTTCGGTGTCTATGGTAGGGGCTAAATGAGAATTACAGTCGTCAGATTCGCGTAACTGTAATTTTTACAATTGTAACTCTCCTTTGTATGTGTTACATGACATATGGGTGTGTGGCTGTGTGCATGCACAACGCATTGCGCGCACACACAACCACACTATTATTGCGTTTACACGTCAATCCTTCATGAGTAAACTTCCAGAGGAATTCACACCTTTTTTTTGTCTTTGTAATAAGTAATAGTATTAAAAATTTTTAGTTCAGCTTTCTTTCATTTCATACTGTGTTGCAATAAAATAATTATGTGTATGCTATATTACATTTAGAAAATAAAAAAATAAAAAGAAAAGAAGAGAAAAAAACAATAATTATGTTATGACACAAATTAAGGGAACCAAAAATTGGATTATGACCGAAGGGCTAAAAATTAAATATGGAAAAAACTGTAGGCGGTAATAGTAGATTACGCGACAGGAGCGGAAAGTATGCGATTACCGAGGGCAAAATTTGTGGAGCAAGGCGAAGCCGAGTGACGTAATTGCCCAAGGTATACTATCCAATCCTGTCGCATATACTATTTTAATTTTAGACTTCAATAATTGTTGGCTTTGTAATTACGTTTAAAGTATCTAATTATTTAATTTTAGGGAAAATTTGTTTACCACATAGGTGCAGAAAATAGTCGTTTTCCAACCATGTTTTTTTTTTTACATATTGCTGGCCTGCAATTTACTGTTTTCTAACGCAAAAACATCGTCTGTATGACATATTTTCCACTCGTCTGAAATTAAAAAATTTTTTCGCACTTCCTCAGGAACCTAAGACTTCAAAGGTCTGCGCACGCTAGTGCAAATTGGAGGGCGTATTTATTTACAAATTGAAGCTAAATTTAGCATGTGTATACTTTGGATTCATATTTCAGTCAAGTATGACGGTGGGCCTAATTCGCACTTTAGTTTCCAAATGGCAGTTCTTTAAAATTGAAATAGGAAAACCATAGAGGATGGGCGTAATGTTTTACGAATCTAAACGAAATTTGGCATACGTATACTTTAGGTTCATATTTCTGTCAGGTTCGAAGAATCCGCCGATGAATGCATGAATTATGGCTTTTAGTACAAAATTTTTAAAACCAATAGGTAATGAACAAAACCGGCTTCTAAGTATTCTAAACGAAATCTACTTTTCTGGAAATCGGAGTTTCTTCATTTTCTGCATTTACCCAACTTGATATTGTTTGCCAAGTATTTTTTCAAGATATTCTGAAAATTAATTGATACCTAGCTATAGGTACTGAAATTCAGTTTTGTGGAATTTTACTATATAAGTTTTTATTCTACTCACTACTGCGATTTTAAAATACACAAATACTGTAGCAACCTTCTGCAACAAAATAATGTTTATTTCTCATGAAACTAAAGCCAAAAAATAAATAAAAGCTTAGTATCTTGTAAAAATTCCTTTTTAACCTAAATTAATTTTATTTTTTCTTAAACCCATATTTCTCAATTTTCAGATTTTCTTCTCTCTAATCAACACTGACTAGGTACTGTACATAGTATACTTGCTCATAGTCTCAATATGTTAGTAATTAATGTTTTACAATGTAACATTTCGCAAGAAAAAAATATTATCTTTTCACTTTAATGAGTAATGAGCCAGAACCAATTAATCTGGTTGTTGCCAACTAGAGGCACAAAATAATTATATTTATAGGACCAATACTTTAAAGAAAATATTGTTATCATAAATGAGTATAGCTGTGTTCGATATGACAAAAAAGTGTTTTAGGCTACCCTTATAGTTTTAGTTCTAGACCAGTTCTGTTGAAAGTTAATTTTCAGTTTGACTTAATGGTTTTTGTTCTTCGTCAGTTTTATAAAATAAAAAAATAAACATAAACCGATGGATTAGGTGAGAAAAAAATTCAGTATTTTCATCCCTTAACTTTTCGAAAGACTGGAACGTTGTATATTTTTCTCTTTTTAGTTTTGTTTGGAGATGACTAAGGGTGTAGATAGTTCCGCCGTAAGGGGAGTCCATATATTTTCAGTTGTCTCTTTTAACCACCCTCCTATCACAAAACAACCAAAACTGAGAAAAATACACTATTTTTAGATATGTGAAGCCTTTTTTTTCCTTCAGTACGAGATTCAGAATCCCATGGCCCCCTTATATACGCCCATAGAGATGACCTTGAATAGGGGAAACTTACATGACTAAGCGAAATTTTAAGTTTAAATTTATCAAAGAGTAGATTTAATGTTCAAGATATCAGAGAAAATTACAAATTAAAATTATTAATAATATATTTATATTGCTCATCATTTTGCCGTTAATAGGGTAGATAAGTTTGTCGAAAGGTGGAATGAGAAATACGTTACCATTTTTGTACGTAGTGTGAAAGTAAAAGAAAAAAAATCTCAACTAGTTTTCATTTTTCACGAAAAATATATAGAAAATACTCGATGTTTCGGGTGTTGCAAAACTATTTGTAGAATAGTTGCTGGAAGATAAAAAGGTATAGCTGTCATACGAACGTCAATAAAATAAACCACGAGATTCTGCAATTTTACCCTAGAAAATAGTTTTGACAAGCAGGCAGTAGCAAGGGTTGCCTTTCGTTTATTATTTTTTTCTCTCTCTTTCTTTGTCACTTTTTTTTTTTTTTTTCGCAACATATTGTCTCGCACCCCCTCAAATCGTTAAGACGAGAGAGAAAATCATCTGCACAATATGCTACAAGCTGATCGGTTGTAAAGCTATATAGCTGATGACGTCACAAAGTGCACGTGTTACAGAATTACGCTTTAAAATATTATTCGTCTAGAGGCATATACGACCATAGTACTATTACAACAGTAGTCGAAAGACTAACCTAAAAATTTGTATATTTTGTACATTTCTATGGGTATAGGCGTGCTGAAGGTCTTATTCCATTTTTTTATTTGTCTCATACTTTTAACTTTTTTCTCCTTCTTCTACTTTTTTTTTTATACGTGTGCTTGTTTATGAAATTGTTTCAGGATTCGTTAAGTTGTAACGCAGCAAACAACTTTTCCCATGTATAAAAGAAAAATCTGAATTGGAATGCAAATGAGTTTTCTTCAATTTTGCCTCAGTCTTTCAAGTTAGTCTAGAATAATTTTTTTTTCTACCATCGACGAAACGTTACTTTTAAAATGAGTTCTCTTTCTGGCTCAAAATCATCATCGTTACAGCCTACGAATTTAAATCGTTTGTGTGCAAGGTTCTGTTTTAAGGAACTCATTTGGAAACGGAAGACAAATATATAAGGTCTAACTTTTTCGTTTGGTATTTGTGTTTTTTGACTTTTTTCACAGATGAAAGATACAGATCCACGTAGCTATTACGCCGAAAATGTTTAGTTTGTTTTCTTCGAAATTGAAAAGTGTTTTGAAAAACATTTACGTCCCGGAATTTGTAACATTTTATGGGTATGAGTGGAGTTACTTGTTCGATATTTCGAATCTAATGTTGACACTCCCAATATCTTGTGAACAACCTTCGCCCCACACCCGAAAAAATAAGGAATATATGATACTGTATTTTTTGGAACGTTGTCAATGAAAATCGGTTATCTATAGCACCAACTTGCAGAAAATATTTAAATTTTTAGTTTAAGATTAGAGCAAAATTCCTAGTCCTTTGGTATCTGTCACAGGTTTCTTCTATATTATTATGTATGCCCTACTAATTGAGATGTTTGGGCTATTAAGATCATGAGGCCCTCGAGGTTCAACCCTATTTGAGTCTAAAAAATTTTAATAAAATATAAAATTTTGAGAATTTTTTACAAAACCGCTTTTATTTATTATGATGAGTTCCTAAAGTATTGCAAATCAATTCCAAATCCCACTCCTTCGAGGAAATTCTGCCTAAGGTAAACACTGTGCTTAGGGTCAACTTTTTTCACATCACAAAGGTAATCATCATTATTTCTTTCATGATTATACTTTGGTGGTATGAATAACTACTCTAGAAATAAAAATATGCATCAAATTGCTCTTGAAAAAATTCTGAACTAAGGGATGACTCAAGATTTTATAAAGGCTATGAGTTCTTAGAAATTAATCCATTTTCAAAAAACTCGCCGAATAGTCATTGCTTAAATTTGTATTTTATTTTTCCTTCCTATAATAATAATAATTAATAATAATAATAATAATAATGATAATAATAATAATAATTCCAAAATCACAAGATTCTATTTTGGAATACGTAGTGTGGGGACAATACTCGTATGAGGTAATAGGGGCTTGCACCCCTCAATGACAGTCACTGCCCAAAGGCTGGCAATAATCGTCTCTATGATGTTAAATGAATTTACACTGGTGCGTTTGTATGTTCGTACCTGTACATACATACAGGTAAGGTACATTGCACGGGACGAGATCAATTACCTGATAACGATCTTGGTGATGTCACAGCCCGGTACCAAACGCGCTGCGTCGTTTCTTATCACCTCGACAGAGGCAAGAAACGACGTAACGAATGACATAATTACGTACATATACGTATGCATGTGTGTCTGTGTGCATGTACCAAATCCTGTATATAAACTCTCAGAACCGGCTCAAAAATTGCCAGTGTTTGCTGAGGATTTGGCTCTCCCATACTTAATTGTATGAAGTGGCAGAACACGCAAAATACTGTTGAAGACCTTCTAGTGTGAATATTTCTCACAACAAGGTATTCCACAGTGGTGACCCGACGTGATTTTTTTGGCTATGCCGTGGGTGTCTAGGCGCGTTGCGCTAATTCTAAAACTAGGCGCGGTGCTCTGGCGAGTTACTCGCTTGTGATACAAATTTTTTCACAGACCTAGACACCTTTGGCTGTTGAAGCAAAGGTCTGACTTTGAAAGTGGGAAATTAAACCCCCCTTCCAAATATATTTGCTGGAAGGGAACCAAAAGAAGCAGACCTGGAGGAACAAAGTTGCCCTCATCCTCTAACTCCTCCAGCCTCGACAAGAGACTCTGAAGACTTTGATACTCAGGAAAAACAAAAATGAATCCAGAGGCCAGAAGCTTTGCGTTTGGGAGCTGTTGTCAACCCAAACAAGACAACAGCTCGCACCCTCAGAAGTGGTCGTTTTTTGAGTTGCCAGTGTTTGCTGAGGATTTGGCTCTCCCATACTTAATTTTATGAAGTGGCAGAACACGCAAAATACTGTTGAAGACCTTCTAGTGTGAATATCTCTCATGACAAGGTATTCCACACGTAGTACCAAAAAATAATTATAGAGGTTATGAATCGACGAAGTAGAAGAATTATACGAAGAAATGAAGATGTACTCAAAGTAATGTCTCACAAGTGTGTGTATTTACAGAAGAGCTGTGAATTATGTGTAAGGTACAAAGTAAGTGAAATAATCGAATATGTTCAGGGATAAAGAGTGAGAGGCGGCGAAATAGTGTAACAGTGTAGCCACAAGAAAAGATATAAAAGTATGAAGTAAAAGATAGAGTGTTTGCAGGAGTGAGATGGAAGGAGGATTGGTGGTTTTTCATATCGATATTTAAAGAAAATTATCAATATGTAAAATAATCGGGATTAATTCAAATATTGATATTTTCCAATATTTTACATATCAATACTTAAAATATCGATATTGTTATACTTCTTTCAAGAATATTAATACTGGGAATGAATACCAATTTATTAATATTACTCGAGAATAACTTAACTTATATATATTAACTTATTATTCACTGTCGTATGGTGAACCTCAACTTCAGAATACATACTTCAGAAGAAATATTTTAAACACAATGAAAATAATAATATATAACAAATAAATAAAATTTTACACATTCAACAATACAAGTATGTAAGTTACGATAGGTGATCATTGAAGACCAGAACAGTATAGAACAAATATTCTGTCTCAAACGTGAGTTTATATACGCAACTATTCAGAGTCCATACATTTCCACCATGATTGGCAGTATATGGGACAAAAGTAGGAAATTAGAGAATGGAGGGATTCGTACCTATATTTCAGAGACCAATGTATTGAGGTCACCAAATATAATTAGTTTTTTGGGCGTAGAATTAGTAAGCATGAAGAAGAACTGTGACTAAAAAGAGGAAGAAGTCTTAATCGAAAGAAGAAGTGGAGTCAATTAAATGAAGGATAAAGTAAATAAAAATAAAATAAATGTAGTTTGCGCACAAATTTAATCATTTATATATGAAATATGGCCGACCATTTTCGTTGAAGAATGTCAATTTTTAAGCTGAAATCATTAAGGAAATTTGCAAAATATTTTTAATCTCTTAAATTCTTGATCCACAATTCTGCATAATGGTATCCACAATAGGACAGCGAAGTAATTGCCATTCAGTTCTACTCGATTGAAAATAATCTTTTTACATAAAACATTTTTCTTTAACCGTACACTCACAATCGGTCTTGAATATATATGGCAAATTTTTATTTATTTTTTTCTCCATAATAAAAGTAGGTAAGTACCACAATATATTTTCACTTTATCATCCTACCATGTTGTATTTTTGTACAGCATTTTTATTGACTCCGATTTAAGTTTACCCCTCGCTCTTCGCCTTCAAATCGAGAATATTTTTTTAATATTAAGTCTAGATAAAAGAATAAATTTGATTCACCTGTCGTAGTCGTATTTGCAATATAATTTACGATCTCTGGTGTAACATGTTTGAGCAAGACGTACGCCACAGATGCAGCACAGGAGGCAACTTTCGTGATAACTGTCGTCGTTCATTCGCATTATGTATCGATCACAGATTGGATTTGAACAGGAGCCACAACGAGGCGCGTTTTGAGAAGGATTTGTTATTCCTGGGGAGAAAAAAAAATACATACATGCTAACTAGGCTATACTTTTACTAATTCTGTAAATAACAATCCAATTGTATGAATAAAAGGTTGAAAAATCTTTTTAGAACCTTGAGGTGCCCGAGGCTAAGGTTGTTGCCTAAAAAGACAAAAATGTAAACCTAATTTTACTCGGAGGTCAGCTGCATTTCAAGTATAGGCTACTACGTCTACACCTAGGTCGATAATATTATAGATCGATATTGAAGATATAAACGAAATTGGGTGTAAGCCTAATTTTCAGTAGGCCTACAGAATGTTTAGTTTTCAAGTTGATATGGTTTCTGCAAACAATTTTTTTTTTTTTTTTGCAAGGACCTAATAAATTTTTATTTATTTGTGAAGACTAAAGACGAAGTTAAATACTTTTTTTTTTCAACTTCAACTTCAATTGCCAGTTTTAATGTCATTTTGGTGGTACGAAGATTTTTGATGTGTAAACATCTTAGCTTTTGGTGTCTGGAGTAGGGGCTAAATGAGAATTACAATCGTCAGATTCGCATAACTAGGTATAACTCTTACAATTGTAACTCTCGTTTGTGTGCATTACATGATGTGTGGGTGAGTGGTTGTGTATGTGCGCAATGCGTTTTTCATGCACACAACCACACTATTATTATGTTTACACATCAATCCTTCATGAGTACACTCCCAGGGGAATACACACCTTTTTTTTGATTCCCGATGACTTCAGATCCACTCCTTACGGTCAGTCATGAGTAAGAAACATTCGTTAGTGGTATCTATTGTTCAATTTTTAAAATTTAGCCCATTGAAAGGAAATTATTTTAAATTGTCGTAGTATTTTATTAATTTTTTTTGTAGATTATGTTTCATTACTATATAATACACCTATTTAACAGTTTATAAATACTGTATAGGCTACGGTATTATAATGTATAATTGTAACTTCGTGAGGCGTTGGTAATTCATCACACAAAACATTCAATGGACAAGAGGAAAATATTGAGAACTTTTGTAGTCATTGAATAGGACATGAATGTCTTTTGTTTGCTCTCCAACTTTTTTCCTTGTTTAAAGTCTGTAATGAAAACATACTCTTCTAAGCCCTTGAATTAGCTTAATTTTTTCTAGTTGAGGAGAAAGGTAAACTGGATAGTCAGTGCTTGGAGTACCAGAGGTTAATTTGTGTAACAAAATGATAAAATAGATTCCGAAGACCTACTACGGCTACACTCACTTACAGTTTCCTGACATATTTTCAAGAATGTGATTTCTTTTTGTTCACAACTCAATTGACTAGATAGATATGTGAAAAGTGAAGTATTCAGATGAGATAACCATAAATGCCTGCTTCAATTAGTGCTCAGGAATGCTGTATAGGTATATGCTACCTTGACCTCATAGGCTTGTTTCACTCAAATTGAATAATTCTGCGGTTCATTAATGGGAAGTGAATTACTCGAATAAATCGGTGGTTTTTGACGAACTCCTTTTTAGGCATAGTTGTGCCAACATCGAGTTTTTGTTTTAAAAGGACAGTTTTGACTGAGTGAGTATAGATATTTTTACTATCAGTGTTGTGATTTTTTTTTTGGTAACTTTTTATGGTGGATTTTTGTATTTGTTTTCTTTCTATTTGAACTTGAATTTCTATTTTTTTGTTTGATAATTTTTCTAAGGCGGTTGAATTGGAGTAATTTTTTATCATGTTACCATAATTTTTTTTTCAAATTACTTTTTTAGAGAAAAATATTTTTTTCTGCTTAATTATTATAAATAAAATTATCCTTAATACTAAATTGTCAGTTATAGTTACACCTATCATCGTTAATTCCAATTATCATTAATACCGATCATCATTAATGCCTATTATCATTATGTAGGGATGTGACACATACGTACGCACATGTATACGAAGTGATCTCGACATTGAACATATGCACAGGGCATAGTGTCACACATTTCCCTCTGCTCGAGTGTGCGGAATGTAGGCTGTGTTGTGGGTTTTCTAGGTTTCACCACATTGCATCAGTAGTAGTGATCCCAATTTTTTCCTTTGGAGAGATCGATCTTCAAAAATCAATTTCCAAGGAATTCGATCATGACATCGAAAAAAATTGATCCATCGAATATAGATCTGTTTAGATTCAATTTTTCATTAATGATAAAATAAATATAAAAAACAAGATCGCAATTTGAAATGAGAAGTGAATGTGAACATTTCAATTCTCAATATTTCATAAATCATTATCAATTATTTTATCACTCATTATGGAATATTTTGTTTTAGCATAAAAACGAAATAAAAATAAGAAAAAGCAAAAAATAATGCGATCGATCTTGTGATATTAACAATCGATTTATTTCGATTTTTCACAGATCGATTACGTTGTGAAATTTACAAAGGATGAGGACCGGTGAAGACATAAATTAGTAACGAGAAAGAAAGAATTACTCGAAGTTACGTCCAAGAAGCGAGTGTATTTTGTAACAGTTACATAATTTAAGTATGAGTACAGTTTGAGTGAGATAAACGAGTGTGTATGGAGATGGACGAGTGAGTGGCGGAGATAGTAATACAGTGTAGCTGCAAACAGAGATATAAAATATATATATTAAATTAATCGTGTGTTCGCAAGAGTGAGAGGGGAGAAGGATTGGTGGTCTCAACAAAATTGATTGTTTTGGTGTCGATTTCAATTGATTGATCAAAATGATCAAAATTGAGATCACTAATCAGTAGCTCTATCCTCCAGTTGGGTGTTGTCATGTTTCCGTTGCAACCACAGCACTGTGGTGAGTAGCAGCGTTGGTGTGACATATACGTATATACATACATCCAAAAACTCAGCTAATCGATCAATTGTGGCGTGGCTGATCAAGTAGCGTCATCCCTTTTCGATCTGTAGGTTGCCAGTTTAAATCCCCACACCAGCGGCCTACATGTTAAATATACCCACTCTCGTTGATACCAATTATCATTAATGCCAATTCTTATTTACATCAATTATTATTACTACCAAATATCATTACTACCAATTATCATACGCATTTTAGAACCATTAAAGCTCCAAAAATGCAATATATAGGGTGTAACGAACGTACCATCTGGCCGATCTGGATCAAAAATAATATAGTTCGTATTTGTCTAAATCGGAATAATTGTACCCTATTTCGTCTGACCATCGAATGAGTTAAATTGAAATGTACCTATACAAATACGTATAGCCTACTCATTTAATTATATGAATTTCAGCTAATAAGGCCATAAGTTTCTTTGGCTTATGAAACGAAAAACAGACCGACCCCTGACCCGAAGTCTTAATACCATATTAATTTAATGTGTAAATTATCTTCGAAAACGTACACCAAACGTAACTAGGTAATTTAAATTGTCTTCACTCATATATGCAAACTCTATTTTCGTGGTAAACAAAGCTGAGAAAATTTTTGGTCGCTATTTGAGGAGAGTAAGAGAGTAGAAAAAGAAATTAACAGTAATAAAAGATGACATCTTAGGAAAATTTCAACGCAATAATATTATTCGAGTATTTGTTTTAATTTTTCTTGTTTAGGGAAGACGCAGTTCGAAGATACTTAATTTTTCAAGGGGCCTGGTTGGTTATTCCCATCGACAGTGGGTGGCCAAAATCAAAATAAAAACTTGTAAAATATAAAAAAATTGAATTCACGTTTTATTTTTCAGAAGGTTAGTCATTGTAGGTTTAATACAATCAAGAATAGTAGCAAAAATCATTCTTAATAAGAATGACAATAACACGAAGACTAAGACTATCACAGTCCGGACAATCTTGGTCTTGATCTTGTTTTTGCTGGTATGAAGAAAGGCACGAATAATTTCTGCGTAATACAGTAATAGAACGTATTTTTATGCATCCAAAAATGAAATCATTTTGTATAAACGTTGGCGTAGGATGAAACTGTTTTCACGTTCGACGTACAATTTCCGCATTTTCCGAGTTTTTCCTGTAACGCAGGTTTAATTTTTTTTTTTTTTCTGAACAAATTATACGTGTAGCAATAAAAAGAATATGCAGGCTGAAGGGTGGTTGGGTGAAAAGCCAAAGCGACGAGAAAAATATTTGTACGTGTTCGTGGTGCGGTACACGTCTATATATACAAGGAAAATGGTAAACAGTGAAATGTTGCAAAGGGCGAGGCAAAGGACCGAATAGCAAAGGCGAAATCGATAGCGAAATTGCAATATCAAAATGCAAATCGTGTTGTATATAGCAATATATAATAGTTTGCCTCCTGGAAAAGAGATGTACCGAGTCAAAGGATTATCGAGGTTGCTTTGAAATGACTTTGTGGATCCCCAGAAACGTATGTGCCATAGTCTATTTGTGTGTGTATGTGTGTTTGTAGTAAAAGTCGATCTTACAACAGACGATTTTACCGCCTCGTACACACATCTAACCCTACTTTATTTTTTCCTTCCCTTCTTTTTATCTTTTTTTTTTTTTTGTTTCCTTTTCTTCCTTTTTCTTTCTTCACTTTCAGTTTTTATTGAAAAACATCAAATATTGCACGGTGGTGCGTCCTTTGCAGTATTTCAGTGTGCATGCGTGCACCACTGCTGGGTTGATATTCTTTCGCCATTTTTCTTTTCCGCTTTTCTTGGCCAATGGTGTACTTTTATTTGCTCCAACACGTATTTTGCCGAATTCGTGTTTCGCCAATTTTCCTCATCCTTGAGTATATTTTTGATGGAACTACCTCGATGACGATCGTAGAATTTTTATTGCCTCGGATTAACGTCGTTTAAAGTCTTACCTTCCTTCGACAAAATTTTACTACCAACCACTTTCGTCGAATAAAGTCACCAGGCCTAAGTTATAATAAGTTTAATGTCTTGTCTGTTGTTGTTGTTGTTGTTGTTGTTGTTGTTGTTATTGCATATAAGTATAATATTCGTGTCCTCTTCCATAAATTATAAATAGCATCGAAGTGTAATATTCGAAAGAAAATACCCACGCTCGATAATGTTGGGTTCTGTCAATGTTGAAATTATATTATGTACGTAGGCTACGAAAAATTTTTGCACATGTGCTAAAAAAGAATGACTCAATAAAATACACGTCCATAAGCATCTCTTAGTATGACTAGAATATGCAAAGAAGAAAAAAAAAAGTAAAATAATTCCTACCAGAATTTTTAAACTAAATTTGTGCTTTCAGTAGAAAAATAACTGATTCAAATTATTATTACCTAGTGAGAAAATTGGTTTTGGTCTTAACGTCTTGTTCTTACCCTTTTTTGCAAGATTAAGAACATAGAGTAGCAGAACGAATTAGTGAATAGTCTGCAGAAGATTCAAAATTAAATACGCATTGATACACCTATCAGTATCACATCATGAAGCACCAATACGAACCAATCAATTGATACTAATAATTTTTGCATTATTAAATTTAGCTATAAAAATATTTATTGAATTTAAATTTAGAGATTGAGAATATCGTAAAGAAAGTCAATAAAAACCCAGGAATCGAAAAATTTACGCGAATTGCTTTTCTTGTACAGTCGAAGATTCATTGGAAATAATTTTTGTACATAATTTATATTATCCCCACTTGAAAGTATTTCGTAATCATGATTTTTTCGTGAACTTTGTTTTCACTTTTTGTTAGGCTTACTATCCTATGTGATGGAGACTTGAAAATGGATTACCTAATTTTTTTATTTGTAGTTACCTTGTAGCCTATTTCAAAAACCTCTTGGATTTAATGTATTTCTATTTGATTTTGAATAGATACCTATGTAATTTTTTTGGGCAGTTTCTGACATTTTCATCAATTTTTGTCGCAAACTTTGTTTTTTTCACTTCTGGTTGCAAACTTTGTTATTTTCAAATTTGGTTGCAAAATTTTTTTTTCACTTTTGGTTATAAAATTTGTTTTTTTTGAGTTGCAAACTTTGTTTCTTCCACTTTTTGTTCCCAACTTTGTTTTCACTTTTCGTTGCATATGACTTCATCATTTTGCTATATACCTCAAGTTAAACACTTCCAATGTTAAAACAAACAAACCTTGCAGCAATTGTAAATTGCACATTGAACTTTTTGCTATGTATATTTATCATAGTACTTCACATATTTAATTTTTATTTCTTTTATATTTTGAAATGAAATAAACAGTAAGTTTGATTAAGCCATCTATAATAATAAAAATCTTGTAAGCAAAACCAAGACCAGACTACCATGATCTTTGTCTTGGCATTGCTTTTGCTTAGGTATCATTAATTTAATCTAATCGGGCTAACCATTTGAAATTGGTGGGGGATATGTACCTAAAAGTGCGCACTTTGTTAAATTGGCATTTAAAAACAAAGACAAACTATAATTATAGATAACATAAATAAAATAGTGTACCTACTTTCAAAGAAATGTTATTGATTTACCTGTTTAAATAAAACGAAAATATTAATCCGTTTAATAAATAAAAATAAAACCATATTGAAATTTGTGATTAAAGAAAAAAATATTAAAAATATAAAATTTAATAAATACAAAATAATTAATCGATTCAGCTTTGCAACTAAGCTTCTATGAAAAGAGGAATTATTAAAATTTGGCTCTCGACTAAAGGTCTTCAACAGTGGAATAGGGATTGAATCTTTTGTACTGCAGTAAACCGAGGTTTGGATAAAAACCTGCACCTAACACGAGTTGAGTTATAACTCCGAAGAGAATCTCTATTAATAAAATAGAGTCCTGACTGACTGACTGACTGACTGACTGACTGACTGACTGACTGATCCACTCAATACCGACCTACTAAAACAACTGCACCGAATGACTTGAAATTTTATAAATATATCAGTTAAAAGAGGATTTTTTTAAATTCCACCCCAAGGGGTTAAAAAGGGGTGAGGTGTGTTTTTACATTTTTTCCAATATCTCTTTAATGGGTTGAAATATAGAAGAAATTTTTGCCCTAAAATATTGTTGTATTCATTCCTTAAAAATCAATTTCTGGATTTTTTGAAATTCATCCCTTAAAGGTGTGAAATGGTTGAAATATTTTTTCACTTCTTTTTACATTATACAGGGTGTCTGGTTTTTGTTTGGCAAGCCGGCAGGTACGTATAGTACTCGAAAAAAGAAAAACAAAAGTCCTGTATGAAAAGTTGCCTACTCAAAAATTGAAGGGGCTACGGAGTTTTAAAGATTACAAAAAAGCACAGTTTACAAGCTGATGTACAAGACACTGTAATTGATGGAATCAATAATGTAACTAGTGGGGCTGGTAGTACTGGCTTTGATGAAACAAAAATCTCCTTACCATATATTTCCTATTCTCAAAATTGAGGGTGCTAGAAAATGCTAAACTTTGGGAAAATTGAAATTTTCACAAAATCACAAAAAAGGCCTATTTTTACCCTACCATTAGAAGAGTAAATAACAATTTTGGAGGGATTCCAACTAAGTGAATTTTTTGTAGGTATCTAGAGGAACAAAAAAGTATATCACCATCTTCTCTCAATTCTGAGTATTTAAAAAGTTATCCTGCGTTGAGTAAAGTTCAAATTCAGAGTTTATTATGTTTTTAAGCTATGTTCATCTGAAGACATGAAAATTCAACTATAAATTTTTTGAAACAACGTAGTCTACTAGTACTCAATGGGATAAGAAAAAAAAGCTCTATGAACATACCACTTATTTTCAAAATTGAAAAAGATACATCGCTCCAAAATTTGGAGTCCCAAACTTAAAAAAAATTTTAAAAAATTTTAAACTTCAAAAATTTGGCAAATATGTTGAAACATTGCCGTATAATAGGAAATTATGCCAGACATGCAATTTTTGACAGTAATGAATGAAAAGTTGCATACTTGCAAATTGAAGGGGAAAAACTCCTGGCAATTACATACGTCATATTGTTTGTAATTTATGAATTTCCATAGAAAGAAAAATGTGGTATATACCTACCTAAAAGACATTAATTTATTTTACGATTTATATCATTCGATTTCCCACAAAAATGACTGACCCTACTACTGGAACCAAGTACTCGATAAGTGCATATGTCCAGATGCATTACCTCTATGGTAAATGCCATGGCAATACTTCGACTGCTGCAGACGAGTCTTATCGAGTACTTGGTTCCAGTAGTAGGGTCAGTCATTTTTGTGGGAAATCGAATGATATAAATCGTAAAATAAATTAATGTCTTATAGGTAGGTATATACCACATTTTTCTTTCTATGGAAATTCATAAATTACAAACAATATGACGTATGTAATTGCCAGGAGTTTTTCCCCTTCAATTTGCAAGTATGCAACTTTTCATTCATTACTGTCAAAAATTGCATGTCTAGCGTAATTTCCTATTATACGGCAATGTTTCAACATGTTTGCAAAATTTTTGAAGTTTAAAATTTTTTAAAATTTTTTTTAAGTTTGGGACTCCAAATTTTGGAGCGATGTATCTTTTTCAATTTTGAAAATAAGTGGTATGTTCATAGAGCTTTTTTTTCTTATCCCATTGAGTACTAGTAGACTACGTTGTTTCAAAAAATTTATAGTTGAATTTTCATGTCTTCAGATGAACATAGCTTAAAAACATAATAAACTCTGAATTTGAACTTTACTCAACGCAGGATAACTTTTTAAATACTCAGAATTGAGAGAAGATGGTGATATACTTTTTTGTTCCTCTAGATACCTACAAAAAATTCACTTAGTTGGAATCCCTCCAAAATTGTTATTTACTCTTCTAACGGTAGGGTAAAAATAGGCCTTTTTTGTGATTTTGTGAAAATTTAAATTTTCCCAAAGTTTAGCATTTTCTAGCACCCTCAATTTTGAGAATAAGAAATATATGGTAAGGAGATTTTTGTTTCGTCAAAGCCAGTACTACCAGCCCCACTAGTTACATTATTGATTCCATCAATTACAGTGTCTTGTACATCAGCTTGTAAACTGTGCTTTTTTGTAATCTTTAAAACTCCGTAGCCCCTTCAATTTTTGAGTAGGCAACTTTTCATACAGGACTTTTGTTTTTCTTTTTTCGAGTACTATACGTACCTGCCGGCTTGCCAAACGAAAACCAGACACCCTGTATAAGGAAGTACTTCGGTGAATAAAATCTGGAAAATTTGACAAATTGGTATAATTTAGTTGTTTTTTCATTTTAATTTTAAATTATAATTAAGTTCGTATTATAATTTAGTTTCTCATATTTTTTTTTTGTTGAATAAATTAACATTTTTCAAATTCATAGTCTACTTTTGATTCACTGAATTTCGAGGCGCGAAGCGCCGAGAAAAAGCAATATCAGAGGGTGTTGAGCCGCGAAGCAGCAACGGGTTGAAGCCCCTTAATTATAAATATGAAAACAATCTTCAAGGTAAATTTCACAGGAGATATAAATTTATGATAAATTTATTTCAAGATTAACAGGTGGATAATTCACGATTCTGGGCGAGGGGTTGTTCTAACAACCGACAGAATAAAAAAGACAAAAAATCAAAAAAACACAAAAAACTAGTTAGTATTGGGTAACAAAGGGTATACCAATTATTAAATCATTCGGCTGGTGATTTTTGCGCCAAAAAAGCTGCGTATTTGTTTTGTTTTGTTGGGGCCTACTGAATCCCTAAATACTCCCACAACTACGCTATTGTACTAATTTGTATTTATGGATAATGTGAACTTTGAATCAATCTCATAAACAACCTCCATAGTTGAGCCTATTTGGAATGTTGGAATATCATCGAAAAAAAGTTGTAAAACATTTATGCCAAAAAAAATCTCACCTACACCGATTACAGATAAATGATTACAACTTTGAAATAAATGTAGAAACGAAAATATTGTAGAACTGGCTCAACACTGTCTTTCATGTACAGATATCATTTTCAGCCGTCAAGTAAAATTTATCGTTATTAATTTTTTTTTTTTTTTTTGTTCATTTATCGTTTTACTACTGTTCAACAAATTTGTTATAATCGCCGTAAAAAGATTTATTCTTCGCATAAATTCGAATACATTATACTCTAACGAATTCCATGTAGGCCTACGTTCTGTCGACTTCTGAACGGTAAACCTATCAGATTTGTTAATAAGTTGGCTTTTCCCCCCATTTGTTTTTATTATAAAGATCTTTCAATCATAGGTAGGTAGGTATATAGTATATAGTATATATATATATAATATATATATATAAAACTTTCACAAGCCCTTACAAAATGTGATGACAAAGCAAATATAGGTACGCGTTTGTAAAAACGTTGATATCATTATTTTGTTGCTGGTGTGAAATCAGCTGTTAGTATTTCTCCCCCTCGTTAGAAAAAAGAAAAAAAAAGTGAAGCCGATAATTCGCGAACCAACGGATTACAAAATGATTTATTCGATTAAACTGCATTATAAAGTGCTTAAACACAACCCTTTTCGTGTATACAAAGTTACCGACTCGAATACCAATTTGTCCGGATTCTTTTTTCTGCTTTCTCTGTCTCTATCTGTCTCTCAGTCTGTCTCCTTCTAAGGCATTTTGATAAATTATTGTCGGATGACCGCACTATGAATAAAACTAGACAAACAGGTGTTTTGTGCACGGAATAGCTGCTATTCACTCAGCTTCTGCTCTGATTTGTATTAGTGCTAAGCCAAGTCTCAAGATTTAATGATTAATTATGGTCGTCATCGTCGTTTAAGTGGAATAAATTTAGATTATGCAAAATTGTCGATCTCATAGTGGAGATGTCATTATGGTGGAGTCTACGGTATGACGTCAACTTTTCAGACTAGATAGACGGGTGCTTCATGCAGAAATTAGATTTTCCTGAATACGAAAAGCATAACAAAGATCAAAACTATAATAGTCTTAATGTTGGTCGTAGTTTTGCGCAATCCCTGTTGTGTATCATTCAGTCTTGGTTTTGCAAACTATACTTAATTTTTCTCAGCACTAATGATATTGTATGACATTGTGCTATAAATTATCCTGCACTTGAACAGCCGGAATGGATTTGAAACCCGCAGAGAAATAACAGTCAGGTGCTACTTAAGAATTCAGGTTGACCACGTATCCTTCGATAACATTTTGAAGCATTTCATCTTGTCTTCTTATCGCTAATTTAGTAATAAAAAAAAATCAACTCTATTTTTGTTTTACCATGCCAGAAGTTTTTACCTCAAACATTTAATTTTAGCAAAATTGTAAAAAACAATTCGACGTGACTAATTCAGTCATGATAAGAGAATAACGAATCAAATTTTGAGATTGGGAAATCTATTTTCTTCATTTCATACACTTTATATCTTTTCAACCAACGAATATAATGTCGATAAGGTCCACGGCCATTTCGGTCAGGTTTCGTGTTTAAACTTAACTGAAAATGAGAAAACTTTAGTGCAGCAAGCCTCGCTAGAAAAAGTAGGTTTTCGAGAAAAATAATTACGAATTTTGATGGTTACATTAATGGGGTACCGGACATGATTTTCAGTAAAAATATTTTCAAATTCTTTAAAAAAAATAAAAAATATGAGTGAAAACCGCATTAAAATTGGTTGGATAGAATAGGAGAAAATGAATGGTGAATTTGAGTTGTCAAAAAACGTTGTGATATTTTTTGAGCAGTGGGTGTGATGTCATAGAATTGACACATCAGCAAACTTTTCACCTCTTTCGCAGGTTTCTCATTCATTCATTCCTCACTCTCCTGAGAGCACAGCCATGGAAAAAATTTTTGGTGGTGCCTGAGGAGTTATTTACTTTGAGGGCTGAGTTCATATTTGCAACCCATTTTTAGATTTAACCCTTCATTTAGCCCCCTGTAGCCCAAGAAATGGAATTAACATAATATTTTTGGATATTATTGAATGATACATCGATAATATTGTTTTTTGAGGCTCTGAGTTTACATTTATAATCCATTTTTAGATTGAACCCCTCCTTGGCCCCCTGTGACCCCAAACAGGAGGTTAAGATAATATTCTTTGATATTATTGAGTGATATATCATTAATAATGTTTTTTGAGGCGCTGGGTTTAGATTTTCAATCAATTTTTTATCAAACCCCTTATTGAGCCCCCTGTGACCCCAAACAGGGGGTTGAGATACTATGCTTAGATACTATTGAGTGATATATCATTAATAATATTTTTTGAGGTGCTGAGTTAAGATTTGCAATCCATTTTTTGATCAAATCCATTATTGAGCCCCCTGTGACCCTAAACAGGGGGTTCAAATAAAATTCTTAGATATTATTGAGTGATACACAATAAATAATGTTTTTTGAGGCACTGAGATTATACTAACAATCCATTTTTAGATTGAACCACTTTTTTTCTTCCTGTGGCTACAAAAAAGGGATTGCAATTATATCTTCACTTATTATTGAGTAATTTATTAGGTATTGGATGCCTATGTTTTTTGAGACCAACAAAAAACAACAAAATTCAGTAAAACTACTTGCCCTGCTTACTTGTAAGATAAATAAGATTTTTGTATTTGTACTCAGAAAATTTTAAAACATTATAAACAATATATCACACAATAAAATGTGACAAGTCAAAATTAGCTACTTATATCTGAACCACTTTGGATCACATCAAAAGGAGTTGAATGAAGAAATACATGTCAAAATAAAACTTCAAGTCTAAAAAAATTACCAATAATGTATAACACAATGTAATAGAGAAATTTAAAATTAGCCCCTTTCAGAGCTCCTGTGGGATCACATAATGGGTAAAATTAAGAAATTACATCAAACTCAAAATCAACAGCTAAAAAACTATTACGAATGATGTATTACACTACAAAATATGAAAAGTCAAAATTTCCCCTTGGTCGTCAAAAATGAATCAAATGAATAAAATAATGTCAAATTTGAACTTGTTGCCTCAAGAAACATTACAAATGATGTATTACATAATAATATGTAAAAAAACAAAATTGGGCACTTTTATGATCCCTTGGGGTCAAAAAATTGATCAAATTAAAAAATTATAGACAAATTTTAACTCAGTACCTCAAGAAACATTACAAGTGATGTATTATATACTAAAATGTAAAAAAACAAAATTGGGCCCTTTTTTGAGTCTCTTTGGGTCAAAATATTGATCAAATTAAAAAACTTAAGGTCCAGTTTGAACTCAGTACCTCAAAAAATATTTTTTTAAAGCATAAACAAACAATATTATACCACCTTTGTGTTGAGTTGGATAATTTCAGTGTATATATGTTGAAAGTTCCAAGAAAATGAATTTTTGGCCCATATCTGCTGCCCCTTTCTTATTTTTGGGATTTCAAAAAAAAAAAATTAGATGTGATACTCAAGCACCCTCATACCAATTTTCAACCTTCAACCTCAGTGGGAAGTACAAAAAATAAATACAGATAGAAATCCAAACTTATTGAATCTTATTTACTTAGGTGATAATTTAGACTTTGAGCTTTCTGTGCCAAAAGTTTTCTTGGGTCCTGAAATGAAATGTGTGCCCACCCTTGCTTTAAAGTCATTTTTTAAAGTCAATTTTGTTCAGTAAATTTTCACCAAAAACCCACTTAAAAATGAAGTATTAATGAGATGTATTGAAACCAGCAATCTCTGATAATGCAAAATACAAAGATGTTAATTCTATGACATCACAACAACAGGGTGCTCATCGAGATACTGTTTTTGGTGCAGCGCAACTTTGACATCTTATATCTTCCTTTCTATTTAATATTTTTCAAAAAAAATTTCAGAACCTTCATTCACAGGCTTTAGACTATCTCTCCCATTAATTTCAAGTAATTCTGAGAGTCATGTCCGGTACCCTATTGTCTGCAAGTTTATATGCGTTAATGGTATGTTATGATTGTATGAAATTTGATAGCTGCTGTCGAAGTGTTAGACAATGTGAAATTTAAAAGCATTTTTTTTTGAAATAAAAAATTAATTACGATGATAAAGTATGGCAAATAATCATATACCTAATTTCAAATAAAACCAAAGAAATATAATAGAGTTATGAAATAAGAAAAAAATAGGAAAATCAAGCTTCACCGGAAGTACCGTCCGGTCAATCCGTACCAAAATTGATAGCATACTACAATAAATTATAATGAATATTTGTTTCAAATATCGTTCATATGGTTCCAAAATTCCCGCATATTATGACCAATATAAAAACAAAAATAATGGTATCGGAAGTACCGTTTGACCAATCCGTGCCAAAACTAGTCGCGTTTTACAATGAACTAAAATAAATATTTATTCCGAATTTCGTGGCTATTGGTTCAAAATTGAGCATTTTATAGTCTAAATAAAAGCAAAATTGGTAATTACGAAAGTACCGTCCAGCCGATCCGCACTAAAATCAATATGTCTGGTCATTGGCTTTGTAAAAATGTTCGTAAGAAATTTTTTGATATCGGACAAAAATTGCGACTTGTACCGTAATTGATATATATATGAATTTAAGTTATTGGTGCCAATCATTTCCCGAAGTCATGAAACCAAAAACGTACCAACCTCCAACCCTGGGGGCTAATACCGTACCAAGTGTAAAATGTAGATTTTCTAAAGAAAACCTACTTAAAAATAAGTTAACCAACAACGTTGCCAGCCTGCCTCCCCTTTTAAGCTATAAGCGAGCTTCTTAAGTCAACTCGTTTTTGAGAGAAGCTGAGAAGAAGAAAAATTCCACTCCGGGCAAACCAAAAAGACAAAAATATTGTTTAGGGTCAATGTTTATCATCTGCACGTGAGTGCCACGAGGGGCGTGCAAGTAGTTGCCCTTGCAAACCCTTAATTTATCAAAAAAATTGAAAAAAATTGAAAAAAAAAGAAAACATTTTTTAGGTTTATTTTTTTTCAAATACATATGTGGAAGATCTTATTTTCTGAGCGAGCTTCCAGTTTATCACAGTAAAAGCAAGTTTTTAAGAATTCTTTGAAAATAAAAATTTTACAAATTTGTTCAATTGATTGCACGATTTCAAATAACAGATTTTAATTTTGTGAAAACCTACCGAAAACAAAACAAAAAACCAGCGGAGCAGCTGCTTCTAAAAATCGGTTACTTAACTACGAATAAAATTGGCAACAGGTTAGTATAGCCTATATACTTACCTGGGTCAGATATATACACCTATGTATAATGATTGTGTTTAATTTCATAGCGGCATTGATTGAAAATTCCATACCTGCTCATTTTAGAGTTGAAAATCATAAATTAATGGAACCTACTTAAGGTTATCGGAAATAACGTCAAGCCTATCTGCTCCAAAAGTGATAGCCTATTAAAATACATCATCGTAAATATTCGTTACAAATTTTGTGACTGTTGGTCGAAAACTAAGAATTTTACAGCCAAAACAAAAATAAAACTGGCGGTACCGGAAATACCGTCCGGCCAATCCGGACCAAAATCAATAATTCTGGTTCTTGGCTTTATAATAATAACTTAATTTTCGTACCTTTCGGGACTATCGGACAAAATTGCGACCTAGCTGTACCGTGGTGTCAAGAAAATGGAATATAATATAATATATTAATATACTGGAGATGTATATGAATTTGAGCTTTTAGCGCCAAAAAATTGCTTTGGTTTTTAAACGAAAAACGTACGTACTCCTACTCCTAAGCCGTCTCGTTAGAACAAGTTTAATACTTAAATGTAGTTTCTCTATGACAAGCTACGTAAAAAACATTGCTATTTATACAACAAAATATTGATTCTCTTTGGTTTTTGAGGAAAAATTCAAGTAGGCTAGGCATTGTTTATGACAAATTACTATAATGGAGACAATCCGAATATTGAAAATAACCATTCATAAGGTCATAGGTGGTTCTTTTCGGTGCTGAAGCACTATATTTCTGAAATAGGTAGAGAACAAAATTACTTTTTGATCTTATGGAGGGGTTAGGGGTGAGGGTAATGAAAATTTTCTGAAAAAAGAAAACTAATGACATAATTTTACCATCTTGACCTATTTTTTATACGTATATATATATATTATATATATCGACTAAATTTTTGATTCACTGGTTTGAAAAAAGTACAAAACGTATAAGGCTGGAGCTTTGACGAAAAAATATTCCTTATATAGGACCAGATTTGAAAGAGGTTTGGTGCTAATTGGTCAAGTAGTTTCCGTGAAAACTGGAGAACAGAAATATTGCTGGAAAATTGGTTTTTTCTGAATTCTGAAAAAATTACAGCAGAGATAACGTTCAACTTTCCAAGATACATTTTTCTTATGTAAGTGCAAGTGTGATGAAAGTTTGTTGCTTATTTGTTCGGTAGTTTCCGAGACAACCGAAAACGAAAGAATTGCTGGAAAGGTAATTTGTCCAAGTTTTCCAGGAAATTACAAAAGATATTGGGTTGAAATTTTCATCATAGATTTTCTTTACATATGTGTGCAAGTCTGCGATAAACGTTAGCTGTCTATCGGTTCAGTAGTTTTCGAGAAAAATATAAAACAAAAACGTAGAACAAAAATGAAAAATTGCTGGAGAAAAGCAAGTCGACGGTTTTGCTCGAAGTATCTCTTTCTTATTTACGGCGCAAAGGGTTACGTGCGTCTTTTCTGCATCGCATTAATTTAGGTATAATTTTTTTTTTGTTTTTTGTTTTTTGTTTTTTTTTTGTTTTATTTTCTTAAATACATATTGTCAGTGAAAATTGGCGAGCTGCGTTTTCTAGCGAAGTATCACCTGGCTAGTTTTTGTTTTTTCAATTTTAATAAAAAATACAGACGAAATATTTCAAATTAGCTTTTCGAGTACCGACTCACATTGTCGGCATGAAAGCCGTAGGCTATAGGGCACTGTACTGATACCATAAGTCTACCAAACACAAATGATGTACCTACATCATGTGAATAACGTTTTGACACGTACGAAACGTGTATATGCGAAGAATTCGCCTATTTTGGGAGTACCTAACAATAAACAATTATATTTTTCTAAATGTTTTCCTTTCCTCGTGGTATTAATAAATTAATGAGGCGACGAGCAAAACATGCTTATTTTCTACTATAATATACGAAAGGTAGAGCGTATGGAGTACGTATATTGTGGAGAACATATTACAGTATATAAGTGAACCGAGAATAAATTTATCTACGTTCCATCGTTCGCAGATCACACTCGTGAAAAAAAAAAAAAAAAGAAAAAAAAAAAGGGTGTTTCGCTTTCTTGTGCCCTTTTTTTCGATTTTAATACCACCCGTGAGACTCGAAAAATGGTTCCAACACCGGAACTTATCATGACCTTTGATGATAGGTTAAACGATCTGACAACGTTATTTCCACATTACATACAGAATAAACGTCTCTCGCGTATTTTCGTAAATACAGCAATAACTTTTAGTCGCAAGGCGTTATGGCATTTCGGTAATAATAACTCCGTGTTGCTGGTTTTTGGGGGCGAGAATATAAAGTGAGAAAACACGCGCATAACAAAAAAAAAAAAAAAAAAAAAAAAACCTTCAAAAAGAAATGAAAAGTAAAAATTGTGAAAATTAAATTTTTTTTTTTTATATAACAAATGATATTTATTTTTTATCCACAATTTTTATTCGTTATTTCTTTTTCAGTAATATGAAAATCTGATTAAACTCTGGTCTCGTAATTATGCAAATAAATAAAATTTCCGAATCGTAGCCTATACGAGAATATATAGATCTACTATATGTTTTTTAATGAATTGAAATAAAAATAACGATAATAAGTATGTTGATTAGAAGAAGAAGAAAAAAAAAAAACAAAAAACTTGCAATCAGTCATCACATTTTGAAAAAGCGAATGAACCGATGAATGTAGGATTTGTATCCGAGTGAAACTAAAAATATATATATATATATATAGCTTACGTTTATTCGCGACGAATGATGTTATGCTAATAATTTTTCATCCGTCGTTTAGATGTAAGTATTTTAAGTTTCTCTCGTTTGAGGGCCGGATAACAGCATATTTTAAAATTTTTAATTATTCGAACTTTGATTGATAGTTGTACCAACGCAGAAGTTATACAGTGGTTGGCTGGGAAAGGACGGCTTTTTTGTATACAGCTATTCTACGGCGAAAACAAAATGGATGTCGTGTGTAGGCTGTATATCCGCGCGATGCATTCGTCAGAGTTTTAAGTCGCACAGATGAATAAAGTTACTAATATTATTTGGACCACGTGTGAAATCTGGTGCTAAGTAAGTTTGTGCAGTGAAAGGGATAAATGAACTTTGGAGAAAAAAAAATTTGAAAAAGTTTCTTTGTATTTTTCTCTATATGAAATTGGAGGGTATTGTAGAATAATTAAGTGTTATGTTTTCAAATCAGTTTGAAAAACGAATTTTTTTTTTTTTTTTTTTCATTTAAGTAAAAATAAGTTTTTCTCGTCGTAATTTGATTTATAACGACGATGACGTGATTAATCACACTTTGACTCTGTAACACATTATTATGTATCTTCATGCAAAATATACAAACGTGACTAAAACTATATAATTGTAGTAAAACTTTATGACAGAAAAGGGGGAAGATGTGTGAGAAAAAAAAGAAGAGAAAAAAAAGCAAGGCATTAATCTAACATATATGCGTTTCCAATGAAAACTATTGCCTACCTATTCGTTCACATTTGCTCAATATGTATCGATTAATTCATGAAATAAGAAAAAAGTAAATAAAATAATAAAATATAAATTTTTTCTTTCAAAATGCAACAACTTCGTCTGTAGATATATAGGCAGCAGATATTACCTTTTGAGATAATGCTGTTTTTATCCAGTTTGCTTGTAAACGAGGTATTAAAATTTACCTCTCTATAGAGTTAGGGGTGGGGATGATGAAAATTATCCGTTTCATGAGAGAAAAAAAAACGATTGTTATCATTTTCCAATTTTCACTTAATGTTGTTTTATGTACGTATATATTATTATATTATGTATAATTATGTACTATACGTAGGTATATTACATGAACATGAATCACCTAAAATTTGTATTCATGGCAATAAGAAAACGACAAAAGGAATCAAACTGAAATTTTCTCGACACGTTGTTCTTACGTATATTGCAAGTCTCATGAAGTTTGGTGCTTATTCGTTCGGTAGTTTTGGAGAAAAGTGAAAATGAAAAAATTGCCGGAAAAGTGGTTTTTCCAAGATTTTGAAGGAATTACATTCGGTATAGATCAAAAATTTTCACTAAATGTAGTAAATGTAGTTTCTACGTACGTTCTTACATTATTCGGCCTTAAAACATCGGCAAATAAAATGTTTGTGTTTAGAAATTATTTTTTGCAAAAACGGTACCTATCTTATTGTAGGGCTACCCAAAAAGAATTTGGTATACTTACCAAGTCCTTAAGTTATACAATGAAACCTAAATTTTGCTCGCATAACATGAGGAAAAAATTACAATTCTCCAACAATAAGTTTCCATTTCCATGGTCTACAGAATCATAATTTCTATCAAAATTATTAATTTCGCAGTGTATCAGTCCTGAAAACATAATTTAATGCAAAAATTTACTCTTTTTTTTTTTTAAGTCCTTTTGTAAGCCTTCCAATAAAACTTTTTACCAACAACATTTTCAAATGGTGGCGCAGAAGGGAAAAAAAATACTTCGTCGATTTTTTGAAGCGAACAACTGCTGCTAATTGCGCATCCACGTATAAAAACGATTTTCTGTCCATTCGACGAATGACCAATGTCGAGGGAAAGTCGACGACGAAACACATTTTTATTTTAACCCCGTAAATTTTGACGAAACAAAAAAAAAAAAAAAAGTTAACGCGTGGAAGAAGTTGTAAAAAAGGAAAAAAGAGAAAAAAGTGCACATATCTGGTAGGTGACGAAGGTAAAAGTGTCACAACTGATATATCATTGCCAAACAAGGCCTCTCCCCACCACAAAAGAGTACGACGAAGAACTAGTAAACCGCACCTAAAACCGAACATATTACCCCTTTAAATTACAATATGTTATACATAAGAGTAACAACCCCTTTTTTATCTTTTTTTTTTCCGTTAACAATTTCCTACAAAACTTTTCCACTTACGGTGTACCCCTTCTTTTAAAAATGCGTACAAAATACTATTTGCCGAGAACACAAATGACAATTTAAAAATTTTCAATGTAATTCGAGTGTTCGTGAAATTCTTTTTGGTGGTTTATACACGAATAAGTTTAAATAGGTACCTTACCTATATATCATTACATGAAGCAGACTTTTTTTTTTTTTTTTGTTTTTAAACAGTATTGATAATAGGGAAACTTAAAATAGTATGGATGAAAACTAATGGCCTCTCATCATCCCTCTGATTCCTTACTGGATTCGATTAATGTCATGATTTCCTTTAACGACATGCATTCGTCAAAAGTTTGTTTTCGCTCCTCTCGCCAGACTGATCTTACGCCACCTAGGTTACAGATCTTTAATGACTCAGCTTCTTCTTAAATAGCATTTAAATCAGGCGCTAGAAAATGGGCAAAATGGTATAACAAAAAACATCATATTATATTCTGTGTGAAGCTAGTGGCGAATCTAGGGGGCCACAGGGTCTATAGCCCCTTGGGGTGCCAGTATGAACTAGATAATACGAATTGCTTCTAGGATTAGAAAACTGTATGTAATGATTGACGTGAAAATTTTGGATTTAGCCCCTCCTCCAGCAAATCTTGGATACGCCATTAGCCAAAACCATTTATAAATCATGACGTGAATACCGCCAGATATTAAAAATAAAAATGAAGTTAGTATAATTAGAAATCATTAACACCAGAACCTCAGAGAAAAATTTCGAGCCCAGGAGAAGTAACCGGACAGACTATTTTAGTGTTAGCTGTAGAATTTACCACTGCGAGGGAGTCAGAAACTGAGAAAATAAATTTACGAAAGGAACGACTAAAAAAACTTTCTAGGTGTTTTTGGTGTTGAAAATTATTACTCATTTCAAAATTTAAACGATTCCGGGCCCTCTAAAAAAGTCCGTGCCCTCAACCTTTGGTACACTTTCTCCTCCCTCTCTGAGGCCATGATTTTCACATACACAATGGAGCTGATTTTGCTACGTCAACTATTTATGGACGTATTCTTACAATCATTCAAAACAAAAAACATGAATGCTGTCCCTCCAAAGCCTGGTATAGGCCTAGACTATAGAAATTTATTTATCAGTTCTTCAGTGTTTTGTATCCCGTAATTTAAGGCCAGCTGCAAAAAATAGAAGTTTAATATTCACCTAGAAAATTGTAATTTTTAAAAACCTGGTCCGCATTGAAAAAAATAAAATAAAACATTTCAAATCTTTGTGTACGGGTATCACATTTTGTCGAATAAAGAACAGGGTTTTGCATGACGAAATGAGGTCGTACACCTAGATTTTGCAGGTGAAATTTTTAAAGAATTTTTTTTTCTTTTTAGAGTATTTTTCATTAATTTTTAAAGCGAAACTTCCTTGCGTACGTTAATAAATCAAAAAACTCAAACAAGCATTGTTGAGCTAGAAAACCCAGTTGCTCCATATTTATATCGATAGTGATCGATATATCGATATTTCATTACTAGTTGTTGAGACACCAATCCTTCTCCCCTCTCACTCCAGCGAACACACGACCATCTTTATAATATATTTTATATTACTGTTCGCAGCTACACTGTAACACTATTCCGCCGCTCACTCGTCTATCTCTGTTCATCATCATTTATCTTACTTAAATTACATCACTCTCATCATATGTGATTGATGTAAAATACACACGCTTCTGAGACGTTACTTTGGTTAATTCTTTATTTCACGTTATGAAACTTCTTCTTCATCGATCCTCATACTCTATACTAGTTTCAGGTTAAGAAATTTCAAAAAACTATCAAAAATTATCCATATCTTTAACAAAAAATCGATCTATCGATATTTTATCGATAAAAACAACTTTTCCAGAGATATTTTGTTTCCAGTTTTCTCGAGAAGTGTCAAACCAATGAGCACCAAACTTCTTTCAGACCTGCTCCCATACAACAGCTACTTTTGTAAAAATTTCAGCCCTATCTGTTCGGTAGTTTTCTCAAAACTGTAAACACAAAATTTTTTCCAGAAATTTTTCTTCTCCAGTTTTTTCAGAAATTATCAAATTAATAGGCACCAAACTGCTAAGAAACTTGCACCAGTATATGAAGTCTATAGTGAAAATTTCAGCCCAATCCGTTTTGTCATTTTTTCAGAATCCCAAAAAAACGACTTCTCCAGGAATTCTTTGTTTTCCAGTTTTTTCAGAAACAAATTAATCGATAGGCAAAAAACTTCTTTCAGACCTGCTCCAATATGAGAACTATCTCTCTTATAAATTTCAGCCCTATCCACCAGGTAATTTTTTCAGAACTGTGAACATAAAATTTTGGGCAATATATACTCGTATATGTATACATAAAACAAATTAGGTCAAAATGAACAATTGTTTCAATCATTTTTTTTTCTCATGAAATGGATAATTTTCATCATCCCCACCCCTAACCCTTCCATGAGGTCAATTTTAATACCCCGTTTGCAAGCAAACTGGATAAAAACGATTATGAAACGCATCACCGTGATTGCAAGAACTTGGCCCGTTCAACTCCAATTGATTCATTGAACGAAACTCAGATAGAAGTTTCTCTTCAGCCGTGTGTACCGTCACACATTCTTTTTTTTCGTTAAGTCGGTTCTATTTTTTGAAAAAAATTATTTATTCACCATAATTATTATGATTTTTCATTTCATTTTAATTCTAGTAGATTTCATTGGAGAAATTAAGAAAAATTATTCTTCCCTTTTCAGAGCATTTTTATTCTTTTTTTTTTTTTTTTTTTTTCATTAATATTTTTAAACGAAAGGTTTTTATCGAAACGCGTCTAGACAATTTACATTCTGACCCAAAAACTTACAACTGAGTTTCACTAAACTTTGAGGACTAGCCAACAGAACTTTTTTTTCACAACGTAAACTCGATTTACACAATCGTCGCGTTTATCAAAAGGATAATAACATATTTTTTACAGATAGGGAATGAAATTCCCTTGTTACCCTCGAAACCATCCCTCCAGTCACAAACACTATCCCCACCTTTCAATTAGTCTATTATTTACTAAGGCTGACGTATTCGATTTTTGCTCGTGAAATCGAAATTGGGAAAGATGGTATTTTCTTGAACAGCATGTTGTGAAACGAAATTAAAAATATGGAGGTTAACGGTTGCAATTTTGGTCGGCAAGCTAATGCCAAAAGGGGAAGAAAATCACGATTTATTGTCTCAGTCCGGAAAAACGAAACTATTGTTTCACCATATAGCTGGTGAAAGTCTTAAAATGTACGAAAGCATACAGGGAGTAACTTGGTTATGTTCGAATTTCGCCTGCGCAAGGGCTGCTTTTTAATATTGCTCAGTCGTTTATCAAATCAGATCACCTTCAAGTCGATAAATAATTTGCGGGCAGACCGATATTTTTGGTTAATCAAAGTAATTCTGTAAAGTCGTAGAAAAATATATTTTCGGATATGTGTTGAATAAACTACCTTTAAGACTTTAACACAAAGGGTGGATATTTTTTCATGCGTGAAAATATTTTTTATATATATGTATGTATATATATATATATATATATGTGTGTGTGTATATATATATATATATATATTATATATAGGTAAGTACCTAGTTACCTACAATCCAAACAATATTGTGCTTGTTGTAAACGTAAGTATTAATTTAAGAAAGCCGAGAACCGAATAATTTCAACTATTCGTGCATTTATTTAAATAATAATAAAATAAAAAACTAACCTTCTTTCCAACCATTCAAACATTATTATTTTATTTAGGTACTAAGTTTATGTTATGGGAACGATAATGTATTCGACAAGTCATACCTAAGTGCCTCGAAGTAGACACCCCTAACGACAAGCAAAATTAGGATTGATCTTGATTTAGCAAAGGCTAAGACCATCTATCAACTGTTGCAAGACCAAAACTCACGAATTTTAAAATATATACAAATTATGAAATGCAAGACCAATTTAACCATAAGGCTAGGGATACGCCTACCGTACCTACTCAAGTAACCAATAGCGCAAGCAATGACAGCAACTCTTGAACCAGTGTAAACAAACGTCCATATATGTGTCGATAAATTCCATCAAAATGCTGACAATAAAAATTTGTTGTCTTTTATTTGCTGTTTTGTTGTAGAATATGAAGAAAAATATCTACACTTTAATTAATTGTTGTTATAACAACTGGTAGATAATGACACCTACTAGTGATGGGAATTTTAGATCTTTTTTAATGTTTAGTTCATTCAGACTTAATCACAAAAATATCTAGTTCAATGAACTAGTTCATCATGACCTAAATGATAAGAATGATAAAGAATGAAAAACTGTGAACAGTGAACAGAGATAATTTGAATTAAAACTTGACTACTTCCAGCAGTAGTGGATTGTTGAATCCTTTCCTCCTGCTCTCTTATCATTTTAAAAATTCAAGTCAGTCGTAAACTTGTTTCTTGAGAGTTTAGGTCTCAGTTATTTAGGTTACTGAATTGTTTAGTTCAAATGAACTAGTTAGTGAACTACCAACACATCACTAACACCAACAGGCAAAGGGAAAAACCATGTTCAATTAATGGAGTTAATATCACAAGTAACAGGCCGGTAGTTAACCTTTACACAGTGTAGCCAGGGAAAGGAATACGAAGGATACTAAATATAGATTGAGTTGGTGGTTAAGTTGGCTGCTCATGGTACTGTACCTGCGAGTCCCTAAATACAAAGGTATTGCCTGTGTTTTCTCTACACCACAGAGTATAGGATCGCCATTTCTTGGTGGTTATCATCTATATGGATTCATATAGACGATAAGATGTTGGTTTAATGTCCATAAGATAGTTATGTACTTATGTTTTGCAATTGGCCAAACCCATCTGTCAACCATAGCCAAGCCTTGTATTCATAGGGATAAATCCCCACCCGACTTTTTCAGCAGAAATTGCCAAACATTTATTTTCTCTCCCAGTGAATTATTTTATATAATATATAATCAGAAAAGCAATGTTTATGCTCGTATTTTACAAGTGAAAAGTGACTATTATCATCGATGAATGTAATCTCGATGTAATGTGAACGCATCTCCGTGTAAAAACATGAAGCATCTTTTTACATGAAAGCATGTTCACTTTACATCTAGGTGGAGGTTACACTTTTTGAATGAAATGTTAAATCTGCTACAATAACGAGATCGATATTTTATTTTGTTTGTTATAATTTTCGTGAAAGACTCATCGTTATGATAGAATTTTAACGTTTTGTTGCTTTCTAATCATTAATCACATAAAATACCTTCCTCAACTAGGTTTTAAAGTGAGTTTACATGACTGCTCACTCGCTGCGCTGATTTTGCGAAATTCTGTCACGTGTAAACGCTCCACTTTTGAGCCTTGGTGCCTAATATACTATTTTGCTGTTATTATTTGCTATTGGTTATGTAGACATGGCCTAAGAGTATTAATACAAGACTAAGGGTACCTACACTTACATAAATAACAGCAAACAACACCCCATTGGGACAGCGAATAAACTTGAGATGATTTCAACTGAAATATGTAATCGCGATAAAAATACGAAAGATAGTCCTCATTCGAAATGGAATTGACTACCTGTCCGCATATTTTTCATCAAATTAAAGGCTATAACTGTATTTTTCTGTAGACTGAAAAGTTAATAGGCATCAACATTACGTCTATAAATAACCATCAGCGAACATCGACAGCAACTTCAAATCAGTACGACCAAATGTAGCTGTTTTCTATACCAAAATGCTTTCTGGCAGCAAATTTGTAGTGAGCATCAAATAGCAAAAACAAAATATTTTTTTGCTATTCGCTGTGAAATATGAAGACAGGTAGGTGTATACCTACTTTCTTTTAGATATAGATTATTTTTCGTACTTTTATCACGACTAGGTATTTTCGTTGAAATTACAAAAAGTTTATTTGCTGTGCCAGCAAATGCTGTTACAGTGAATAAACTTTCGGCATTTTCTATTGAAATAGTGGCGATAAAAATACGAAAAATAGTTCTACTTTTGAAAAGGAAGTAGGTAGGTACTTGTCTTCATATCTTACAGCAAACAGAAAAAATAAAATATTTTGTTTCTGCTGTTTGATGCTCGTCACAACAAATTTGTTGCTAAACAGAAATTTATTGCGTAGTTTACTTTGTTGTCTCCATTTGTTCACATTCGTTTGGAGTTGCTGCTGCTGTTTGCTGTTGGTTATGTAGGCACAGCCCTAGACCGAGCGTGTAAGGCTATGACAATAAAGACTAAGAGTACGATGGTTAGTCTTGGTTTTTATTCTGGTTGTCGCTATTATCTTGGTAAAAATTGGCAACAAATCCGACCGATTGAAACCTTGACTTTTTTCTGTGGATAATTATCTAGCCCAATGACACAAATCAATACAATAATTCATTTTAGAGCAGGACTGGTGATGCTAACATTTGTAACCCAGGTGAATTTCAACTCCAGTGCCTTCTTTCATGATGATTTTTCTCTTCCACCAGTCAGTGGCTATTCTATAACAGGCAGTTCTGCCCAGTTTTGGTAATTCCAAAAATAAGTTTATGCAGTATAGTTCCGAACTTGTGTATTTGTTGAGGATCCTTTTATTAACAAGTTTGTCCCTGTAACAGGTCTCAATTTTTTATTGAATGTGACTTTGGGTAGCTTCTAATTTTCTTCACGCATAGTTTTCTTCCTATTATTAATTTTGACACCCCAGGTGGCTATACTTGGGTTTCCTAGCCATTTGACCTACCCTACCTTTAGAAAGAGAAATATATATTTCTGACTAAGAAAAGTCAAATGCTGGTTGATGAGATATAGTGGTCTTCAGCGTAGAAATAACAAATCCCAAGAATAAACTTATGCACCATTCAATTTCTATCATGTTTTACGCTGTTACGCGAAAATGTTTTCTTCTAAAGTGAAAATATCAGACTTACTTTCATATTAGGTGAGGAAACCATCTATTGCAGGTTATCTCCGAGTAGTTTTTATTCCAAAAACACTAAAAATTTTTGCACTGAATTTTTAAGTCTGCAAAAACATGGTGAACAATAGCCTTAGTACGTATAATTAAAAATAAAACGAGACAAAAAACCCTCGAAGGTAAAAATTTTGAATGAATCTTACGAATAAGTCCCATAGCTTATTTAGGCTATACCTACTGGATTAATGTGATATTATAATTAAGCCAAATTTTGAAAAATTGAAAAATACGAAAGTGTAAACTTTACATCAGTTAGATGAAATTATTGCCAAAGCAGTATATAAGGATGGGTCCTGGGCGTCTAGACCTTCCTTAGTAAAGAAAAATAATTCGACCTCTAAAAGTTGTGTATTTTTGTCATTTTTGGTAATTTTTTATTTTTAAGGGGGGGGGGGGTAGAAGTGTGTTGCCCCCCCCCGAATCACGGAACTATCTACACCCTTTGGTATTGCATCGATCGTAGTTTTTCAAACTAATTTTAACCAACCCTATGTCAGGGTTTGAGACGAAAGCTATTCAGAAATTTTCAATTCACTTTTACCACCATTTATACAAAAGAAACTAATCAAAATCATTTTCAAGTTTAGTTATGGTTTATACGAATTTTATGCAGTTTATTAAACTACGGTACAAGCTATGCTAATAATATATGTAAGAAATTACTTTTATTGACCGACTCTTAAGCACTTAACAACGTTAAACTAAATATTTAGGCTAATTAAGGCAAGGGTAATAGGTACTACATATTTATAACATCACAAAAAAACTAGCAGTGGAGAACAAAACCATTTTCTAACAATATAAGCTTTTATCTAAATACGATGTACCTACAGTACCCTTAGAGAATTAATTCGTAGTTTGAGATTGAAGGCGAACAACAGCCTCTACTGAACTCTTTTTAACTTTTCACATTTTTTTGTTATAATAATTAGAGGCGTGAAATTCAATAATTGGACTGTACATATACCTAAGTAATTAGCCTATATTATACTTTTCACTTTCAACATTCATAACTCATGTTGACAATATATAGGTAAGCTTACGAGATTAAATGAGATAGGTAACGTTATCATTTTAACGGCCACTAAATGATTAAGTAAAAACCTAGGTAGGTAATGGAAATTTTTGGATATGCAATTTAGTCTGAAATTTACCCAAAAAGAGAATTTTCAATAAACGTCGTTTGATGTCGGCAACGTATCTTTATTCACTGTGCGGGTGCAAATTAATTTGTAATTCTTTAATCTGTCATTTGGCCCACTAAATATCCGTGTATGTAGAATAGTCAATGGGGACTTAATTTTATCGTAAGTTTTTGTCTCGGTCACTTCACGACATTCGAAATAAAATGCGCAAAATATTTTAAACTACCATTCACATAGTTCCAGTAATCCGTAACCCTTTTATTTTGTTGTCCAAATACATGTTAACAACCGTAGTACCTCACTCACAGTCGTTGAAATTTCACCCATGTACCGTTGGCTTTAATACCTTCTTTCGAAGATTGGCAAGCCTGTTCAGTGTTCACATTATTCAATTCCAGAGCAGGACACTTAAACGAGCAAATTTCATGAACTGAAATGTATAAATAGCTCTGTTGCCGAAAGAAGCTTCCAAAATAAATTTGCTGAAACGTCAACAGTTCAAAGCCTGTTTTTGTGCACTGTAAAACTAATACTGGCCAACTTGAGCAGCAGTGAGCAGTCGCATTTCTTGAAAATGTTTCGCACACCCAGATTACAAAATGCTACGTATTCAACCGAAATTTATATCACAGTATTCACAACGCATGATAAGCTATAACCATTAGAGTTTACTTACGTTTCATGTTCAAAAAAAGAAGTTTTTACATTACTGCGTGGTTATCGTTAACGCAATTTTTCAAATTTGATTTATAACCCGCGCCATCGAATATTCAAATACAAAACTACGTATAATCTTTTAACACGTTGCTCCTGCAGCACAATATTTGGAACCACGTGATAATATGTTGCTTAAGGGCAATAATTAGTCGCGAAAAATACAAAACTACTGAAAAACAGAAAGATGAAGGCTAAAAAAATTTATATATGTATGGGGGGAAAAAATGGTTCACCTGATATGATTAAAAATTTTGAATAGTAGCACAGACGCACATACTTGAAGGCGGCCGATTTTGTGAAGATGAAACTCCGCCCATACGTAAAAATATCGGAGAAGGCTAACACCTCCGATAAACCATAAAATTGTGGCGCCTGCTCTATGCATTTTCCCACGTTCTTGTTTTTTAGTAGAGGTTCCCTTTTCTTCGCTGTTTTTTCCCCTATTTCTTTTTCTTTTTTTTTAATTTCTCTTTTGACATTCGTTTGCTGCGATGATAGTAGCGCTATCTCGAGGGAGAAGTAAATTTTAGAACACAAACATATTTTACTCAGACTGTTTTAAATTGACATAATCTATGAGAGAAAATGAGGAGCGCTAACATGTAAGTGGCATTATTTTGCGAGTTTGATATAGAATACGATTAGGTACGTCGAATATCCATTTAAAAATAATGTCATAATCGAAAATTATTGAGCCAGTAGGGGATATTCGGATTTCGTTTGGCAAGAACTCGAAAGAACAGAGGAGAAAAATCTGTGCATGAAAAGTTGCATATTCTCAAATTGAAGCCGCCACTGTGTTACGAATATTAAAAAATCACAATTTTCAACCTATAACAATAGAAATGTTCGTCAGCAAAATACAATTCTCGACTGAAACGAATGATAGTATCGGCTGAGACAAAAAAAAAAAAAATATATATATATATCACCATTTTTTGCCCCTTCTCAAAATTGACAGAACTAGAAAACATTGAAAATTTAAAAAATTACATCATTTGTTCAACAGCCAATAAGTTAGGTAAAAATGAATTTAAAAAAATACAACTTCTCCCATCGAAGTTCCACACCCAAAACTCTAAAACTTATATTAGAAAAGAAGAAAAACCTAATACCTGGGAATTCGAACTTGACAATTCTCGACTGTAGAGCTACGTTACTAAAGATCGAACCTCTAAGATGAGTAGACGCATATGACATATTTATCCAATTTCAATTTTTTTGCATCTAAGTATTATTTTAATGGGCAGTGGCAAAACACAAAATCATTTTTCTCAATTATGGCTTATTCTAATTACATTAAAAAAATTATTTGGATAATTGAAAAGAATTTTTAATCGGAATATTGAATTTAAATCTATAAATTCGATAAAAAAATGAAGTTATCAGAAATTATATACAGTTTCCTTGAAAATGTAATGGGGTATGCGCGCATTTGTCTTGAGGCTCTTTAACATTACCACCATACCACGACGCCATAGAATCGGTTGGAAAAGTAGAAAGTAACTCGAGTTGAAAGAAAAAACGCTCCTGGATGTTAGTACAAGAACTACGTTATTTGTCGCGTTAGTGACTACAATAAAAGGGTATAAAAAGGCTAAATTTCCCATACATTCATGGTTTGACTTTTTTTTTTCAGCTCAAAGTTTCACTTCACTATCTGTGTAGTTGTGTACTCACTTTGTCTCCCATCTCTATGTCTCTCTCTTTGTGTCTCTCGTTTTAATTAGGAATTCGTCACAGACATCCCTGACAACATTTTACGCACCCCTAGGTGTCTACGGACCACATTTCGGAATCCTCTGAATTAGACTCCTGCTATAAAATGATAGCCCACTTATAAAATCGCCTTTTATATTATATCGAACTGAAAACAGTGAAAAAGCTTTCAAAAGTTGAGAAAAAATCGATTAAATAAACTTAAATTGTACTTAGCATTATTATAACTTTTAATACGTAATTAGGTAGGCCTTCATCAAAAATAGTGCGAATCTCGAAATAGACGAACCGAACTCTTAAAGGAAGCCCTCGCACTTTACTTATACAATGAAGATCTATTTTTTCTTCAGAAGGTCCAACTTATATTGAATGGATTTGACAAATCCATTATAGCATAGTTGATTATCAACAACTAAAAATTAAAGGAAAAAAAATTGTCAGTATCAGTTGCAGAAATATGTCGAATTATTAATAATTTTTGTTAACATAATCAACTCACTTGGTTTTGTGATATGTACACGAAATCACGATGGTTGTCATTATTAATGTTCATTTCAGTAACCTCGTGATGTACACCAGACACGAAAATATTATACATCGCCATATTGGAGTCATAACCCCATTTGGAAACCACACTTGTCAGCCCTGTCTCCGTACAGGTGAATTGAAGCAAGTTATACTGGTCAGCATCTCTAAACACTGTTCAAAAAATAATTATGTCGGATGTGAGAAATCGTCAAAGGATTCAGCTCAAAACTTAAATTCTCCTATGTTCAAGGGCGTAGATAAGGTGGAGATAAAAACCGCCTCCTTAGTCACAAAAAAAGGTTAGAATCATAAAAATAGTGCGTCTTCTTCGGTTGTGATGATAGTATTGTGGGCGGAGGGGTCAGAAGAGACGGAAAAGAAGATGTGGATCACCCCTTTGTGATGCAGCTATCTACGCCCTTGCTAAGGTTTGTATTTTTATTTAGCCAGCTGCTTCGAGGAAGGGGCAAATATTTGAAAATCAGACACCCTCTTTAGAATTCCAGAGTATACCTAATGATTGGTCCAATATAATCGTCATAAATGATCTAGAACTGGAATAGGGGTCAACATTTTTACAACATATCGGAAATAGCTAGAACCATTCATTCAAAATCATTTCTACATCTATGTCGTAATTTTCATGTTATACAGGGTGTTTTCTGAGAAGTTCCCGAACTTCAATGGTAGATAAAGTGGCAGACTAAGGGGATGGTAAGATGGTCCTCCTCGAGCACATTTGAAATAGAGGCCTCGTACTGGTTCCAATAAAATATTGTATATCACAGTGATGGTTTGGTGGACAATGAGGTCGACAGGGACAGCCATGGGTTCATTCAATGGCGATGTCCAATATTTGTTCCAACAAAATTAACTTAGAAAACCGAAACTGGGCCTCGAAATGAAAATCCTGCCCGAACCTCGGTTAGCTTTTGTCCGCCAATAATAAATAGACATAAAACAAAAAAAAATGTTCAGTAAACAAAAATTGGAAAGTTAAAGTGGTATAGATATACTAGAAGTACGACGTTAACATAAATTTACTTCAAAATTGTTATTTGATGAGATAAGCCCATAGAATTCATAACGAAAAAGAAAAAAGGTCTTTTAAAATTGTGCTCTATCTTGCGCAGTAAAGGTGCTAGGGGCTCCCAAAGTTGAACAAAAAATCAAACATAATATTGTTTTCAGCAGGTACTTACTGATCTAACTATTCAAATCATTCGGAAATTAATATGATAAGGGTAAATGTGAAGAGAAACTTTTTGATGTGTAAACATCATAGCACTCGGTCTATGGTAGGGACTAAACGAGAATTATGATCATCAGATTTTTATAACTCGTAACTCTAACAAATGTAACTCTCATTTGTGAGTGTTACACAATGTGTAGGTGTGTGATTATGTGCTTGTGTGTAGCGTATGCCCACAATTACATTATTATGTTTACATATCAATCCCTCATGAGTATAGCCCCTGCAGAACTCACTCCTTTCTTTATGGTAAGTGTAGCAGCTACCACACTACGTTGGCAAATCTATCCATACGCTTCTCCCTCATACACCATCAACCGGCACCTTGGCTGAGTGAATACAGTGCTGACTTTTGGTGGCAGTGACGAGGAAAGTTTTTGGTGTTTGGCCAGTACGGGTTTAAATCCCTGTGCCACCCAAATACCTAAAGTGGTGACCTCGACGTAATATGGGAGATGGCTATCAATGCCATCTCTCGGACATGCGTACAACCTGTAGTCTGTGGTGGTAAGTTGCACCACTGCTGCCAGAATGTGACAGCACTGTAGGGTGTGCGCTATGGCGCGGTGATGAGGGGGGCATCACCAGGCGCCGGCGTACATCCCTACCTACAAAGCGCCTCCGTACTGGCAATTGTATTTACGCTCCTCTATATTGAGGGGGAGTGGTGTGGCAGCTACCACACTACGTTGGCAAATCTATCCATACGCTTCTCCCTCATACACCGTCACCAGGCACTGTGGCCAAGTGAATACAGTGCTGACTTTTGGTGGCAGTGACGAGGGAAGTTTTAGATGTTTGGCCAGTACTGGTTGGAATGCATGTGCCGCCCGAACCATAAGCATTACAGATTTACTTGGACAAATAACAATTTTAAGGTAAATTTATTAATGTCATGATTTTTGTGTACCTATAGTTCCACAACAGTTGAATAAAGACACTTGCATATTGATTATTTTTTATTGGTTTCAAGGGGTAATATTTACTTTTACAGTTTAGAAGCCTTTGAAGGAAACCCTCTACCACGTTGACCTATCTTTTTCTAACGTTGCAACCGAAAAGTCAAGCCAAAATTTTTAATTTTTATCACAATTTTGGGAATTTCTATCAGCATTATCAATACAAGATAAAGTTGAAGTGAAGAATTAATTTTTTGTTTCTAATAGTGCATACTAATGACCTTCTTAATCAAATGACAATTTCAAAGTAGGTAAATGTCTTAATGTCACGTTTTTAGTATAACTAACTCCTTTACAACCGGAAACAGGACACCATATGTTTATTAAAACCATTTTGTTTGTCTTATAAGGTGTACTGTCTAGTTGCTATTAAATTTTTGGGGACTTCTTAAGGTGGGTTTACACTAACCGAACAAGCGAACGGCGAACGTTTTTTTTTTTTTTGCTCGTTCGATGTAAAAGGCCAAAAAACGAACCAATAAGAACGAACAAATTTCATTACTCGAGCGAATTGCAACGAACATCTTATAACCTCGGAAAAGATCAAAAGAATAGCGAAAGTGCGTTCGGTGTGAACGCACCTTTTACAAACCCTCTGTTTGCGGTCTATTGTATTCGTGCCATTCCCATAATTTTTGAATTCTAAAGTTGAAATTTCAGCGAGTTAAAAATAAAAAGATGGCTCTCTTCTTTATCACTAATGTGAAAAATATACGTTAAAAAGTAGTTCAGTTTGGCTCCTACTTACTATAACTTTCTCCATCGTCCCAGAAAAGTGTACCAGATGCTTTCTTCGATTCATCCAGGATCACGTATAATCCAAACGGATTGCGCCGACTATCAACAATTTATAGTCACGTTATAATTATTCGATCTCGACTAAAATGAAATTTTATCTATAATTTTTGCCAAATTATTAATAAAGGCTGGTATTTTACCTAGCAGCGGTAGTTATACTGGGCTCCTGGAACGGGATTATAAAACCGCCTCGAAAATAAACAGGAATTTCGTCCATTGGAGCGGAGATTGTTCGGTTCTCTCCTTTGCTATCTACCAGTTCGATTAAATTGGAACTAATCCAAAGGCCTTTGGGAAAAAATGCGTGCACACTGGTCGCACCCTTTAACATTCAACAGAATAAGTACGTTGAAAAGTCACATGTTGATTACAGGAAGAATTAGCTTGTCAGGTTTTTTTTTGTGTAGGTACCTACATAATGTACAGGGTGACGCAAAAGTAACACAGTTAAAAAAAATTCAGCTAAAAATTAAAATTTACAACAATTTTAGTGCGTATTAATATTGGTGGCATCAAAGACTTGTTAGCAGTTGAACAAAAATTATCTCATCCTATCATAACAATAAAAAATTTTAAGTAAAATTCTTTTCAATAAAAAATGTCCTATTACATCTTTTACTCCCACAAGAGCTCTCATTTTTCCTCAAATCGAAGTCTATTCTTCACAAAAATTATCCGCAGGGCTTTGTAATATCAAAATTGACACCTTTACTTCATAATGATTTTTAAATTCGAATAATCAACTTTGTATGCGTGGTAAATGATTGAAGAAGATCAATTTCAACATCTTTTGCTACGCCTTATTGTAGAAAACATTTTAAAATAAATTTTTTTTTTTTTTTTTTTTTAATTTTTCATTGAGTTAATTTTGAATTACCCTATAGTTTACGTGATTTTCATAGTGTGCACTATGCACAGAGCTTAGTGTTGGAAAATTTGGAGAAATGAAAAAGCCAATGGCCAAATTGCTCTCAAATTTACAAAATAATGGTCACGTTAATCCGAATCTATTATTTCCCTGTATGGAAATGGAGTTACAGACCTAAGAAAAGCAAATATAGCTGACAGCCGTACCTCATTTAAAACTGGTAAAATTAAAACCGCCGGACCCCATAGAAACTGAGTATCAATGGTGAGAGTGTTCGCATCAGTAGGGAATCTAAAAAAAAATAAACCCATATTAATATGTATTACAAGTTTCTCGCACTCTAAAAGGTAACGAAAAAAAGTCTTTTTTTTTTTGTATTTTATTTTTATTTATTTTTCTCAAAAAGTCACTTAAACCGAAATATTAATGGCATAAGGATAATTTCGTTCTCTATTTATTTTTACACAAAAATTTAATTACAGTAAGGACGTGTACATAAAGGGGTAGTGTCTTGGGAGTGTGGACTCACCCCTTATCCCTAAAAAGAAAAGCTTAATTCAAACAAATTAGTAAGTGTTCCTTAGTGGAAATTGTATTATTCAAGGAGTATGGGGTCGAATCGAAGGTTGTGAAGATGTGAACCTCCTTGAATTACAAGCTTACTTACTCGAAAAACAACGGTCTGACTACAGCATCTCCAAACTGATGAGCTTTCCAGAATAACGTATAAAGATAAGGTAGCAGCCGATAACGTAAGGTAAGAGCTTTTTTTGTGGAATATACAAAATCCACTCCCCAAACAGCAGGATCTTGATCCTGTAATTATTATTTATATAATTATCAATTTTTGTACATTTTCTTCTTATTTTGATACCATTTATCGATTAAGAAATCTTACAATATTATTTATTGCGTTGTGATTTCTTGAAAATGGATAAAATGCCCCCAGCTGACTCCATCGCTGGCACAATTCTTTCGTTGTGTTACCAGAGAAGCCACAAATATCTGCTCCGATCATGGGAATGCCAAACAGATTAAAATTTATGATATCTGAAATTAATACTTTCGATGACGAAAACTGATCCATTATGTTAGCTAATAGAAACTTCTAAACGGGTACATATGCGTATAAGAGATAACTCTTTACCAGCGACTGAATGTTTCAGTTCGCTCCATGTTGAGTACACATCACCGGTCCAGTGAGCTGCATAGTGACCACTTCCAGCAAATGTCGATCTTGATAAAATGAAAGGACGTTTTTTAGTTATTTTTTCCAGGCAGCTGTGCAAAGCAAAACATAATACTGTGTTGTATTGGGCATAATTTTATGAGAGTTTCAACTGATATTTCGCTAAAATTAACTGATTTCCTACAGTTAATGAGATGAAATTCGGTTCTTTCAATGCTGTGACAGCATTTCATGGAATTTGCCTCCCCAACTAGCAAGGGCATAGCTAGAAAATTTTTCAGGGGGACAAAGCAAGTTTTGTAATAATAAAGACCAGCTAAAAGACTTAACAGGCAGTGATATAACCAGGAATTTGTGTCAATCAGCTCCCCTCAACTGCAGTAAGGCTGTACTCAGAATTTACCTCTAAAGGGGATTTTGTAGGGTAACAAAACAATAATTTCGCGAGTGGAGCGAACGAAAAATTTTTTTTTGTGTTTTCTAAATTCTGGAATATTTACGTATAGAGAGTTGCATTTGCTTTTTGGGTAGTTTAGGGAGTTTTTAATGACCCCGGTGAATATATGAGGCCTTGACCCCCAATATAATTATTGCATAAATAGTTCGAAAATTAATTTCAATTTGTAATTTTTCCACTCCGAAAATTCAACACCTGAGAATGAGTCCCCCTTGCCCCCTTAGTTGCGCAACTAGTAATAAGCGAACTCTTGATTTTACTGACTGCGCAAAAAGCAGTCATTGAAAATTTTCGAACGAAATTAAAGTTAAGAAATTAATAATATTTTCAAGAAAAAAAAGATTACCTGTAGTTCGTTTTTATTAAATAAAAATTTTAGCTTGCTTAACCAAAAATGGATAGATTTTCTTTGAAAACTCGATAAAAAATCCTATTTGATGCCCAACTTTTTCTCATTATTTCTTCATTTACCGATACTAGAGATAAAGAAAAACATCCACTTTTTTTTTTAACTGGCTTTTTTTTTTTTTGAAAATCCAAAGGGGGCAGTTCCCCCTGCCCCATGATTGCTACTCCCTTGTCAACTAGAAATTTCTCTTCATCTATATGTGTATATAGACTCTTACATTTCTATTCAAAAATATAGCAAAATAACATATCCTTACAAGCTTGTCACAACGCATTGAAGATAACCATAAATATTGTGAACGTCGTAATGTGAACCAATTGCATGTTTATCCGACATGCATATTGTATGATAATTCAAACGACCTCCACGAACTCCGGGCACGTACGGTGGACTATCCAAAGAATTGTTCTCAGTTGGACAGCCATAAATAGAACCGTTGACAAAATTCGATATTTCATTCATATCCTGCAAAATGAATCGCACATTTGATTCAAAAATTCATCAAAACCAATACTAGATTTCCAATTCAAACCAACCAGCCATAAACCATCGTAAGGTATATTTCTGTATAACTCGGTTATTTGATGTAACCAATAAGATGACGTTTTTGGATCAGAAAAGTCAAGGAAAACTGTACCGTTGGGTTTGTTCCAGACCTAGGAAAATCATAGGAACATAATTACGAAAGTACTTTGTTATGAGATAAATTACGAGATTAAAAATTCTGTATTCGTAATGCATATTAAGTAAATAAATGGTGGTGGCCTACTTCAAAGGATTGTCAAGGTCGTGTCTTACATTTCTCAAAATAAAAATAAATATCACGACTTTTTAAGTAGATTTATTAAAATTGCCTGAGTATTCGGACCTAAGGGTGGAAGTGAGTACATTCTTCGTTTTAAGATTTTCTGAACATTTTGGCACTATTTTTGAAAATTCATTTTTTTTTTCAAGTACCCTCTTTTGCGTTGAGTCCATTTTCAGGCATAATTTAAATCGGATGGTTTCGAAATTTGAAACACATATTCGAATCTATCTAAGCAAGAATCATATCCTTTTATTTTTCTGAATCGGGCTTATAGTCCGTCCGGTAGGTCAGTTTATGTGCATTTCTTATTCAACAATGTACAGGTCGCAATTTTTAATCGAGAATCCTGAAATTTTGTATACCTACATATGTGTTTTAAACCGGCGACAGTACCTACGAATTTTTTTGCGGATAGACTTTATGGTACATCGAATAGAGGCGATTTTGTTGCAGTTTCAGCAGATTAATGGCTCTAAAAGGAGTAATTTTTATGCTATAGTCACAAATTTTGATACAGGTATTGATTTAAAATATATCTAACAAGATTCTAAATTTTATTTCTATCGATATTATGGTTCATTCCTTGGGGCTGTTGGAGTTACTAATTTTTCGTGTTATCTCCATGACAGTTGCAATTCTCTTTCAATAGTGACGAAATTTGGTAAAAACAGTACCTTCTATACGAGAAGCAGACTTACCAATTTAGGTTCTGATTAGTCAATTTGTTCCCAATTTATTAGCTATTCAGTGTGATTTTCCCTTTTGTACCTTTCTGATAATGGTCCTGAAAAATTCGTTTTCTAGCCTTCATCGAAAAAACCACTTGTTTTAACATAAAACAAACACTACCTCAGAAAAAAGTCAATTTTCGCCGACCCCTCACACACTGCAGTACATTAGAGTTGAACACGGACGCTGAAATCTCAGCTACTATTTTGGTCCCTAGAACGTAGACAATTGCACTATACTTCATTTTTCAATAAGTATGGTACATTTTTTTCTCATATAAAAGTGTTTTTTTATATGCATAATCCACAACTCTCTCACTGCAGGAAAGAAAACCATCGATCAATTATTTCCTAAAATTGTGTTTGTTAGAAACTGGAATAATTTTTCATGTCACAAAAAAATAATAGTCTTTGACACATTTGTAAAATATTTCGAAAATATGATATTTAATTAGTATGTATTTCATGCATCGTATTTGTGGGATATTGGTAATTTTTTGCAAAAAATTTAAATATTTTATATATTACTTGAGAAGTCTGAGATCTTGGACTCAAAATAAAAACTATTTTGAACTCTTTAATGACGTCACAATTTGAAGATAGCTTTTCAGAGATGAAATTCAGATATGGACATCATAATATCCAAATTCGAACTCATATTCAGATGAAGACATGAAGACAGAAATAAAATCCGATTCTTTTTCAGGCAATCTTAATACATTTAATTCAGTATCATCGCATCCAGATTTAGACAACTTTAGACAAATAATTTGGTTCGATCCGACAGACTAGCGCCATGAAATATATGAAGATGAATACAAATTCAATGGAAAGTAAAAACCCATCGACAGACATGAATGCAGCCAACCATATTTGCTTTATCTCTCGCTTCTCCACGCTTTGCTTAAGGTTTGCAGTCATATTGTATTTTATTATATTTTATTTTATCAGTCATCCACGTGTGCTTTGCCTATTGTATGTCGACATGTATATTTGCTATCTGTGATTTTATTGGTTGCATATATATTAATTTCCTCTCGCTTTTTATGTATTATCGACGTCGCATGTTTGAAGGAATTAAGCAGACAATAAGTGGGAAAATCTTGCCGACAAGAAGAACAAACTTGTAAAGACAAATTCTAATTTTTATTCACTCTTGTTCTGACGATACCCGTTACTAGGTTTGTCTTTACAATGTAGTCCTTCTTGTGTAGGCGGATAGTAGCAGGTCCAAGTCTCAATTTGTATGTTAAAGTCCTCGCGTAGGCAATTAATAAGTGTACCATCTGAGGATGTAGATTCACTTCAACTTGATCTACCTTGAAGACAAACTAGGATGGTAGTTCAAATTCTGGTCAGGTTCACTTGAAGACAAAAGACAAATTAGGAGTGTTCTTTCGTCATGAAGGAATAGTAGTGAGGACACATAAGTAATTTCTAATTTTGTCAGTTTCCATATCGCACTTCAAGGCGATCTTTTGAAAACACCTACGAGGTGAAGTTTAAGTCAATAATACAATCAGATGGAGTTCCTGGCATTTGTTAGGAGGGAAATTTGGTGTGTTGAAGACAAATTTAGGACAAGCTTAGTTCAAGATAACTGCTTTGCTCTGTCATTTAAAGGACGCGTAGAGCCTTCTTGTGCATATAGTGAATTTGACTTCATCTATGTTTATTAATTTCCTCACCTCACTCAAACCAAAAGCTCCGAAGCCTAAATTTTCATGATAAGAGTCTTTTACACCACTACAATCATCACTTTTGAAGGCAAATGATCAGGTGAAGACATAACAACTTTCTGATGGTTTCTCTTACTTGTTGTTTGCAATAGCTTTTTTTTTATCTTTTTATTTTTCTGCTGTACACTTTGCTTTATTCCGCTTTGTTGACACTACAGTTCTTTTGTAATTATAGTCTTTAACAAAATAATTCTGCTGTTCGTTTTTGTAAGTTTTGAACCTCTTATGGATCAAAACTTTGTTAGGCTCTTCTGTCCACACCACCCAGCTTATTGCTGATTTATCATATTAATTTGCTAAAATATGAAGACAATTGTAAGCTGTGTTTCACCGTGTCCAAAGAAGTTTAATTCAAGTCAAGAAGAATTCAGCCGTAGGATATCGTCAAAGTCAAAAAAATAAAGTGTCTTGAAGTCACATTATCAAGATCCCTCGATTCAGTGTTTCGGCTGCATGATGCCCTAGCTTTAGGACATTGTGACGTCATTAGCATTTAAACACCACCATACATTAAAGGTTGACTTTATGAGCTAATCAATTTCAGATTGCAATTATAATTGAAGGTATATAAAAACGACACAAAAACCAAGGGGTAGAATTGATAACTAACTTTGAATAGAACAGGTTCCAAACTGAAATTTTTGAACTAATAGCTCTCAAAATAGAACTTTCGAAACGTAACTAGGTAGAAACTATACACCTATATATGTGGTTAAAACTTCATGAACATCTGTCAAGTGATAAAAAAGGCAACATCAATTTGCAATATAGATGTGTAGGAGTTAAAGGATACAGAATTGTTTGATTTCTAAAAATGGAAGCTGCAATTTTCCGTATAATTATTTAAGTATTTATTTTTTTCAAACTGGCTATTTGACTTAGTGAAGTTCGGCAAACAATTATTAAGCAAAATCCAGAAAAATTTTACCATAATATAAGACTGTATTTAAAAAAAACTTCAGAAGGAAAGTCTTGAATAAAATTCAATTTCTTCTTCATAATATTCGATTTCTCAAAATTTTGAATTATATATACTGCTATGCTAGAAGTTATACTTACACAACAATCCTGAAAAAACATATTCATTTTCAGTTTTTTTAGAACTTCATCTTTTATGTAAATTCTGTTAATTTTTTAGCACCTAATAACGTTTTTAAAATTTGTTTTTTTCCAAATTTTGCAGCACACCGACGGCAAACTTCGTGGTGCTGAGTTTGGGGACGGCACTTTAAACCATAGGTAATGTGAAACATAAAATGAATCTGTAGAACTTACAATTCCTTCTGTCGGTAAATTTGTAGCGTTTTTAATGAAGATATTCTGCTTCAAGCCTTCATCGTAGGGTGGATAACTGCTGCGAGGAAGTTTTGATGCTATCCCAGGATCGAGAGTGATGATATATTTCATCTCCAGCTTGGTTAAAACAATTTAATGAAATAGATTAAGACTGATCGAAAAACGTATACTTCAAATCGGTAGGGCTAAAAGCATTTTTCTCACTTCATGCAACTGGTCAACAAATTGTCTCAGTCCTTTAAACTGGGTACTAATGAGAAAATTATTGTATCCTTCCATGTGATCAATATCATTCCACTGTACATCCTTCAAAATAAATTAATTTAAAAATGGTCAATCCTAAAAAAATTAAGTTGAAGATTTTTACTATTTTCTTGGCGAAAGCTTACAAAAAGAATTCCAGCCTCTCGATTCCGTTTCCATGCCGCAATGGTATCATTTAGTGTTGTCCATCCCCATCTTCAACCAAACAATTCAAATTATATTTATGTATTATATTCAGAAGGACGATTTGAAATTAAAGAACATCGTTTGGATACCTGCATAAATGAAACCCAAATGACCAATAAGGAGGCAGAATAGGGTTTCCAATAATTTCCATGTATTGTTTGATGACGTCATTCGGAGTTGGTCCCATAAAAAAGTAAAAATCCAATACGCCTCCAATAGTTCTATAGGTTATTGCAGGTGCTGGTTGAACTATAATATCTAAATATAAAAAAATAACAAACACAAACAATATTCAACGATAAAATTTCAGGAAGTCAAACGTTAAAAAATGTTTTGTTTTATTAGTTTCCATCTCTTTTTTCTCTCTCCTATAGGAACCAAAGACTCAAAATAGACTTTTAACAAAAAATATAATTTAAACACCAATAGAATAAATATAATTTTAAGTGAGTTAGTAACCTACCTATTAATTGATATCATTGATCATAGAATAGACTGATGTTGGTATACATCAGTCATAACCTCCTCAAACATTCCCCACAATTTCCATTCAATGGAGGTTAAGGGAGCTGTCAAGAATGGAACTGATGACTCACACATTCGTCTACATAAAAAACTACAGACTTATCTCGTAGCTGTGCTACCTGTGTGGTAGATAGACAAGCCAAACATCTATTAAGGTCGTTATGTAACCTTGTCCCCTAGTCACAGAGGGCAATACACAGAGATGGAGGTGTACATCAAGAACAAGGCGCTGTATGTATCTTATTTCAGCCGGATCCAAGGAACCATGAAGGCAGGAACAGAAGGTGTTTGTTTGGAAATGGGCAGTTGTGGATGGAGAAAGTGTTTGACCAAGCGTGGTGATAGTTGATACATGGAGAGAGTGGATGCACCTAACCTGAATTTGAGAATGTACAGAACTGGAGTGAGGAGGGAGCAAATTCTATACCAATCCGAAGTGTGCTAATGGTGCATAGAAATGTGTAGTAAAGGGTGTGGGGAATAAGACAGACGTAAAAGTGTGTGAAGAGAGTTGAGGTTCACTCAACCGACCACAATCACATGCTGCCTGTTTAACACGGCTTGTTAGTGTGGTAGGTACAGTCAGTAGGCTTCCTACATGTTATAAGAGAAAAGATCAGATGCGATCTTGAGATTAAGTTAAAATGAAGGCACCAATTGAACTGTTCCTGTGATTCGAACCCACAAAAATTCAAACATACCGCAGGACTACGCTGCTTACATTGTAGATAAATGAGACAAATATCTATTAGGGTTGCCAAAGAAGTCAATAGCACTGCTAACTTTGTATGAAAATTTTAATCAGTCTAACTAGGCATCGATATATACTCTGTTCACAATAAGAAGTGCGTGATGTTAAAATCACAATTGATGTTACAGTTGGTTGGGGAGAGAGGAAAAGGTATCGATTCACATTGCCACCCAGCAAAAAGCATCATTTTGTGGAATAAATAAACATCGTATTTCAAGCAGATAAGTGTAGATATGGTTTATGACATCACGCACTTCGTAGTGTGAACAGAGTATATCTACATTAAGACTATTGATTTATTACAAAAAAGTTATTATTCATGCACTAAATATGATTCCTCTTGAAGAGGTTAATATAGGTACACTATACATATGTTAAACAGCAACCCATAATTTACCAAAACATAAATTACCTTACCCATAGCGTTACTATTAAGTAAAAATATTCCGTGACTGAAACCATCATTTTCCACGGCAAGATAGAATGGATGACTTCCATACAAATTTACCTATGAATAAAAATAATTGAAATTTAAAAATACTGACAGTAAAAAAAAGGTATAAGTAGACATCACACATACACTATCCATTGGATTGGAATCGTGATTGAACAATGTTATAGTCTCCCAAGTTGTATTTAATAAAAAATTATTTCTTCTTTCTCCCAGCCCATACAGGTGTTTTGTCGGGATCATTGCGGACACCTGTAGAAACTGATCGGCTAATGTCATGCTGCCAATACCTCTTGTATCAAAACTGAAAGCAATAGATCGATATAAGTATACCATAAGCATTCAGGTTCAGTTTCCAAGCTAAATGTACAAATAGGTACTCTAAATAGTCTCCCTATTTCCTTCCGTAAACTATTTTCAAATTTTGTTAGATAATAATTGACTCTTGCTCAAGGAAATTATTCTTTTTACCTCTTCTTCACAAACTAAATTAAAAGCTAAGAAATTTAAACCTGTTCTAACTTCCATTCAGTTTCCACCTTGATAAGAAGTTAAAATAATTTAGTACATATTCAGTTTCATCCCAGTCATAAGAGCGAATATTTCTGAAGGATTAGTTATGCTCAATAATAGTTTTTTGAGCAGCGTAATGTAAATTCTAAACTTCTAGACAACAATTTGTATTACACCACAAATGGCCTTTTATAAAATCATACTTTAATTAATTTTTTGTTGCTAATTAGTTACTTGTATTCGTATAAAAAACAGTGGGAAAATCTTTGTACTATTTTTTTTTTATAAAAAGCCGTTCTATTCAAAAGAGTTTAGAACCATTTCTCTGAAGAGATTCAGAGGAAAATTTGAGTATAACTTTGACTCTCCAAAAGTGCGAAACTTCTTTGTCCAACTCGGCAAATATTATTAAAGTCCAAGTAGCAGACTGATCACAGATGGTGAACAAAAAGACGTTTAGACTCATTCAAATCGGAAAAGTGCAGTGTATTTCATGCAGAAAGTGTTTGACAAAATGTGTTTCAAGTTCATCGTACAGAGATGAATTAAACGTAGGTAAACGAATGAGTATGATGATGAACAAATGATTGTTAGATATTAGTCGAATAGTAATGTCAGGGTAGGTAACCACGAGATAAAGTATTAAAAGTATTATAAAGTTTATGTATAAAAAGTTCGCAGGTGTGAAGGAAGAGGAATTGGTATACTCAGTTATGACAAAAATTGTTTCATTCTAAAAAATTATTGTTCATATCACTAACTTGCGATAAAATGTTATTATGTTAGATTATTCTATTCACAGTAGTTACCAATTTTTGAATTTTTATCAAATTTTGGCAAATTCACACAGAATTATACGCATAGAATTAAACTGAGAACTCATTGTTACAGAATTTGTCGAAAGTTCAGAATTTAATGGCAGAGTTTTTCTAAAGTCTTTTCGTCATACTTATAGAGCATATAAGAGTAAGTAGTTATAATGAGTGTTCCACTACCATATAACTACTTGAACTTACATTACTGTTTTGGTTTTTTTCCTCACAACTGCGAAGCCAAAAGGATCTTCATTAAATAGAACCTCGTAATCCGCATCGTCTGCAGAATAACCATCACCTATTGGAACTAGTGGATATGGAGGTTTGAATCGAGTACGTTCAGCATCCGTTATCTGTAATGCTCAAAAAGCTGTTGCAAATGTAAAAAATTAAAAAAATTAAGAAGAACTGCGTGGGCTACTTTCTCAGCATATTAGAACATACATTAATACGCAAACGAGATTTTGTTTCGTAATTTATATCAACTTGTACAGTCTCTATTGTATTTGGATATTGTTGAAAAGCGCGTGGCTGTGCAACTTTCAGCTTTAATCGACGATGAGAAGGTGATTCTTCCGTGTTTTCAACCACAACGTACGATTTGAAATTTTTTGGAAAGAAGCATAATGGTACCAAACTGCGCTCTGATGTAGGATACCAGCAGCATCCTTTTGAAATGCAAGATTTTTCATCTGCCTCACCTTGTGGGTGAACAGAGACCTTCGTCAGTTTCAAAAAATGTATAATATGAGGTATGATAATCAATATTCAAAAACAACAATGTATAAGTACCTCTTGGAAAACAGTCAAATTTTTCTCCATTTTGTATGTTCGCACACAATAGCTCATTACTAGATCTTTTATCTCGGATAAAAATGTTTTCTTCTATTTCGTTGAAAAAATATACTACTGTGCATATGGTTGAGATTAAGAATACTCCAACTACGAACACAAGACGAAGAGTTATTATTAATTTTTGCGTATGGAAATGTTTTCATCTTTTCACTTTTAGTTTCACTTGCTATTCATTATAGGTTTCAGCATTGGCACAAATGCATGGGTGGAAGGATAAGGTAGTTGCTGATGTTTCAAAGGACTTAAAAAGTATCTGTCAATATTTAGGCCAACAAAATGACGATTTTTTTCTATAAAAATGTTTGGTAATGCTAAAAGTAATTCGTATATTTTGTTGAAAAATTTAGACCCACCAAAACGTAATTTTATGGAGAAAATCTAAGATCGAAAAATGATTCCCTGCTCGTATACGCTCTTGAAAATACCTAATAAATCCAATGTAAGATTATCACATGGCGAATTGTTCATGTTAAAAGAAAAAAGTTATTGCAAGGGCGTAGATGGGGGATTCTTGCCGTTTGGAACCTCCTCGATTCCAACAAAAAAAGTTCGACACAAAACAATAGTGTGCGTTTGTCAGTGATGATAATATTGTGGGGAGGGTTGGAGAAGCGGTATACAGAAGAAGTGGAGCCCCTCCTTTACGATGGAGCAATCTGCACTATTGAGTGATTGATCAAGGTCTCCTCGAACATTCTTCAACACCTCTTAAGTTGTTTTCTTTGGGAAAATGTAAATTTTAGGTTAATTTGATTGAATACAATCATGCAATAATTATTATTTGTATACTACCTATAGGTATGCATAAACAAAGAGAAATTTACCTTCGCTGTTTGCTCGTTGAATAATAGAAAATGAAATTGTGGGTGTTTGTGTAGACGTACACAACACCACACAACAGCAGATGGCGGAGTGTGTTCTTCTCATATATGTGTTGATGTGTGAGCCTAGCTCAGTATGAAATTTGGCTGTACAGACAAAATGTAAAGCTGTGATCGCAAAAAGGTAGTTCGTAGACTATAAGTCCACTGGCCAGCTAGATGATCGACCAGTGTGTAATACATTCATTTGTCAACAATCACCCATTACCGCAGCAATATTTAGACATTTTCATCCAAAATGATTCTATGAAATTGAATGCAGATGAAGCCCATTATATGGAAAGAGAAATGAATTATCTACAACTTGGATCATTATCATGTGAAAAAAAAATATATATATGGACTACACTTGCGAAAGCCCAAAACAGATGGTTACATAGCTCAAAAATCACAAAAAGTGAGCTTGCTCCGCTTTTGCTCTTAATCTTTCATTCGTAGAAATGTGGATAAACCTATCTGAACTGGTTGCAGGGAATAAAAAATTTATTGTGATCTGATAAAATCAAACAAAATACTATTAGTTTTGTTCTTTATGGAAGAAACAGTGGAATTTTAATACTTTTTGACAACTCTGTTTTATTTAGAAATGTGTGGAACAACCTGAAATAGCTCTCTGAAGATATTGTTCTAAAACTATATGAGGCTGAACTGAGATCTCACCATTAACACAACCATATTTATGAGCCGTCAACTTTTTGGCCATATAAAGACCAAACTACCAACCTTATTTGGATAATTTGCTTAATACTAAAATCTGAACCAGACACCAAACCTATTCTTGCATCTTTTCAAGGTCAAATTAAACGTATCTGCCCAAAATTATAAAATCAACATTATTTTAATTAAAATTCAGAAAAGTAGAAACTTTAGGAAAAATGGGGGGAATGTTCATAAAGAGGTGAAATTTGGTTTATCTTACATGTCGAGTTCACCTCTCCCTCACACAGTATACTAACCTTCTGGACGGATCCAGCGTGATTCAGATATGAGCTTCCTACCCAAGGAGCATAAATGGTGAAGTGAAACAGTTTTTTGGTACATTCCATTCAAGTTTCATTATTACCTATAGGTGAAAAATAGTTTGTGAAAAATTTAACAAAAAACCCTACCAAATTTAAACCTAGGTATATGCTTTCTTGTGGTACTAGTCTTTACGTTATCGAGTATGTGAAGGTTAAACACCCAACTATGGGACTCATAATATAGAGTAAAACACAGGTAGGGACACAATTTATCAAAGCTTTGCGTTCAATTATGTACTTTTTTCATCCATGAAGGGTATATATGTAAGCTCTTTAGAAAATAATGAAGAATCATGTAGACACATCTTTCATCTTTCCATACTTAAAATCCATCAATAGATGAATATAATACAAATCTAATATATATAAGAGAGATCTCTGCAACTCACTATATCAGCAAGTGCGAAACTCAGACAGAAACTGTGGTTATTTTAAGAATGTGAATACATATTCTTACATATATATATGTCATATTATACGAAAGCACCACATCTATCTCACATAACCAAATATTCCCATCTCCTTTCCACACCTTCTAAATTACAGAAAATTGTTTAAAAGCGAGTAGGACATTAGTTACTTTCAATGTAACGTTACTCATTTCTATGTTCCTTTTCGTCAAAAACTGTCCAAGATATGCCTACTTGTGGCTTAAATTTTTGTCACACTTTTTCACAACATTACTTAGACGTCTTAGACTTTAACCAGAAGGTTTTGTATTAAAATAATTTTTGTTAGGTATACATTTACATATAATTCTTTTACAAAATTTTTCGTTTAGCACTTTTTTTTTTACACAAAAAATTTTATTTCTCTTCTCACAATGAATATATCAGAAAATCTTTTCTTCTGTTTCTCCAGAAAACAAATTATGAAAATCCATTCAACCAATCCATAGAAAAAAAAAGAAAATAGCTAAGAATAGTGTTCTGTGATAAATTATGACTCTATACCTATGTTTTACTCCATACATGTGAGTCACATAGGTAGTGGACAAAGTCTCATGTTTAACCTTTATTTAATCAATAATGAATGTTTCTGTAGCGAAAACTGATAGATAAATTTTTATAGAATTTTCTATCCCCTTTGATTTTTCGCTGAAATATTTTTCACGTAGACTACAAAAATTGATCAAAATATACCTACATGAAAAACTGTTGCGAGTGTGACATTTTGTGCCTCCTCCGGGAGGAGACTGAATCAAACACGTCCGGACTTACGGAGTATTGTTTGGTGAGAGTGAACTTGACACGTATACTAAATTTCAGCTTTTTATGAATTATTTTCTTCGGTTTCTGAGTTTAAAGCAAACAATCCGGACTAAAGTGCAAGTTGGGCTGGTATTGCAGTGTGAAACGCGAAAATGACTGATCCATACATTATACCTATTCACTATTAATTACAAAACGTCTGATTTTGTCTCTATACTTACCAACTCCACAAATTACAAAAATGATCGCTTCATTAAACTTTCGCGAACAGCCGCTGAAAAATGATTTTGGCATAACTTCTGAACCCATATTTAATATTTAGTGAACATAGAAACTTTGAAAAAACTGTTTCGAACCTCAATAGGTACTGTATATGAATAGATGAACATATTTTTTCCGTTTTTTTTTTTTTTTTTTTTCGTTGTCATTGCCTTTTAGATAAGAATAAAAATAAAAATAAAATACGTTGTTCAGTAATTAACGAAAAACATATTCCATTGCATGTATGAGAACAATAGTTAAGCTTTTCATTTACAACGCAGTTACACTTATTTTACGACAAAAACACTTTTTTTGAAGTGGAAACGCCGTGTACCAGCTCAAACAATTCATGACAAAATAATGAGAATTTTTAAGCGAACTAATTGTTGCTCGAAGTTGCTTTAAAAATCGTCACTGCTTCGAAACAGGTGCGAAAAAACAAAAGTCTAGGTGGCGATTCCGCACGCGTAAAGTGAAACATTCGTACGCCAATTTATTTAAAAATTTTTTTTTATAATTATTCCACTGTTTGAATTAGCAAAAGCTGTCTTGCTACGGTTTTGTATAGCACTGAAATTACTATAACGTACCTATTGAGGCGTCCGAAATCGATTCCTGCCACAGTCCCCATATTTTATGAGGCATACGAAATTGATTCCTATCACGTGTCATAAAGTCAACCTTTAATGTATAGTGGTGTTTAAATGCTAATGACGTCACAATGTCCTAAAGTTAGGGCATCATGCAGCCGAAACACTGAATCGAGGGGTCTTGAATTGTGTTTTCAAGACATTTTATTTTTTTGACTTTGACTATGTCCTACGGCTGAATTCTTCTTGACTTGAATTAAGCTTCTCCAGACACGGCAAAACGCAGCTTACATTTGTTTTCATACCTCAGCAAATTAATATGACGAATCAGCAATAAGCTAAGTTGTGTGAAAAGAAGAGCCTAACAAAGTTTCAATCCATACAAGGTTCGAAACCTACAAAAACAAACAGCAGAATTATTTTGTCAAAGACTATAATTACAAAAGAACTATAGTGTCGACAAAGCGGAACAAAGCAAAGTGCATAGCGGAAAAATAAAAAGTTTAAAAAGAAGCTATGGCAGACAACAAGTAGGAGAAACCATCAGAAAGTTGTTGTGTCTTCACCTAATTGTGTGTCTTCATGAGTGATGGTTTTGTTGTGTAAAAGACTCCTAATATGAAACTTTAGGTCTCGGAGCTTTTGGTTGAAAGTGAGGGTGAGGTGAGAAATTTACTAACATAGATGGAGTCAAATCCACTATGCGAAAAAAGAAGGCTCGACGCGGCCTTTAAATGACAGAGCAAGGCAGTCATCTTGAACCAAGCTTGTCTTAAAGTTGTCTTCAACACACCAAATTTCCCTCCTAGCAGGTGCCAGGAACTCCATCTGATCGTATTGTTGACTGATGCTTCACCTTGCAGGTGTTTTTAAAAGATCGCCTTGAAGTGCGATGTGCAACTGGCGAAACTAGGAATGACTTATGTGTCGTCACTACTGATCCTTCATGACGAAAGAACATCCCTAATTTGCCTTTGTCTTCAACTGAATCTATCTGGAATACCAACTACCGTCCTAGTTGTCTTCAAGGTAGATCAGATTGAATCCTATTCTGCATCTCGAAGATGGTATACATATTAAATTGCCTAACGTGAGGACTTAAACGTACAACTTGTGACTTGGACCTGCTGCTATCCGCCTACACAAGAAGGACTCATTTGCAAAGACAAACCTAGTACCGGGTGTCGTCAGTGCAAAGAAGAGAGTGATTTAAAAATTAGAATTTGTCTTCACAAATCAGTTCTTCTTGTTAAGGAAATTTCCCCACTTATTGTCTGCTAATTGCCTTCAAACATACGATGTCGATTACATAAAAAGCGAGAGGAAATATAAAATGTCTACAGCCAATAAGATTACAGAAAGCAGAAATATATACGTCGACATACAATAGGCTAAAAACACACGTGGATGACTGATAAAACAAAATATAATAAAATATATTAAATGACTACAAACCGCAAGCAAAGCGTGGAAAGACCGGAGATAAAGCAAAAAGGTTGGCTGTATTCATGTCTGTCGATGGGTTTTTACTTCTATTCAGTTCGTCTTCATCTAATATATATCTCATGGCGCCAGTCTGTCGGATCGAACCAAATTATTGTCTAAAATTGTCTGAATTTGGAAGAGTCGTTACTGAAATAAAATATATTATAATCGCCTGAAAGAGAATCAGATTTTATTTCTGTCTTCACGTCTTCATCTGAATACGAGTTCGAATTCGGATAATATAATGTCCGAATTCGAATTTTGTCTCTCGAAAATTTGTCTGAACTTGTGACGTCATTATTTTGTCTTATTTTTGTCGAAAATAATTTTTATTTTAAGGTCCAGATCGCGGACTTCTCACTATATATTTTCAAACATTTAGTACCTATACGTAGATTTTCTCAAACTGAACTTCTCTAAATTATTCATAATAAAATTATAATTTTAATGCATTTTACATAAATGAAGCTGCCCAATTAAATTTAATCAAGGGCGAATGTAACTCAATCGTAAGGGGTGGGTTCTATGAAATAATATAACTATATGTATATTCCTTTAGTATAATAGGCATCCAAATAAAAAAAAGGAAAAAATAATAATTAAATTTTTGAAAAAAAAAATGAAACTGACTGCATTTAGGAACATACAACATAGAACTAAAATGTTGAAAACAAGTTTTCTAGGTTTTGTAATAGTAATTTTTATAAAATTGATTTACAACTAACGCAGTCGCTGGCACAAGTAGCTTTTGATATTAATATGAAGATCAATACTAGATTGAAATCATTAGGCGAGTGGAGAGTTTTCAACACATTAGGTATTTAAGTAATTTAAACATTCTTAACGATTGGTACCCCAAAGTTTTAAATAGATGTAATAATGCTGTGTACTAGAATATTGTCAAATCTATGTTAACAAAAAGTAAACAAGGTTCATTCTACATAATCATCAGTGTGTTGATGAGGTAATCGAGAGAATTTTCTTTTTTAATTATTTTTCAGGTTAATTTTGAAATATTTTCAAGTTGAAATGATATTGCGGTTTTATGATAGACCAGTTATTGAAGTTATTCCAGCTTTATTTCACCTGTAAGTACCATGTTATTCTCAGAAAGTATGCTGTTGCAGTCTTCCTTAGAGATAAGTATGTTTGTATTTGATAATGTTTACGGTTTTTTTAAATGTAAAATTGCAGGAAAATGTTCAACAAAGCTCCATTAATTAAAATAAACTAAAAATTTATCCAAAAAACCACAGTAAATCCTAATAGTTTTCAATGTAATATAATAGTCACAGTGAGCTTTCACTTTCCATTTGTGAAATAAGATGGCGTATTTCCATACTTAAGCTAATATAGGTACTCTACTAATGGCACTCTTGATTTTTACATCAAGAAATCAACATGGCTACCTTTTTTCATTCGAGAACATTTTTTTTCTTCACTTTTCTAAAATAAAGTTAATATTTTTTTACGATTCAAACTCTTGAAATTTGTCTTTGGAAATGTGGTCAGACTTGCAGTTCCTACACTCTACCAGCTGAAGTTGGTACCTCCATCTGAAATTTGGTAAATTGCATGATATTCATTTTTCTCGATTTAAATCATTGTTGTTTTCCTCTTTATTCATTTATATTTTCCTAATCTAATATGTTCTGCGCACTAAAGTTGTCTATATTCAGTTTTCCATTATAATAATAATCTGCGAAATGTGATAAATTCATTAAACCTAATTGAAGTGAAGTGTGGTGAGGTAAGTTATGAGTGCTCGGTTCCCCTTTATTTTCATTTATCCTATTTAGAAATAGAGCTTCATGTTTAGAAAATCTACATCTTTTGGTCTTCCTTTTTGAGACATGATACTTTCGACTGTGACTACACTTTCATTTAGACTTTCGCATGCCACAATTTTTCATTTTTTGTGAAATTTTTCAATTTAAAAAATTTTTTTTTTCATACTGAAACTAACGATAAATCAAGGTTTTCTATCAATATTTTCGATATGAAGAATTACCGATATATTTTCATCATTTGATTTTAGTCAATCATGAATGCAACTGAAAGAGTGAGTAGTTGTAAAATTAAGAGAGAAGTGGAAGATTCCATGAAATATCAGGTTTTTCTAGTTGATATGTCATGTTTTGGCATAATGTATATAATCATATTTCAACAAAAAATAAATTAGTGCGAAATCAATGACGTATCAAGCTCTGGAAATTCTCCAAAATTTTTGACTGAGAGTTGAATACTGCGGCAGACATAGTCATGTTTATTTTCGAAAACAAATAAATTTAATGATGGAGAATGCTGAACAGAAACATCATCCTTTGCCGCGTTATAAAATGGGTTTTTTTCTGTCATATCCAATGCCTAACTCGAAACTGCCACAAAAATCTTTAAAGCTCAAGACCTTCACAACTTTGATTCAGAATTGATTCATAATTATCTTGATGTTTGCTAGTCCAAACAGTCTTGAAAATTAAGAAGCTAATTTAAAAACACTGAATTTTAGAAAAGCAATACCCAGCTTGTAAGTATTCTTCAGATATCTATAAGTATAATAAAAGTTTCATCCCATTTTTGGAGGGAAGAAAAAAATATTACACGACTTTCATGTTTGTTTGGAATGATGTTGAATTTTTTATTTACAGTAACTCTCGCCATCATCCCAGAAAAGAGAACCAAAAGCTGTTTTCGATTCATCTAAAATCACGTCAAGTCCAAATGGATTCCGCCGACTATCGACAAACAAATTATTTTGTGTTAAATAATTATAATCTACTGAAATGAAAGGAGGTGAGAAAATAAGGTTTTTTATTCGCCTATACCATAGCATATAATATATATACTAGAAAATTTTTCATTTGAATCATAAAATTTTCATTGCAGTATCTTATGGTTGAACATGTATCCTTCATGTGTGTGAACGTTCTAATTAATAAAATATTCGTATAAGTACCTACCATTTATGGTTTTTGAAATTTCAATCATGGGATATTTTTTCATCATTTTAGGAATTTTTAGAGAATCGATACTTGGGTACCTACTAATTTTGTCATTTTTTTTCAATAAGAAAGTCCCAACAAACATTCATGATTTTTAGAAGAGTGTGTAGTTTTTCAACAATTAGGCTTTCATAAAAGTATAAATTAATGTCTTTGATTCGTTCAATGTGGGGAAAAAAACTATTATGAATTTTTCAGAAAGGCATTCACCGATTCATATTCAGGCATGTGCTGTTATCTTTGACTGTACGTAAAGTACTGGACCATTAGAGAAAAATGACTTCTGGTTAGACATGCCGGTGCTAAATAGGCAACTACTGTGTACCACATGACGTACTTTCAACTACCTTCAAGTATGTACACTATTCTTGTAAATTTAAGTGATGACCCTTTTCAAATGTATTCTTAATTGGTGAACTCAAGTAAAACACTAAAAGTACATACTCATTGCCTATTTCTATGACACCATCTCTTGAAATTACAAATTACGTTGGGCTTATGGAGCTTTACTGGTCCAGTGCTATATAGTCAAAGGTTGTTATGGTTTTTGGCATATTGACGTCATTGCACGAGTGATACCCAATCCTGCCAGTAGGAGCAAAAGGTCCTTACTTACGCACCTCCTTTATTAACTAAATGAACAATTTTTCGAACCTAGCAGTGGTGGTCTGACTTGGTTCTTGGAAAGGAATTATAAAACCGCCTCTAAAATAAACTGGAATTTCACTTAGTGGAGCTGGTATTGTTCGCTACTTTCCTTTGCTAACAACCTTTTTAGTCATATCGGCGCTAATCCAAAGTCCTTTTGGGAAGAACGCGTTCACACTAGTGGCACCCTTCAACATCATTAATAATTATTAGTCAGCTTTATGAGTATGAAAATAAAATTAAAGGTTAAATTTAAATGCATTTTGTTCAGTCTATTTTTCGAACGAAGGAATCATCAGTCTATCCAGTTTACCGGATTTCTTCATACTGCAGGTATCTACCTGAATTTGAAAGTTTCGTCCAGAGAGCAAATTCTAAAAATTAATTTGTGGGTACATGAATGCAGAGATTAATAAACCATATTTGTTTGTTACCTCGAAGTGATTTTATCAGTTCACTCCATATTGAGAACACATCACCAGTCTAATGTGCTGCGTAATGACCACTTCCATAAAATGTTGATCTCGAAAGAATGAACGGACGTTTGTTTGTGATATTTTCCAGACAGCTATGTTCAGTAACAAAATGTTATATTCACGTCACAGTATTTCAGAAAAAAATTTTTTTGTGTCTTAAAAGAAAATTTTATAATAAAATGAAAATCACAGCAATAAAATCAACTTTTACCCAATCGTAAATTGTTATGTAGAATGGTGCTAATTCCTTACTTTTGTTTGTATTCAATTATAGAATAATTTCTCTTTTTTTTCTTTTTTTTTTCTTTTTTTTTTTTTTTTTTTGTACCTATAAATAGTGATGAACGTTATTCTTACTAGTTTGTAATAACGCACTGGAGAAGTCCACAAATATTATGAACGTCGTAATGAGAACCAATTGCGTGCCTATCAGACATACACAATGTTCGCTTATTTAAATGACCTCCATTGACACGAGGCACGTACGGTGGATTATCCAAGGAATTGTTTTCTGTTGGACAGCCATAATGGGAACCATCGACGAAATTCGATATTTCATTCATATCCTAGAGGACGAATGAATCACTATCATTACACATATAATTATGTCCACATCGGTCGTATTCGAACCATCAATTCTTAGCTACCAACCAGCCATAATCCGTCATAAGGAATTTTCTTGTATAATTCTGATGTCAGGTTTAACCAGTAGTCCGTCGTTTGTGGATTAGAAAAATCAGGAAAGACGGTACCTTTGGGCACATTCCAAACCTGATGAGATTTGTAACGAAAAAATATGAACAACATAATAATATAGGCTAATTAATAGCCGTAATAAAAAATAAATTATTTATCTTATCCGTAATTATAAGGACTTGGCTAAAGGACCATATAAGAATGCTCAGCACCCCGGAGACTATTAAATTAGCTTTCCAAAGTCATAAAATCAAAGTAGGTAGGTATTTATTGGAGGAATTTTATGTTGTCTTATAGTATCATACATTTTTTTTACTGTTCAGGTATTTAAGGATGTAGTTCAATGAGAAAAAAAAAGGACTCCCTCTCCCCACTTCTCGTTCGCTCAATTTTTCTTCGATTAATTTGAAGTTTTCTGCATTCGTTTAAATAAGGTCGTTCTCATGGTTGTCGCTTCTTAGAATTTTTAAAAACTGGTTCAATTTTTGGCATTACCATGCGATGAAAATGGGTAATTTTCAAGAAAAGATAATTAGTTAAATAATCTATAAATCAAAATTCTGCCAGACGGCAACCAGAAAGACAACCTGTAGGAAGAATATCGCAAAAATTTAAGTCATTTTTTTTTTCAAAATTGAGCAGTACAAAGGGGGGAGAAAGTAATTTTTATACTAAAAAACTATAAATTACAATGACCGCTAACTTTTTCCAGTCTTTTCTTCTTCGCAATCCCCCCTCCCGGTGAAACGCAACCTGTCGATCAAAGAATTAAACACTTCAACGTTTTTTCTAATCTCTTTTTACTCCTTTGTGACATAAAAACGTTGAATTTAAAAATTTATGAACTTCACCCTTAATCATTGCTTTGCTAGTTGTCGTAGATACTTATAATTGATCACAATATTTACTGTATCATATTTTCTCCAACCCACTCTTCCATTTCAGCTACACTACTGTAGGTATTTATTTTCTTTCTTTAACTGCCATTTCTACTCGAAACAGCCCCAGCGCTTACTACTTAATAGTGATTAAATATGGGTTACCACATTAATCAAAGTATAGGCTAATTGTGCACAATACCGATCAACCCACAATATGCCATAAGGGCAAATAGGGTCTGAAATTTGGAAGGGACACCGGATACGCTCCCGATAAATTGATGATTAAGAAAAAAAAATGCATCAATTTAATACCATTGCAACATTTTTGTAGTAGGTACCTATACCTACAGGTATAGGTGAATAACAAGAAAAAAAATTTTTTTAAGTTAGGTAATTAAATCGTTAAGAAAAAAAAATTCCATTTATTTATTTATATTTTTATATTTTGGGGGAAAAATTCATTTGGGGGCTGTCCAGCCCTGAAATTTGTGCCCATGATATTATTGCTACTGGTGATAATTTTGAACAATTTATTTGAAGATATTCATTTTTTTTAACTGTTGAATATTGGTGCAACATAATTGATGAACCGTATTACATTTACCTTACAATTATTCATTTTATAACGCACCGCAATGTTATAATTTCGTATGGTATGTGATAACATGAATAATCCTGTTTTTAAATACGAACTATCGTTTCTTACAAGCTCTAACAGATAGCACTACACGTCCACACTATTAGTTTGGGAATCGACTTTCTGTACTAAAACAGCTTTTTCCGTTGCTTACAAACGCTATAAGCATTATACCTATCTTTTTGACGTTGCTCAGTGAATTAAAAAATTAGGCTATGTACAAGGAATTAATAATATGCCACATTGCTAAACCATACCAGTCCTTCAGTTGGCAAATCTGACGAGGAGTTTCTTATAAAAATATTCTGCTTAATGCCTTCATCGTAGGGTGGGTAACTTCCGCGGGGAAGCTGCGAAGCCACTCCTGGATCCAGAATTACAACATATTTCATTCTAGCCTAAGTTAAACCAATCACAAACGGTATAATAATCTGTTACACCAGTTTACTCGTGTAGTTACTTAAAGTTAAAATTAATATTCCCTATACCCCATGCAATTCATCTACAAACTTTCGTAATCCATTAAACTGAGAATTAATGACAAAATTATTGTTTCCTTCCATGCAATCGATATCATTCCACAGAACATCCTTCATTGTCCAAGCACAAGAAAAGACAAGAAAAACAAAAAAAAAAAAAAAACATTACAAAGAAGAGAAAAAAAAGCTTCATCATACATAATAATCTGATTAGTTTTCGATATTTTTCACGCTCATAACTCACCAAAGGAGTTCCAGCATTACGATTTCGTTTCCAAGCTGTGACGGTATTATTTAGAGATGAACCCCATCTTCAAGAAGGATAATTAAATTATATTATTTTGAATACTAAATTATAACCGGAAACTGAAATTTTTTTGAATACCTGCATAAGTGAAAACCAAGCGACCAATATGGAGGTAGCATAGGATTTCCAATAACTTGCAAATATTGTTTGATGACATCGGTTGCCGTTGGTCCCAAAAAAATGTAAAAATCCAAAACACCTCCAATAGTTTTGTATGTTATTGCTGGGGTAGGCTGAATAATAATATCTATCAAAGAATAACAATAAAGGAGAAAGAATAAACTTTTGGGATATTCGTTACCCGTAAGTATACAAGGCTATAGGCTTACAAACAGACAAAATGTGGAAAAATTTTGTTTTGGCAAAAAATTCAAAATCAACCCCTATAAATCTAATATTGGGATTTTAGCCCAAGAAACTAAAAGTTGGACGTCAAAATAATTGCAGGCAAAAATTTTTTGCCCAATTAATCCCCTCCAACGAATGTTTTAGTAAAGGATGTTTTAAACTCACTGTTTTATTCTATTTGACCGAACACATAAAAAGCTGAGTAAAAGAAAAAATTGTACTATGCGATTTATACCATTTCTCTTGATTTATTCTCTAAGGTTGATATTTCCAAACTTTACAGATTACAAAGCAGAATTTTTAATGCCCTGTAGCGTTGTGTTTCATATTACCAGAAATTTATGTAAAATCTTAGTTGTGAAGAATTTTATAATAGATAATTTTTGTTTTATACTTTTTTCCATATAATCTACCTTCTGTGAGATATTCGAGAAAATATGATTTTTAAAGTATACTGAGTGAAAAAGATGGCACTAGGGAATCACAATAAACTTTTAGTATGTTAATGAGTATATTTCAGAAATTAATTGCAAACAATCTTTGCCTTCAGTTATTTTCACATTCGCCTATCTTTATACCTTTGTTTTCTGTTTTGAATAATAATGGTAGCCAATACAAAATTTGACACTTTCGAGAAATAAATAGGATTTCGGCGTTGAACAGCTATATGCCCAGAAAAATCAAATGGCACGGAAGTGCGTGATTGGAAAAATACCCATGGCGCCAAATTGTTGTATTTTTTTAGGCTATTTACACGGAACCGTTTGACAGCCACCAGACCAATAGTTACCAAACTCCTGTCAGACCTGATCAACTTTTGCTTACTGACATTTCTTGAGTGAAATTTGCGTTAGAAAAAAATGGGTAAAGTGGTGCGAAACTGGTATACAGAAAAAAGTCTATGGTTTTGCTTTTGCGTGGAACTGGTGTAACCCCCATCGCCCAACTAAATTTATTTTACCTACGATTAGGAAGAACACTGCAAGATGATAATATTATGACGCTGATGATACTTCTCTATTATCTTTACTTATCATCATGGGCGTCGCCAGGATATCTTCAAAGAGGGCAAAAATATTATTTCATAACCTTTTTTTTTTTTTGCTTGTCACGTTTGAAATTTAGAAATTTAGAGAAATTTACCGTCTATGCAGCTTTCGCATATTTATTACTACAATTTTTTCCAAATTTTTGAAGTGACAAACAAAACAATAAATAAAAATTGATTCATGGGGAAATCGCCCCCTTCCCCCCTTGGCTATGCCACTGCTTATCAGAATTACACTTAAATCAGACATTTTTATTTGAAAATTAAAGTTCTTGCTGATTCTACTTTAATTTTTTGGGGGTCAATGACATTAAAACCATGAAAAAACATTATTAATTATTTACCTACATGTATAAAAATCATAGTCTGATAAGCCTACGTAGTTATATATTAGAAGGTATCATTTTTAATTTCTTATAACGAAACAAAAGTAATATTAGCCTACATAAAGCAAAATAAAATATTTTAACATCTACCCATAGCGTTACTATTCAATAAAAATATTCCATGACTTGAACCGTCGTTTTCCACAGCAAGATATAAAATGGGTGACTTCCATACAAGTTGACCTGTTAAAGAAAGTAATGTAAATACTTTTGGTCTTATGATAGTAGTGAATGATAATTTTTTTTTTTTTTTTTTCAATCAGCCAATGAACATTATGGAGCATCGATGCTGTAACGGATATGTTCGTCATATTATTATATTGATGTACATATTCGTCTATGCAAAAAAATTATTTTATTTGGTACATTTGTCCCTTTTAAATTGTACAGTTAACTGGAAAAAGTACTGTTACTTCCTGCCAGCATTCACCGCACGTTTTTAACAGGATATTTGATGACCTTAGTGTATTGGTCCCTCAAATATTCCCGAATAAATAAATCCCTCTAAACAGCCATTCCCTACTTTATAACTAATACCATGTAAAAACATATACCCTGACAGTACATAAAATCTTGTTTGCACTAAAATAATTGTACTGAAATTTTATATTCACTTAGTACTATGATTAATCAAGTTGTCTAAAACATTGTACTTTTGTGTGTACAAATCATTATTTTAATAGATTGTTAAATTTTACTGTGTATTTGAATTTTATTTAAAGTCTCTCTGAAAGTTTAGGTCCACAATATAGCTGTGGATAATAAAACTTAATAACTTAAATTAATTCTCGAATAATAATAATATTTTTGTGAATATTGTTATAACTTGAAGGAAGTGTAACCATACCAAAAGAGGTTCATTTTTAGTACTTGACTATCTCTTTTGGCCATTACAGATACGTACCTTTTCATCTGGAGAAGTATCATGATTAAAAATGTAACTGTGTCCCAAGAAGAGTCTAATATAAAATTATTTCTTCTTTCCCCCAGGCCATACAGATATTTTGTAGGAACCAAGGTTGAAACTTGTAAAAACTGGTCTGCTATTGTCAAACATCCAATTCCTCTGGTGTCAAAGCTGCAAAACATAATTCTGTTAGGTACTAAATAATTATTGAAGACATCAACATTATGCTGTTGGAATAATTCAACTGAGATAACAGTTGCGATGCCATAAGGCTAGATGTATTAATTTTTTTATTTCTACTTTGGCTTTGGAGGATTTTCATTTTCTTTAATATTCACAGATAGTTATAGTCAGATAAGGTGGGCTAGAATGAGCACTAGCTGTAAATCAAAAAATTGTTCTCAAGAATCTAGCCAGATGCAACGTAAATTTCTGATTTTTCTACGCTCACCCATGATGAAGATCGAAAAAATGTTATTGCATTAATACAGAATTTTCGATCCAGTTAACGTCACGCCTATTTTCGAGAACTTTTTGAACAATGTTAAATAATAGGCCTTGTAGTGATGTTCTATTCGCGCTAATTTTCGATTCTAAGTTCTCTTATGAACGTAATGAAAATATGATTAGTAATATTCAACTTGAAAAGGGCCTAGTTAGCCTGTATTGAAATTTTTAGTAGGTACCACCTCATTCAAGAATTTTGCATCACATAAAATTTCTTCTCTTTTAATAATGAGTGTATTAAAAAAATTTTCTCAAATTTACAAACAGAGCATTTATTATCTTAAACCCTTGGGCCGGATACGCATATTTCTCGGTTAATCGATGAAGTTATTGAATTTTGATGTATGTCTACGTCATATAATTAGATAGGCCTATAGATATACCTTCTCACATAACAGTTTTCGTTTTTTTTCTCACTACAGCAACGCCAAAAGGATCATCATGAATGAAAACCTCGTAATCCACGTCTCCAGAAAAATTACCAGTCACTGGAACCACTGGATATAGAGGTTTAAATCGTGTTCGTACAGCATCCGTTAACTGAATAGGCGTCCAGAAATTCATTTCAATAGAAAATAATATTAATTTGAAAACAAGTGTTTATTCTCACACTAAATCGTAGCCTACGTTAATTCGTAAACGAGATTTTGTTTCGTAATTTATGTCAACTTGTACGGACTCGATGGTGTTTGGGTATCGATAAGCTTGCGGCTGTGTCACTTTCAGTTTTAATCGACGATGAGAAGATGATTTTTCGTCGTTTTCAACAACAACATATGATTTGAAATTTTTCGGAAAGAAACACCACGGCTCCAGACTTCCTTCAGTTGTGGGATACCAGCAACATCCCTTTGAAGTGCAAGATTTTTCATCTGCGTTGCCTAAAACATAGACAATAATGAAGAATAGGCCTACCTAATTGTAATTATGTTCACAAAAAAAGAAACCTATTTTCGATTTTGCAAGTGTTTAATGATTTTTAAATAGGTACCTCGAGGAAAATAATCAAATTTTTCTTCATCTGGTATATTTACACAGGCGGATTCGATGGAGAAATTTTCATCCACCTCTGCCAAAAGGAGAACGCTATTGTGTAGACTTCCCAAAAAAATGTGGTAAATGTAACGAATATAGACGAACATTTTCTAAATGTTCGCCTATATTTTTACACAAACGAAATAATTCGTTTTATTTTCTTATTTCTCACACTTCTATTACTCTTCTTCTTCTTAATATAAACCTAACAGGAAATGGTATCGTCTGAATTCGATGAAAATTCTCTTCCATACAAAAAAACAATTGTGGTTGACCTCAGTTAATGTCACACACGTGTACCTTAATTGAAATATCTGCCTAATACTGGAAAACGTCAATTCTCCTTCTTTTTGGTAACAACCAATCATAATAAACTAATCCCACTATTTCTTACCATTTCTTCTTTTTACTATGTAAAAATTAAATTATAAAAACTCTAACTCTGAAGAACAAAATGTTCAATTCTATTTTTTGTGTTCAATTCTATTATTTTTGTTCAATTCATTATTTTAACTTGTTCATTTTAACTATTACTGTGTTGTAAATGAAAAATATTATATTTTATAAAAAGATTTACGTTGAAAATTAATTGAAGTCTAAATCTCTCAACAAAGTTAAGGTCCACCATAGTGTGTGGATACCTAGGACATTTAAGTTTAAATTATAAAGTCTATTTATTTAATTATAAATATTTCGTAAAGTGTCAACGTCAAAAATAGGAAACAAATTCTGAACCAACACCTATTTTCTGGCGTTACAGTAAACTGCAACAGTAATATAGAAATGAAGTAGACGATTCAGTAATGATTTCATGCAAGTTATTTTTTATAATTAATGATACATATAAGATCATTGATGAGAAAGGCATTGTTTACATTCGTATTTTACGAGAGAAAATTAGTGCTTATTATTGATGAATGACGTAATCTCGATATAAAGTGATTTTCCATCAACTTTAAATTTTTATTTTTATGAAAAATTCATTGGCCGATTTGGGATACAAACCTTCAACCCCTACATTGCGAAGCTGCCACCATACATACTAACCCTGCTACAAAAGCTAGTTGAGGTTTGATTGTCACTATGAGTGTTCATTTAGTTTATTTTGATTATTTTTTCTCTTTGAAATTTCTAACAATTACAATTTGTATTTATTAATAGTTCTGTTCCAAGGGCATAGCCAAGGGGGAAAAAGGGGGTAATTGCCCCATGACCAAATTTTTATTTATTTTGCTTGTCATTTTAGAAATTTGAAAAAAATTGTAGTAATAAATATGCGACAGTGGTTCTGTAGATGCTAAATTTCTCAGATTTTCTAAATTTCAAATATGACCAGTAACAAAAAAAAAATTTATCAAATAATTTTTTTGTCCCACCCTTGAAGGAATCCTAGCTATACTTATGTTCTGTTCCTACAATTTTGTTCCTTTCTGATCATTAGTTAGAAAAATATCTAACTCAACAAGGCTTGAAACTGAGTTTACACAATTTAGGAATTGCTCACTCGCTATGCTCATTTTGCAAACTTGCCCTCTAATATAAACCCTATCACTTTCAAACTTTAGTGTGTAACATACTACTCCCAAATGGGCAAAACCATTATAAGATATAGGTACCTAATTTTCAATTTTATTCTTCTTTTATTTTATTTTTTTTGATTTTTCTTATTTTTTTAGTGTGAGAAAACTTATATTCTTTGTTCATTTTTTTGGCCTTTTTTTATAATTTTTTTGATAGAAAACTCATGAAATTATAGTTTTATTCCATTAACTTTAAATAAATACTCATAATTCGAAACATTCTGTGGAACACCTTGTTGTGAGAAATATTCACACGTAGAAGGTAATCTACATGCGTGTTCTGCCACTTCATACATTTAAGTATGAGAGAGCCAAATCTAAGGCAAACACTGGCAATTTTGTAGCCAGTTTTATGAGCTTATATACCAAATTTGACACACGCACACAGATACATATACGTACATATACGTATAGTATTATGTCATAGATTACGTTGTTTCCTGTCTCCATAAGGTGATAAGAAATGACGCAGCGCATTTGGTACCAGTCTGTGACATCACCAAGATCCTTATCAGGGAATTTGTCACAGCCCGTATAATGTATCTTACTTGTACATATGTACAGGTATGAACATACAAATGTACATGCATGTATTTGGTTTAACGTTGTGATGTCTGAAAACAAACGTACATCCCAAGTATAGGGAATGATATCACGATTCGAAGTATATCAATAAGTCTCGATCAATCGTAGAGTCGAAACCACAAACCAGCTCAAACAGTTAGGCCACCAGCCTACCAACGGTAGCTCCCGAGGCCTACGAAGTATGTCGGGTGAATTTACATAAGTGGAAATAAATAAGTTGGCCGACCCATTATTACAGTTTACGTTTTATTACAATCGAAAAGGTTACTTACAAGTATGGTAACTAATGTCAGGTCGTGCAGGTTATACATCATCTCGCCTCATGGTTCTTGAAGTTCGGTGAACCAACAAATCTCGAATTAATATTCGTCTTTGAATTCGGAGAAGTAGTATCGCGAACTATTTGGATTACTATCGATGTTCACATTCGAAAGTATCGGTGAAAACAATTTAAAAGGTGACTTGATGTCGTATAAAAGAGCAGTATTTTGTCGTGAATAATATTTCGTATTCACGACGAACGGAAAACTATCACGTCTAAAACAAGACTGACTGTTCACTGTTAGGCCAAAAATGTGAACAGTCAAAAGAGATTAGAATTGGTTCACCGATGATCAATATCGTATTTCTACACGTCACCATATCATTAATTAATAGTTGATCAACGTGTCTTCGATGTTTCTTAGATTTGGGGAATTTATTTCCATTGGGGAATCAGCGTACTTCCCATTTATCTTATCGTTATTATTAACTTAGAATTCGAGAGCGGTTCCCTATTGTAATAGTAGTACAGATTGTTGGTGACGTGAGGGGAAGGCTATGGGTGATCAGATGTCACAACGTCATAGGGATGAAATATGCCAGCCTTTCAGTGGTGACTGTCATTGAGGGGTATGAGCCCCTATGCCTCATACAAGTATTGTCCCCACACGTTCCTTCTTTTAATATTGGGAAAAAATTAGCCTGATTCAGGGCATGGGGAGCCTGCAGACAATTAAAATTTGGAGGCCTAGGCTGCCTGTAAAGACGGAAAGGTAGGAATTGGATAATACTGAAATTGATACACCTAAATTATATAGGCCCATATGAGGACGTGCTCCGTCAAGTATTGACTGTTTTTTATTATTTGAAAATTTTTAATTTTGGGCAAACGACCTATCAAAATAAATTATTTGTTTGAAAGGAAAAAAAAACACGTGTGAATTACTACAATAGCCAGCCATATCGATATTCTAACATGAACGATTCTATTATAAATATTTAATGAAGTTACTACACCGTTACTACACAAATTAATGGACGTGCGAACTCAAAGTTCATTTATCTGACCTAAATTAACCTTCACCACACGCTCGTAATGTTTGTCTATAGGAAGTGAAATATCAATGAGGGAGAGATGTTTATCATGGAGCAGCAGTATTAACTACTTCTATAACCTGAGAATTTACCCATGTGAAATCAATTTTTCTCAAAGTTTGGCAGGAATCACCTAACAATATTGGAGATTGGTGTAAGTGACCAAATGGATGACAGGGAAATTTGTGCCACCAAGATAAATCGATGGTAAAAGAAAAAAAGTTATTCAGGATACTATCGTTCATTATTTCCTTTAATTTCAGTAACAATTATATCGAATGGATTTCACTGATCTAACGATGTAATTGTATTCTTTATTGAAAAAATATTTTAAGGACACGATTTGATGAGTAAGGTATAACGATAGGTAAAATATTGACCTTGGTCTTCTTCTTAAGCCTTTTGCAAAAATGAAGACCAAACACAAAAACTGAAAAATATGAACAAACTATAAAATATTCACAATCTTACTTCGTCGGTACTAAAATGATTTGCAATACTTATTTAGAGTTTTATTCATTTTTTCTTTCATATTCGTAATATAGAAAAAGATTACGTAATAATAAATAGGCTTAAGTTTAATTTAGCCGTCAATAATAGATAAAATCTTGCGAGTAATATCGAAAGTAAAGACTAAAATTTGACCGTGTAAAATCAAGACGAAGACTCAGATTTTATCATTCAACATTAAGGCCAATTTTAAGAACGGATTTAGGGTATAATCCCCCAGAGCCAAAAAAAAAAGGTTAGTTTAAGATACAATTATTGAGATTTTAAAATTTTATGACTATTAATATATAAAAAATTGTTAACCCCTGGCATAAAAATTTGTGAATATTATAAAATTTAATTCTATCCTCCCCCCGCAAGAAAATATCCTGAAACCTGACTTAGTAGGCAAGATGGAAGATTAATACTAAACAAAAACTACGATGTGTTTGGTCTTGCCTTGCTTTCACTCGTCACTTTTGGTGAGGAGGTACTTTGAATTAAAACTGAAAGAATTATTCTAAACAAAAATTTAAGTTATGTTTACATAGAACGACAAAAAAAATTCATTCACAGAGGTCATAATATTATAAAAACAGGCTTACCAACGACTGAAAATAAAATATTATTTCAATGAGATTTCATAAAAATAATCACAATTAAGTTACGGACCATATTTACATATGTTTCAGGAACAAAATCTTCTTGGAAACTGTCACGTTTCTCAACGATAAAGAAATGAAAAAGTTTCTGTTACGATTCTCTTGTATTTTGAGTTATCGATAAAAAACAAAACAAAACAGAATACGTTGTCAATTATTTAAAAATAGTTATTTGTGAAACAATTGTATAAATTAGGTGATTTTGATCAGAGTGTTATTTTTGCAACACGACCCGAAGGGGAGTGATGCAAATCACATGAGTTTCAAACAACTACCATATACACGTGTGTCACACACTACTTTTTGCAACACCCTTTCTCCTAAAAACAAAAAATTGAGATAAATTAATATTTTTGCAAATGGGAAACATATAAGCATATTAAACTATTCACAATCTTTCAGCCAAACCTTGTGGCATAGTGACTATGGTACTGGCTTGCAAACGCAGATATCCAAGGGATCGTCAAATTAGAGAAAATTTTACAAAGAAGAAAAAAAATTTAAAAATGACAATGTTATGCTATGTTTAGTGGTAAGTAATTTGTACCAGTGAATAAAATAACGCATATGCCCAAGGCGATGTATAAAGAAAAGACCGATGTATAAATTAAATAGGTACTTTATGCATTTTTTTGCAACACCTCTTTATAAACTTCATTTTATATGCACCTTGATGATGTATAAAGCACCTTACATCTCACATCTGACATCGTTACTTAATAGGTACATCAGTATTTATACATCGCCTTGGACGTATGCGTCATTTTATACACTGGTCTTACTACTACACATAGCTTGCATCGTCCTTTTCTTTCATTTTTTTTTTTTTTGTAAAAGTTTCTGTCCTACAAGGATTCAAACCTCTGACTTCAATGATGAAAGGCCAGCGCCGGTACCATTAGGCCACAAAGTTTCATAGGAGTAATGAAGATATAGGTAGTTTGCACTTATGTTTCCCATTTGAAAAAAATATTTATATTATTTATCTTTTTTTTTTTTTTTTGTAGAGGGAGGTGTTGCAAAAAATAGTGTGTAACATATGTGTATATAATGGATGATTGATATTCATGTGATTTGATTCACTTGCCTTCAGCTTGTGTTACAAAAATTACACTCAAATCAAAATTAAATACTTTATGCACTTGTATCGCAAATAATTATTTCAGAATCAATGAGATAGTTTTTGAGTCACCTTTAAATAAAAAAGTGTTAATTTTAAAGTAAGTAATACTGCTGGAACTGAAAAATCATTGAAAAATTTTTTCATACAAAAAAATGAAAAATGCTTTAAAAAGAGAAAAAATAATGCAGCAATCCTCGCTAGAAAAAGTAGGTTTTCAAGAGAAATAATTATGAATTTTGATGGTCATATTAATTGTCTGTAAGTTTATATGCATTAATGGTATGTTATGATTGTATGAAATGTTTTAGCTATTGACAAAATATTAGACAATATGAAATATAAAAAAATTTTTTCTTGAAAAAATGAAAACTAAATTAAGATGATAAAGTATGATTCATAATCATATTATTTAAAATAAGCCAATAAAATGTAATAAAATTATAAAATAAAAAAAAAAGAAAACACGAGGAAGCAGATGGTTGATATTTGTAATTAGAAAATTTCATGCAAATTAGAAAAAAAAAGGGAAAGAAAGCTTTACCGGAAGTACTGTGGATCCCCACTAAAACTGAAAGTGTTCTATAACAAATCAAAATAAATACTTACTCCCAATTTCGTGGCTGTTGATGCAAAATTGATCATTTTATAGCCAAAATAAAAACAAAAGTGATGGTACTGGAAGAATCATCCGGCGAATCCGCACCAAAATCAATAGGTCTGGTTCTTGTCTTAGTATAAATGTTTGTACCAAATTTCGTGATTATCTGATAAAAATTGCAAACTGTAACGTCGAACAAGAAATGAACTTATATCTATCTATCTATCTATCAATAAATATATATATATATATGAATTTGAGTTATTGGTGCTAAAATTTTCCTGAGATCATGAAATGAAAAACGTACCCAACCCCAATCCTGGGGGCTAATACCGCACCAAGCTTAATAAGTCGATTTTCTAAAGAAAACCTTTTTTTAATTTTTTTCTCTTTTTTATTTTAGCGATGGAGTCAAATTATGCAGAATGTAGTGATGTTGAGCCATTAGTTAGATATTTGGAACAGGAGAAAAGGCCATAATAGTGTGGGCCCAACCTTTAAACCAGAGAAAATTTTTTTCCACAATAACCAAAATTAGACGTGCGTTTCAATAAAATTTTGTAGTATTTGCCCCCATTAAAACTGACCTCCCAGAGTGATTAGACATGAGAGTGCTGAAAAATGATCTATTAATTTCATAATAAAATAAAACTATTGACACCATTCTCTAATTTTGATGTACATATTAATGTGTAAGTATGGTGATTTATTTGTATACTTACCTACATTATGAATAAGTATTCATACCGAAGTCGAGTACATACCATGCACAATGGAAACCTGAAAGCAATAATAATGTGAAAAAATTATATTTGTATAAGTACTTTCAGAGTAAAAATTTACCAAAATTGTGGCAGACATCTGCAAGGGGGTAAATTTTGTGGTAATATAATATGTGAAAAATATTTTTCTTGGATTAGAAATCCACTGTATACAAGAAACCTCACAAAAGTATAATAAAATATAGAATATTGAGTATACATAAATATCTACAGATTAAGTTGATTACTCCATTCTTTAGCTTCCATTTAAATTAAGATAGGTACTTATATCTTTATTTATAGCTACCGATTATCATTCGAAAGCGGGGAAAAAATTTAATAAGCTCCCAACTTCTTGAGTTGAAAAAAATTTAGTCTATATAAACCACAATTTTTACATAACTCAATTCCAGCTTTCTATGTGACTATTTGGCTTGGCATGGACTCTCAACATGCAGTTTTGGGCTTTTTAATGCCTCTGTATACATCTACACTGGGTGATGCACAATATCACACACCATTCAAAAACTCCATTTGGTGCGTGATGTTTTGCATCAATGTGAAAATTATGCCACTATCGATGAGTATTGATACACCATCCACAAGCATTGTAAGTTCTTTATTTTTGTAACATAAAATTTTAAATATGAGTTCAAATTATCGGCTGATAAACTACTTCATAATGTGAGGGGGCTGTGGATACATTACATTTTACAAATCAGAATTGGAGTTGGCCTTTAAATCAATCACGAGCGGTTCAACAGCCTCATCAACGTTCAACAATCCATCTATCCAACCCTCAAAAATTCAATTTCAGCTTTATAACTGACAATATTATAATCATAATAATACCTAATATGTTGTACGCAGCTTTTCCACTTCGCACTCGTTTATACATCAATTAACTTTCAATTATTAACTGTTTTACGTTGTCCATTTTATAATTTGCCCCATATTGATTCAACAGCAGCATTTGATTTGCAATGGTATGGCAAAATACTAGAGGCAAAACTACCAACAACGATATAAAACTTCTGAGGGGGTCCAAGTTCCTGTCATTTTTTGCTCAATTTCAAAAAGTTGAATTTGTGGTTTTTTACTCTCATCAATAATAGGTACGTATTTTCATATTCACTCACAGGGAATTGCTTTTGATTTGCATGTAATTGTACTAAATACATCTAATTTTTTTTTTTAACATGATATTTCTTATGGTGCGTCAATACTCATAGACAGTGGCATAATTTTCACATTGATGCAAAACATCACACACCAAATGGAGTTTTTGAATGGTGCGTGATTTCTTGCATTACCCTGTATATATAAGCCCCGAGGCGCCATTTCATGGCATTTTGGCTTGTGTATAGGTAACACTGTAGAATTCGTTATTTCCGTGGAAAACAACGAATATTTTTTTATTGTGTCTGTATGTAGCTACGTGGGTAGTAGCCCATGGTCATCGAATATGAGGGAAAATATTGGCTAAATAATTTAGGAGAATAATATTGTGAAATAATTTCGACCATCAAATTAATTTCAGCAGGCTTGAACGTTTATTATAGTGATATAATTATGTTCGTATATATCGTACAATCAATGTGATAAAATGGGAATTGTATACAGTGACAAGGTCATTGTGTACATTATACCAATTTCATTCACCAAAGAGGGTCAATCTGTATAATTTTGAACTTTGACTAGCTGTACACAGCACAATTAATAATGAAAACCGGCCATGTATTGAAACAAGTCGAAAATTCATACCTAAATTTTGGCGGGAAGTAATTTAAGGGGGATTCTTAATTCTTTAATAAAATAGCAATTTGTCTCTTGTTTTTGGAGTCAAAGATAAGCTGGTGAAGCGAGGTGAGTCATTTCTTTTAACAGAAAACGCATTTACTTAACGTTTTTAGGCATGGTGAGAGGATAGGTGAGATGAATCATTTTTCTGAATAAGAAAGGCAATTATCTTATGCCTTTGGATATGGTGAGAAGTTAGGTACGATGGATTATTTTTCATACCTATATAAAGGTAAAAAGTAAAGGTTTTTTTTTATAAATGATCCACCTCATATAACGTTGAACCATTCCTGAAAACATGGATAAATGTCTTTTTTTATAAAAATAAAATAATGTTTTAGGAAAGAACAGATAAGAACCAAGTCAAAAGACGAGCCTGTAAATATACACTTGTATGTGGCGGAAATATTTCTGGCAAATAGTTTTGGACAAATTAATACATTTGAATAGTCTAATAATATCGCTTTTCAACTTTTGTTCAGCTACTACGGTGCTGTGGTATCAACATCACTAACCACCCTAATAGTGCTAGGTTCAAATCTTATTGAAGCCAAAATTTTAGAGAATTTTTTTCGTTTTTTTTCCGTTGGATGATTTCTTAGATTCTCCATATTTTTTAAAATGTTTTTCAAAACTATTATTTTTATATTAGACGTTTTTTCGTTGCAGTAAGTTCAGATAGTAAGTTCACTCATTAAATAGGGGGTGAGATCTTTCGAGCTGACGCGAGGGGGCGATCCATGGTATGCCACTTTGGGGGCGGTAACGGCGGAGCGAAGCCCCCCCTGGAGTTTACCCTGCTGTTGCCGACATTCAAAGTGGTATGCCTTGGCCAAGGTCCCCCGCATCTTCTGAAAGATCCCCCCGACGGTACTGTGCTGGCGTCTACTATGCTCAAGAACACACGTGAGAAACAGTAAAAAAATATTTGCCTAAAATATTTCCGCCACATATAGGTGTATATACATGGGCACGTAGTCAAAAGACGAACCAGTAGAATAAAGGTGGGCAGTAGGTAATTGTTATTAGTTCACCTTTTTTCCCAAATTTAGTACATTGACCAACAATAATATCGGACAGTTTACAAACAGTACTCTTGTTAGCAAATTAATCTTTGAAAATAACATCGATTGGGAATGAAATATTTTTGAAAAAAAAAAATAATAAGGAAAAATAAATGGGGTAACTGTCAACCAACGAGTACGCCCTCCATCCCGTCTAATCAGTACCTATATATCTATGCGTAATCATTCGATTCAATCGGTAAAACGAAAATGAATATTAGTTGGCAATTAGATGAATCATAAAATGAGTGACAATCAAATTTACTGTGAGGCGATCTACCTATTCGTCAATTCGTAATTTGGTGGTTTTCAATAATTCCTAATTATGAGAAAACGAGGTGAAAACGAATATTACGAAAATATAAAGTATGCTTTGTTTGTCCTACGTTTGACCGGTGTTTTTCCTTTTGAACTGAAAAAATGCGGTAGGTATGTAGAAAGTGCTTGAATTTATAATTTTTAGACTATTTTTTTATTTATTTCAGTTGAAGAAAGTATAATGATAGGTACACTTAAAGAAATAGATGACTAAAAGTTTATAGGAATCCATGAAATTCTCCAATTTGAAATTTCAGCTAATTTAAATAAAAAGTAAAAAGTTTTCTGGTACCTTTTAAGTATATTTTTGTGTTAAAAATTTCAGGTAGAATTTTTCTAGGAAAAAAACCTAAGACTAATAGAAAGTTACAAAAATTCATATAAAAACTATAATTGGTAAGGTGCTTTCTTCTCGGTGTAGTAATTCCAATTACTTACCTATAATAATTTTCTTATTGAGTGGAGAATATTAGATTCAACGTGGAGAGCAAATGACTTCGCCTTAACTGAAATCGTTTCATTGAAACGTATATTTTTTCTATTGCCAAAGCCAAATTGTAGAATGTTATTAACAATAAATTTTATTTTTAAAATAACAAGGAACGCCAAATTTTTGAACCATTAAGTTTTCTTTGTTTCTTATCAAATTTCTTAATCCAGTCCTAGGCTTTCAATCAAAAACTGTTGGTGATTGCAAAGGGATAGCTAAGGAATTTTTTAGTGTGAAAACATTCTTGCTCTCTAGTCCGCTTCTTCCCGGGTGTAAAAAAATATTAGATACGAAAAAGTTGAGATGTCCAGTTTCAAATTCTGTTTGTCACGCTATTACCTTCAAGTAGTTGCACTGATATCTGATAATTTCAGAGGTAACAGAATTTCTTATAAAAAAAAAAACAGCCATTTCAAAATTTCTTTTTGGAATACCTACACTACATTTTAAATTGATTCCTCCACATATTCATCGAAAGAATATTACATTATGTAAAACAAAACTCATAAACCTAATTGTTGCAATATTTATATTCAAACAAAAGTTAACATTAATCAAATTAATAAATTTTAACTAAATAATTTTTATGCATGTTTTAATTTTTCACACATTTTGAAAGAGCGATAAAATTTAAAACAACGTTAAACAGGTGCCTATAATTATTATATTGTTGCAAATTTTGCGACATCGTCTTTGTTAGATCAGTCACAGTTTGGTAATTTGTACATTACTTTCAAGTACGTACAAGTAATCACAATCAAACGTACTAATTGTGCATATGTTTAATGTCATGAACACAAATATTTGCCAGCCTTTTGGCGGCAACTGTCGTCGGGGTATGAGCCCCATCACCTTATACTAGGGATGGCAAAACTATCGATAGTTATCGACAAGAGCCCTATTGGTAAGCTATCGACAACAGAAAAATTATCAATAACTATCAAACAAGTTAAGATTTACAAAAAAAAATTTAAAAAACACACAAAAATGCTAGAAATTGAAAGAAAATATTGAAAATCAAAAGTTAAAACGTCAAACTTGAAAATGAGGTTATTTCTTTTAACTCTTCGATAATATATTCGATTGATCATTGAGAGTTGAATTTGACATTTCAAAGTGTATGTTCCATCACTAAAAACTGATGCTGAAAATTTAATTTTTTTCATGTTTTTCAATACATTTATCCAAGTAATGAACTATGAGAAACTGTCTAATCAACTCTTTATAAAAATCATAATCCATTTTATACCTTTTACATTTTTTATATTATAAAAAATTACCGGGATCAAGATTTTATACTTGAATTACTGATTAGAAAATAGAAATTAGATTTTTTGGAATTTTGAAAAAACTATCGATAGTTATCAATAGTTATTGACAAGGAACCCAAAACTATCGATAGTTATCGGCAAGGAAAAGTTCGATGTTTGCCATTCCTACCTTATACGAGTAATGTCCCCACAATTAACATACCTATCCTCCCAATGGACTACAACACCCCCCAAAAAAATCTAGCTATGCCACTGCTCTTACGTGCGCCACTGGCTGTTTGATATTTTTTACACAGACATAGTAAGATAAACCTGCAAGTTGTTTCTAATAAAATAGGAATAACTATTAGTGCCTCAGAGAGAAATTTCGAGCCTACTGGGAGTAAAATAAGGGACCCTCTTAAAGCCAGCTGCAGATTTTACCTCTGTGAAAAGGTTACAAACTGAAAAATTATATGGCGAGCGAAAAAACTTTTTTGGATGTTTTTTGTATTCTAGAACATATATTTTGACGTTTGATTTTCAGCCATGAAGGATTTGGCAGCCAACCCCGTCCCCTAATGGATCTACTTATTTCAAAATTTGGGCCCTCTCGAACCCTCTGATCTGATACCAATTGCTACCATTTTCCGCTCCCTCTCCAAGAATCTGCTAACCACCCTATACTTACTGTGACTCCGGTTCACTGAAGTTTGAAAACAGATTCATTTAATTTCCAAGTTCATAGCGTCAAAACATAAAATATTCGACAGGTAATTGGCGGTAATTGGCTAGGGTAGGCACCTACCTGATTTAAAATGTTATTAATCACGCAGGCCTTTACTGTTATGTTTTGTTTTCAGTCGGAATATGGCCTCGAATCCAGTCCAAAATTCTGTCTTGTGCATCAGTCTCAATTTACATAATTTGTTTGCGCCAATTCGTCTCATTTTTTTATAATTTCTTCACCATAACTATTGGGACTTCAGAGTTTAAACGACTCGTAATTTTACTATCGGGGTTATTTGTTCGAGTTCTTTTCGTCCTAATTCCGGCCGGTACGTGGAGAAAGGGTCGAAGTATGAGAATATTTTTGGAAAATTGGCGTCAGTTTCAGGTAGGTATAACAGGAAAAGGTATATAATAGGTATTTTAGGTTGATACCGACAATAGCCATGCTTTCGACTATACGGCAATTTACGTTTATTTTATTTTTTAGATTGATTTTCAAACTGTTTCCGCACAATATTTGGTTAACAAATCTACCAGAAAAAAAATCAGAAAAGCTTTGATTATTGGTTCTTTCGTCTCCCTGTGCCTCGTATATTCCGTATATGCGTCATACTTTAAAGGCGGTAGATTTTTTGATTCTTTAGCCCTGACAGCGCTGATAACTACAAATTACTTCTTACCAGTATACTGGTACATTAATGGATTAATTATCACATCCGTTATGGAAGCACTTTTAATTGAAATACAGGTTTGTTTACTAATTTTTAGTTAGCACGCGACACAGTAAAGAATAGGGAATCCAACCCGTTCTATTATTGAGACATTAAAAAACGTACATATTAGTACGGTTTTCGATAAATAAATATCACTAAAATTTATAGTTCACTTAACATTAACACAAACTAAATGTCAACGAATATTCAAGTATGATATTAGATATAATTAGAATATTTGGCTTCAGTTTGAAAAACCTGTTTTTTGAAAAAATTAATTTCGAAATCTAAAGTATAGGCATCAATCAGAATGAAGAATACAATCTGCATTAAATAAAATCTTATTTAAAAAAAAAAAATTTTTTCTTCCCTTTAATCTTTTGGAAATTTGAAATGTTTCTTATGTACCTGTACCTACCTTCATTCAATTTTAAAGATACACATGCTCGGAACCTACACGCACTCCCTGTCTTTGACAGTCTGTCTGTGAGTCTGTGTGTCTGTCTCTGTCTCCCTCACTTACTCTCTCTCTCACTCTCACTCTCACTCTCACTCTCTCTCTTTCTCTTTTTCTTTTTCCTCTCTCTGAAAAGAGCATTCACTATTTCAACAAACTAACTATAACCAACCCCAAGAGAATTTAAATAACAGCTTCTAAAAATAAGTTAATTTTTTTCTTTTAACTTAAAAGGTGCCAATAATTTTTGGATAGGTATGTAAAGAACTTCTCTGAATCAAAATTTAATGAAAACTGGGGAACTAATTGAGTAACATTTTATATTATATATTTTCTTTAAACAAGATGAAAAGGCATTGATGTAATTAGGTACGTAGCGCCACATAGGTAAAATGCCCGCGTTAGAAAAATTTGAAAATTTCCCCTAAAAAACAAAAAAATTTTCCTACTATAGTCATGCCATCTCAGAAATTTGAGTTACCTGTGTTGGAAAAGGGGTTGCGCTAAGAACCTAGACGTAATTCTACTACAAACGTAAATACATACGTAATTGGAGTACCTACATCATTAAGTACTTTACGCCACATTTTAGTAATTCTTTTTCTACCGGGTATGTGTGTGAAGGTGATAAGAGTTGGGCCGTCATTTTGTGTTTATTTTCCATTTAGTTTATTTTTTTACACATTGTTTTAATTATTACTACATATTTACTATGAGGTATTACAATATACATAATCATATAGTACCTTTATTAAATATATATATGTCCCATAGGTTGTAAAACTTTTCTTCAAATGTGTAGGTAAATATTTTTTCTTTCGATCTGAGTATTCAGAATAAAGGGGGGAGGGTATAAAAACTGAAAAGTCTTGTAGGTATGCTGAAATTTGACTAATTTAATTGTTTTTTTTAAAAAAATTACAATATAATTGAGTTTTCGAAATTTTTCTCACGTGGTGCAGTCTGTTCACTGCACCATTAAGGCCGGCTATTTGTCATAATATGTCCCAATTAAATGTTATTATGAATCCGCATTTTAGCTTTTGAGTGTATGAAATACCTTGTTGTGAGTAGGTATTCTCACCAGAAGGTAAATTCAACAGAATTTAAGCGTTTTCTGCCACTTCATATTCAACATACGAGTACAATTTTTTATGGTGCAATTTCGTTCCTTTATTTTTTAATGTGTATGCAATTTACATCTGCCTTATTTGTGTGCTAATTACATACGTGTGCAAATTACTCTTCTTCTTATTGTGTGCAGATTACACAGGTGTGCAAATTACACATTGTTGTGTGGAATTGTTTGCAATTTACTTTCTCCCCAGTACTATACACGAGAATTTATTGTAATTAAGTACATGCATTTGCAGGGTGTGTACCACCATTTTTGTTTTTATTCTGGTCATAAAATGCGAAATTTTCGAACCATATGTACGAAGTTTGAAATGAATATTCATTATAATTTATTATAGCATGCTACTAATTTTGGTGCCGACCAGACGTTACTTCCAGGTAAACCTTTATTTTCCTTTTTTTTTTCTAATTTGTATGAACATTGCTTCATACAGAAATTAACCAAATGTTCATGTTTTCTTTTCTTTTTTTTATTTCATAACTTTATTATATTTCTTTGATTTTATTTGAAATTATATGATTATTTACCATACTTCATCATCTTAATTTATTTTTTATTTTTTCAAGAAATAACGCTTTTAAATTTCACGTTGTCTAATATTTCGTCAGCAGCTAACACATTTCATACAATCATAAACATACCATTAACACGTATAAACTTACAGACAATTGATGTGACCATCAAAATTCAAAATTATTTTTCTCGAAAACCTACTTTTTCTAGGTTTACTGCGCTAAAATTTTTTTAAATTTCTATTCATTTTCATTGGCCTTCTCTCGTTGTTACAAAGCGTGAAACCTGCGAATTTTTTTTTTATTTCTTAAATTTGTCTTTTCATCTTTTTTCAATGACCTATAACTCGACGAATTTTGAAGAGAGAGCATAACTGAAGCGAACTTTTTTTTTGTCTGAACAAGTTCTATCATATCCTTTCGGCATGTGAAGAGAAACTGGAGCACCCTGTATACTGTACAATTTTCTGTATATACGTATTTTTTTCTGCTTAATAGTATTTCATCCTTTCTTCTTTTCTGCAGAATACCATCAAGATCGGAGATCATCGAAAGTTTAAAAAATTAGCTTACTTTTGGACAAAATTACGCAATCTTGTAGACGAATTTCAAGAATCTCACTCGAATTTATTTTTATGTCATTTGGGAGAAATCATAGCAAACGGCATTGCTTCGTTATTCAGCATTTTGAATATTTTGCTGGGTCAATTAGAGTCGGATGGACCTGTGTCAGTGTTTTTGGCCATAACAACAATGACATTGATCAATCTATACGTTGAGATAGCTCATACGGTACAGTGTAAAGTAGGTAAATACGCTCACAGATTTCTTTTTTCTCACTTCCGAGTTGACCGTTTTAAATAATCTTTGTTCTACCGTACCGTTTGCTGTATTTGATTAACAGATGACCACCGATTTACAAAATATTCTGATTAACAAGAATATCATGTGCGTAAATCCGCAGCTTTTGGATGAGGTGAGAAAATGTAATCGCGTGCCATTCTACTGTTGAGTGTCATTACTTTCCACTAAAATATTTACCTACATTCGAGCCTACTTTTTCGTCATAGATATGGCATTTTTTGGATATCATTGGGACGAATCCGCCAAGAACCAATTTAAATGGATATTTTACACTGACTAGGTCGATTTTATTTACGGTACAATTATTTTATTCGTCCTCAAAAAATTATGCCATAGATACCTATTGTTTTTGAACAATTTTGACTAAATTTAATAATTAATAATTGCAGATTATAGCTGGTACTGTCAACTTTATCATCATTCTTCGACAGTTCGAAATGTATTCAACGAAATGAAGAAATTATAGTAATCTGTAGAATGTAATATAGGCCTACCTCTGAGCGAGATATCTGTGTCTGTAATCTCTGTATATACTTATTTGACTTACTCTGAATTCTTATTCAGACAACTTCAAAAAAAAAATTATTATCAAGAGATTAATTTTATTTATATTTCAATTTTCACAAAATATATAAACATAAGTGAGAGACGTAGACTAACACAAGGGTTTGCGGGTTTCAGATCCAAACAGTTTAAGGAATAAAGTTAATATTACTGCTATACCCTCCCAACTAACAACCCTTTTTTCACCGCAGTTGGTAACGGTTGCAGAGGGAAGGTGTTTTATTAGTGTGTTTTGTAATACAACATGAATAACTGACCATTGGACAAAGGCCTGTCGCTGTACCGTAATTTTTACAATGAATAATACAGTGGTTCACAATTATTATTACATCGTACATATCTAATTAAGAATATTGTAGATAATGGGTAAACTTACAGGCGAGCACTTCATCACCAGATCCAACAAGCAGGATGTTTAGTCAAGTAGCTAGCCGAAGTATTGACAACCAACCACTACACCGAGTCCTACTTTTTCATGCCAAGGGGTGTACATTATAGCAGAAAGATAGATTTTTTCTAGAGAACAGATACCAGTTAAGGATGGTTTATACTCGTTGATTTATTCTCTATGATCTAATAACTAAAAAGTTTACTAAAGGAAAACACTGAGCTATGGTTTATACGTACTGTTTCTCTTGATTATTCTCGAAAAGTAAAAATTTCCCAACTTTACAGAATACAGATTGGAGATTGGAGAATAGAGATGTGAGTTTAAACCCTGCTTTACAGCCATACACAGGCAATTCCTCTTCCACACTTCAATTGATGGCAGCCACTGTAGAAGAATGTTTTCTAGTTATGCTATGGTTTTAATTTTGCTTCCTTTTTTCTTTTTTGAAATGAAACTTCCATAGTATCAATAGTAAACACAAATGACCTTGACACAACGAATCCGACAAAAAGCATTACCAGCTAAAAAAAGTCAGATGTTGTGGAAAGAGCCAATAATAAAGCTCAGTACTGGCTAAAATTATTTAACGTCCGAACCGTGAAGGACTTACTTGGTTTTTTTTAATACAGAAAAAATTGAAAAACGGCATTTGGGTTCGTTCCTATTATAATGAAAAATAAAAAATGGGGGTTTGGAGGGCAAAGTCCCCCAATAAATAAAAAGAACAGTCTTGGATTGTTATCGACTCTCGTTTCATAGTTTATTTTACTATACATCAGCAAGTACGTTTTTTGGGGCGTTTATTTTGAATTTAACATTCATGTTTTCATTCAACCCACTTCTCAACCACCACAGAGGCTTCAAAACGCGCCAAATTTTGAATTCTCATATTTTGTTGTGTGATACATCACCTAGTATATTTTTTGGGATATTGATTTTGCATTGGACATTAATTTTCTCATTCAAACTGTTCCTCAACTCCAAAGTCTTTATTGAATATACAAGTCATTTCACTCTCTGAAAAAGTAGGTCTACCGAGTTTAATTCCATAAATCACCGCCGCAGCATCATGTGGGGTTAGTGTTTCCAGACTTTCTATTGAATTCCATTGAATCGTGGTTATTGAAAATAACTGTGAGAGAACCAGCGCTTGTAGAGAGCTGAAATTTTTTTGAGAGTTTGTCATATATTATCTCAAAATTTTGTGAAAATTTGGTTACAGTCGTAGTATATTTAGTTTTGGAGATATGATATCGCTGAAATTGTGTCTGATAATGAGATTCAGATAACACAAATTCAATGAATACTTAGAGAAGAAACGTACGATTAACCTAAAATTTTTCTGAATCATTTGGGGTATTAGTTTAAGAATCTGTGAAAATTTTGATCAAATCGTACATTTATTTGGTGAAATAAGTATCACTGAAATCCTTCAACTAGAATAAGTTTGGTAATCATATCATTTAAATCATACAGTTCAAACAGAGTTCAAGTGATATTGACACATGCGGTCTATTAGAATTCAAAATTGAATAATAATAAATAACCCTTTAAAAAAATCCCCAGTCAAAATTATCTTTCCGTGGTTTCAGATTTAATAATTAATAAAATTCTCTTGTAGCCTAAAACTTCTAGGCTAAGTGTATATTTCTGTCCGCTTTTTTCCATATTTCTACTAAATTATTATTCCCATTTCTACACCCATCTCCACAGACTGACATCTTCATTCTGTCCATACATTTCATGTTCAGTCATTTCATCTTTTTCACTCTTTTTCTTGTCACTCATTTCTTTCTGTAATTATCATCTTTTAATTATCTTTCACCCATTCATTGCACTCTCAGTACTTTATTTTCTTTCTCTTCACCTCTCGGAGGAGCTGCTGTGATGTACTGTCTATCTTTTGACTCCCTTCTTTCCATCCACCATGGTTGCTGCCTCCACTGCTGTTGCAGAATTGGAAATCCAATCAATAATTAATTTTTCTGTACTCCCACACTAATTATTTTTCCCTCTCTTTTTCTACAGACTGTTTTACTTTTACTTAATTGTTAAAAACTATTTTTTTCCATCACTCACTCATTTTATTGCTCTGGGCTCGTACACATCATATAATTAGTATTGTACATGTCTTCTTTTTGTGTTCTTAAAATCTTCCTTGGTTTTTATTTTAATATTACACGTGTTTTTATATTTACGATGCGTTGATTCCTTTTTAATTGGCAATAGGGTAGTTTTGGTTTGTGTGATCCATGGTGTTTGATTTAATGGAATTTTGGGTGAGTTTTTCTGCTGTTTTAGAAGTAATCAAAGTGTAGGGAAGTAAGAATTTTTTCCCAGGAATAGTTGAAATTTGAGTCAACAAATACCTAGTAGGCTATTTAAAGTTGGAGGTGGTAATTCTGTGGCCACCATCCAATGTAGGTGATTTATCCTGAGGTTCCTGCCTGTGGCAATAATTGTAAAAGATATTATTGGGATTGTAGGATTGTTGAATTGACCCCCCTGGCATACCACAATACACCATCAAATAAATGTACGATATCATCCAAATTTTCACAGATTCTTAAATAATGCACCACAATGATTCAGCAAAATTTCAGCTCAATCCTACATTTATTTCCCAAGTATTCATTGAATTCATGTTATTTGAATCTCATAATCAAATAAACGTACAATTGTAACAAAATTTTCATAGAATCTTGAGCTAACATATGACAATCTCTCAAAAAAATTTCAGCTCTTGACAAGTACTGGTTTTCTCAAAATTATTTTTGATAACTATAATTCAGGAAAATTTAATGGAAATTCTGGTAACACTAGAACCAAATGGCGCTGCAGTGGCAAAATGTGAAAGTAATTAGCATGGGACAAGATTTTTACTGATAAGATGGATAATGACAAGACTTATATATTCAATAAAGACTTTGCCCGCCTCCCAGCCACTTCAAAAGGGAGTCAAATTTTAACTTACCATATTTTTTTGGGTGATATATCAGAATGGTATGTTTTTTGGGAAGCTGATTACATATTTGACATTTATTTCTTCATTCAACTCATTCCTCAACCCCCAGGGTCATCAAAAGAGGAATAAATTTTGACCTCTCATATTTTGTTGTGTGATACATCAGTGGGCGCTAATTTCGTTTTTCATTCAACTTATTCATTGACCAGTAGAGACTTCAAAAGGAAGCCGAATTTTGATTTTTCATATTTTGTTATGTGAAATATTAGTAGGTATATTTTTTGGGATGCTAATTTCAAGTTTGACATTCATTTTAATATTCAATTATTCATTTTTCGACTGCCAGGGACTTCAATAAAGTCTATATTTTCACTTATCATATTTTGTTGTGTACATCAGTGGATATATGTTTTTTTGGGGCACAGATTTCAAATTTAATATCCATTTTAAAGATTATATGAATTCAGGAGTAGTTCCCAGTATTACACAAGAAGTTTTACTTCCTACATGTATGTTCCATAACACACTCTTCTCCACACCTACCTTAACTTATTTATTTTCTTTATGATTTTACAGTGCATTGTAGTCTGTACAAATTACATAATAATTTTAAAACAATTTAGGATATCAATGCAAAAAAAATGAGAAAGGGTGCATTCAAGATGACGCATGATAGTAGATCAACTGTGAATCAGTGAATGGAACTTTTTGTATCAGTACTAGGTAGATGAACATGGGAGGTAAGTAATTGAGAATATAGAGTGTTTGACTGAAAATTGTTCAATAGTAATTTTGTTAAAAGTGAATAGCCCTTATTATAGCTTACTGGTTATTGAAATTTTCCTATGGTCAACAGCTCCACTTGTGCCTTTACATGATGCATAAATATTCATTAGGCTGATGAAATTATTTAATGTAAAATTTAAAATGGGTATATTTAGTTACTTTACCATTCACTTACGTTCTTTTGAAACCTTTCAAGTCCAACTTTTGATAAAAAAAGACCCCAAGATTTCAAAACCTCGTATATCTGTTATGACAATTAGTATTTCTAATGGCTATTTTTTTAAATTTCGCAAATGAAATGTCAACATAGTGTTCCTCATTCCTTTTCAAAACTCTAAAATCTGTGACTAAATTTTTTCCCTCGTAATACATCTAGAGCCGAATGCAACAGTGATACCCACTTAAGTAGGTACGTAACAGCCAATACCTAAAAATTACTTGCCTGCATACAAAATTAATATTGGTTCAACAAGTGTTAAAGTATCAACTATTACTTTCATACGTTTGACCTACAGGTAGCTGTGAGTTCTGACAATAAAGTTCCCGGATTAATTTTAGCACTGGCCTTCTGGTCACACTGCAACATTTAAATTCACGGCACATACTGGTACACGTGTTTCCAATCTTCAGTATGAATTTCAAGGCCATTGATTCCAGTTTGTCTGTTCGAACAAAGTTTTACTATGTTCATATTTTTTAGTTATGCCAATAGCTGACAATTGATGGATGAGGAAGAAAAAAATGAGTAATGAATTGTGAACAAATTCCTCACTAAAATTGGTAAGACTAACCTTGAAATCATTGACATGCTAAATGCAAGTTACCATGGCAACACCCTAAAACAATCAACCATTTTCAATTGGGCAAAACATTTTTGAGCCTCGTCCAAAAAAAGCAAGAATGTCAAAATCAAAAATCAAATCCATGCTCATTATCTTTTTTGACTGTCAAGGGTTCATTATGCAAGAATGGCTTCCTGCAGGGCAAACAGTGAATAAAGAGTACTACCTCATGCTCATGAAAAAGCTACGAGAAAGAATCGGAATTAAAAGACCTGAACTTTGGAGAAAAAAGAATTGGTTGTTACACCAGGACAACGCTCCAGCACACACTTCCTCAATTGTGCAGCAATTTTTTGAACAAATTGGAACTAAAATACTGACACACCCCTGCTACTCACCAGACCTAGCTCCCTCTGACTTCTACGTCATCCCCAAGGTGAAGGACATCATGAAAGGAACCAGTTATGGCACCTTAGAAAACATTCAAGAGGAATCAGCACGGGTGCTGAAGGCAATATCAAAGGAAGAGTTCCAGGAATGCTTCCAGAAGTGGAAACAACGCTGGAAAAAGTGTGTTTGTGTCAAGGGGGGGTGCTTTGAAGGGGACCATATTGCTGTATCAGATTAAATAAATATATTTTTTCAAAAATACTTAATCCGGGAATATTATTGTCAGATGTCGTATAATAGACGAAGAGTTGGTCTAAAAATTTTAACCTCATTCGATGCATTAAAAATTTTTATTTAAAGATGTTAGATCACATTTACTGATGATAAAAACGCAAGTTGCCAGCTCAAATGTGGGGTACCAAATATATGAACTATTCAGGGTTATAAACCTTATTTCTACAGTCATGGAAATTTGTGCATAGATACATAATATTTGATGTAACAAATAGTGCTTAGGCATTGACAGACTTCCAGGTGGCGGAAAGTACCAACAGACTGTGCTGAAGTTGATGAAATTTAGTGGAAATTAACCTCATCAGATGTAGCTATGAAATTCAGCCTGCTCATTATTTAGATCTATTATAAATGATCTGTGAAATTATAGACACCTAAATGGAAGGAAAGGCCCTGCAACGTTGATAAAAAATAATATTCATACCTAAAGCCCTAAAATGGGTATAAGTTTCACACATTTTCATTAGATTTACAACAATCTGTAAATAGCTTTAGATTCACAGAACCATCAGACTGAAAACAGACAAAAAAAGACCTACTGCCCATGGTCAGAAAACCTTCATGCATTATATCATTTTGGAGTGATCACACGATTTGTTAAAATTAGCAAGATAAAACTTCTGGATAAGTATCTATACACCTAAATAATTGAAGGTTTAAACTCGCTTCTCTATTCTCTTATCCCTCAACTGTATTCTATAAAAGTAAGGGAATTTTGACTTGAGAGAATAAATTAAAAGAAACTATATGAACCGTACCAAGTATTTCCTTTTAGTCAACTTTTTAAGTATTTGGTCAAAGCAAATAATAAATGAGTTTAAACTGTCCTTTTAACATGTTGGATATTGTACCCAGATTCACAAGTGCCTACAATCAGATAAAGAGGATGTTTTTTTAGGTGTTATTGGTTGTGTCTATAAATAGATGACAGATGAAAAGTACTAGGCAGAATAAAATGAAGACTTCTGGCAATCTTGGCTTCTTTTTTTTTTTTTTAAATATAAGAATCAATCTGGCTAATTCACTCTGACCGATATAATGTAAAAATAAAACAAAAAATTAATGATGAAAAAATAAAATTACAAAAAAAGATTTCAGTAACATCATAATGATTTAAACACGGGTTACAGAGGTGACAGTCCAAGTCTCTAGCACAGTACTATGGAGGAGCTTGCAATATTGGTGATTTAAACACAACTATATATAACACCATCCTAAAAACATCTATTTTAACATTTGATAACACAAATAAAAATATTCTCTTTGACTGAATGTAGATGCTTCTTCCAGATTCTATTAATCATGAACGTTTTAAAGGCATGAGATATCAGTGTTGCCAAAAAAAAAACAAAAAAAAAACAGATTCTTTGCCTTTTCCAACATGTATATTTTCTTAATTTTTTTAATTTGAAAACTAAAAGAATTAACTTAAAGTACATTGACCAACCAGAGGAGCAGTATTGAAATCGCTGTCGACTTATTCGTTAAAAGTATGTACCTACCTGACTACAAAAGTTTGTAAAACAAAAATTTCAAATGTATTTACATAGGCATTAAAAATAATAATAAATGTATGTCTCTTATTACAATTTTCCTTCACTGAAAGTAGATGGGTGTGATATATACGATAGGTATCTGCGAATACTTTTTCGCCTACAATTTCGTTTGTTGAGTAGGTTTAGACATTGTAACCCTCATTTCAAGACCACACTACTGAAAAATAATTTGATTGGAAATTGTACCCTTCTGATAGATGTTATCCTTTTTTTTTTTATCGCAAATCTTCGTTCGTTTATGTTTCTAAAACACGCAATATAAAAATCAAATAACGGTGTTTTTATTTATAAATTCAAATTCACACTGTTGCCTATAAGAAAAAAGAGGAAAACAATCAAATTTTGAGACAATTAGCACTCAAAAAAGGCGAAATGGTTGCCGTTTTTATAGCCAAAAGCTTATAAATTCAGGGCCCAATTATCCTAGTAAACCTGATGCAACTAACTTCTGTAAAGTTTTCAGCTTGGAAGTTCATTATTTTTTGCAAGGTATTAACTGAAAATGGAGAGTAAAAACGAATATTTTGAAAGTTTGAGTTATTTTTTTTATATCTTTCAGATACTTGGAGTTTTCCCATTTGCACTGAAAGAACATGGTAATAATATTTTGTATTTAAAATAATAAGTCAGGTAGAGTCATAATGAATTGTGATAACATCTTTGTCACGAGTAACTCGAGTAATACTTCCATTCTTCACAAACTGTTTACAAATTTTTCGAATAAACTTTTTTCTGAGTACCACCTTAATAATGTTAGGTATCTTATTAATTTGTAAGCAAATATCAAGATCAGAAAAATGAAACAAAAATAGTAGTTTTTTTCATTATTTTTCTGAATGTTCATTTTCATTATTTGGGACACCATGTATATACAGATCTGAAATATGTGTATAGTCCATGAAATGATACAAAATATCAGTCTACTAATTTTACGTATGTATCAATTTTCAGCTTCCCTATCAGAAAACAATGCAAATTATTATGATTTTGAAAAAAAAAACACATTTTTTGCCTCCCTGGATCTTAACCTCTATGAGAGTTATGATAAAAATGAATTAAAACCTGTTCTTCTCAAATTTTATCTTTATTATTTTTATACTGAAGTACGTTTATTGTATGTTGTTTAGTTATCAAAGTAACTTGGTAAAACTAAAAGTGGTCACATATTCGAGCTACCCAGAAGAAGCACAGGGTATGGAGGTATTTTTATCGCTTATTCAAAAGCCAACCTCATCATATTTCAGGCGTAAAATCTTTTGTTACTTTTAACTCCAATTTAAGCTCATTTTGACGCGAATTTTAATGGGGTAATAGGGGACATTAGGAATGACTGAAACTCTCAAAAAACAAATTTTCAGTGATTCATGGTTTATGTTCATAATCGTATTCTGGTCGGGCAACATGTTAAAAATTATAATTAAAATGAAAAAAAATTCCTTTGGTAATTTTATTTAAAATTTTCCCATCAGTATGATTGAGTAGGCCTAGGTCTATAATAGTAACAATTCCAAGCATTTTACCAAATCTACTGCTAAAATTCTGTAAGCTTACTATTATTGATTTTTCAGAAACAATTTCATCGAAAATCTTATCTCTATTGTTTTCTCTGATACCTGCTGGGATATTTGTCTTCATATTTTATGACAGTGGCATTTGGATAATCGCGTTTCTCACAAAATTGTTCGATTTGGACTTCAGTAGTGCCATGCTATCTTTACCTGGTCTCTCCCTAAGAGGATTCTTGTTGATTGTGCCTTTGTGCTGTTGGACAGCAGGAGAGCCGCTCAGAAAACATTTGAGAAATTGGCATGATTTCCAGGTAAACCCTACGTGTAGAAAATAAATAATAGTCAAATATTCTAGTACCTACATAAAGTAAAATTATTATTTCCGCAGTGAAAAACTAATTCTTATAGATTATAATGCGTCAATATTAATGTATATTTTTCTTAAAATAGAATGAATTCGTCGGCATCACAAATACACCTTTTGATCTGTCCGTCAAGAAGAAAAGTCTCCGAATTTTTTGTTTCGAAATTGTCATGGCATGCTTTAATATTGTATTACTTTTGCACACCTCCTTCCGCTCTCAATTCACTGTCAACTACGTGGCGGTATCAATGGGATTAATTTTATTTTATCACTTTTTATTCTACTGGTACGTCGATGGTATATTCGTACAGTCAGTGATGAAAATGGTTTCACTCGAAATACAGGTTTGTAATATAGGTAGGTAATGATTTATATACCTAACTAAAAGGCGGACAGAAAGTACGGAAGAGCCACTGTGCAAAAATTAAAGGTACTTACCGACAGGTAACTACCATAAATCCCTTTCAAATGATTTTGATAATCTAAATACCTACGTAGATACGGTTAGTGTAATCCGTAATTCTGTAATTACTTTCATTTAAAGGCTGAAAACTAGTTGTTAGTTCAGGGAATCGAACCTGGGACCTACATATTTGCCAGCTAAAAGCTGTGAACTTAACCGCACACCCATCTCACCGCCAACTAAAACTGGCAAAGACACTCACCCCTGGAGAGCCTCAACACGAGTTGAATGACATTAGATGCTGTGGGAGGTTGGGCAGAATCAGAAACGCCTCTTATACCTATACACACAGGCTTATACTACCTACATGGGTTTTATTTCCACTATATAGGGCACCATCTATCGGTGACTTAAGTTAGGAAGGAGAGTTGTGAGTTCCACTATGCACCACTAGGGTGTGTGCATGTCCAGCACATGTCAAGGGTCACTAGATGTAGGTTTTATCAGTTTGGGGAATCAAACCTGGGACCTACATATTTGCCAGCTAAAAGCAGTGAACTTAACCACAAAGCCATCTCAACACTGACTATAACTGGTGAATGTATTTTGTATTAGGCAGGGTATGGCAGTTCCCACACTAGTTGATAATGAAATTTTGATTGACTATGTGGAAGTCACTTAACCAGTAACTTCAACAGTCCCATGTCAAACCACCAACCGCAGCTTTTTTAACAAGCCTAATTTATTTCATGTTTACTCAAAATTAAGACAGCTAAACGGCGTGTAATCATATTTTATATACCTATACACAGTAATCTATTAATAATTTTTTATTATTATCAGGTGATTTGGGCCTAATTGAGCTCGTTTTTTTTATAATAGGTACCTACATAATGTAATTTTTGCAATTTTAAACGTATGACCATTTTGTATTATTCATTAATGGCCAGCATTACCTATATTTTTTGAAGAATCAAGGTATGAAAGCATGAAATAACAAAGGCCAGCTGATGCTCATGCAATAAAAAATACAGCATTAAATTTTATGGGCTATTAAATTTGAAAAATGTTCACCTAAAATTGTGATATTTTGAAATATTTTGATAAAACCTTTAATAAAATATGTATAATTTTGAAATTAATATTGAATTTTTTTTTTAAGAAGAATTTATCTAATGCATTTAGGATAAAATAGTGATAAGTTTGAAAGTTTACAAATAATTGAATTTTCTATTATATTTATATTTTTGACAAGGCATTATTTTATAAAATCTGCATTTGCAGATATTTTTATTTTTGACTAATTATATATTATTTTAATGGCAAATTTAATGATTTTCAGTATTAACCAGTTCATGTTTTTGCGTAAGCTCTTTATGCAAATAAGTAAACAAAAACCTGTTAAAAAACGTTATTTCCATAATTCTCTGACCATCAAAAAAATTTACATTTATGACTAATTTAGCCCAGGCATTTTCATAAAATTCTTGTCAATAGAGGACTTCATGACTTGATGTCTCTTTATTTGTCATTTATTTCAAAAATTAATAATGGGAGAAAAAATTTTCAGCGAAGACCCCTTTATTTTTTAACGACAAAATTCATTTCCACCATCAGATTTTCACTAAAACGAATTAATCACGAGATAATGGCAAGAGAAGGTACAAGAACAAAACTGGGTGCTCTACATATTACTATACATACATTCATACATACATACATACATACATACATACATAGTGCTTTCTGTATAATATTTCACTACCACTGGACTGTTGAATGTACACACATATGTATATGATTTTGGTCAACTAGTATTTGTAACTAAAGTGGATGGAGAGGAGGCATAGCCTCTACCCCCTCATGCTAGCATATTAATAAAGATACTTAATTAGGAATTTTTTCTGGTTATCTCAAACGTTTTCAATAATCTGGATCCTTGTATTTGATGCAAGATCTATAAATTCTACTTTTCTTTTTCTTCAATAACACTTACCATTAGCATGCGAAAACTGACTTTTTTTCATACAGTTAATATTTTTCTGAAAAATATACTTACCTAATGAAACAAGTTATAACAGATTTTAAATATTTTCTAGCATTTTATATTCTGCGATTGTTTCAGAAAAGTATTGTTTCAAATGATTATCACAAAATTAAAAATCTAGTCATTTTATGGTCAAAATCGTGTGAGCTGGTGAATGAATTTATGGAATGTCATTCTTTCATATTTCTGAGTCATATGCTGGGAAACGTACTGTTTGTAATTTTCTGCCTGTATGCCAGTCAAATATTATTACCGCAGATGAACAATAAAGGAATAATGGCAATCGTATTGACTGCTACATCATTATTCTTCGTATATTTTTACTGTGATGTTGGACATAACATCCAGCAAAAGGTGAGTTCATAATTTTAGCCGCCACACTGCACCTACAATGGCGTGAATATCGAGATGTTTCTTTTTAATGACGAACTGGAGCCAAAAATATAACCATTTTAATAAATTACCATAATTATTACATTGACTTTCATAGTAATATTCAAACTTCAGTTTGAAACATTGTTGGGTTGCACTGGGTTGCACCTAGAGAGACATATAGCCAAAAAGATGTCCAACTCCCGATCAAAAACATGACAAATATAAAATTTTATAAAACATTTCGAAGTCCGATATTTGTTACTGCGCATGTGTCATAGCTTGATAGTATGTGTGTATTGGTATAGAGATGTCTGTTTTCACTACGAAATATGCGCAGCTTTGGCTGTACAGAACATTAAACGAAGTTGAATTTTCATTGATGGTGTTGATGATGATGATGATGATGATGATGATGATGGTCGATTATCTCTCATTTTTGTACCACAGTGCATATAGAGAGTTGGACATCTCCTTAGCTCATATTTCTTTAGTTGCACCCAAAAATTTTGAGAGGGCTTCAGTTCATCACTGGTGACCCAATTATGGGCTACAGATCACAGAGAAAAACTGAAAAAGTAATAAGGTACCTAATGTAGAACCTTGACACGTGGAGGCTCACGCTCAAGAACCTCTATCCAACAAACAATTCATTGCAGTATATTTAACTGCAGGTACTGTTAATTAAATTATGTTAGCTAATTCACTGCTAACACCAACACCAAAAAATTTATTTTTAATCATGAGAATGAGTGAGGTTAATTTATCTATAAAGTAGGTATTTGTCAAAAGGGTAACGAGCAGCTATATCTAATTTTAATTAGTCATATTTTGTCGGTGAGGAAGCTAAATTTCAGACAAAAAAAATTATCAGTAAAATTACTTTTCTATAATACATGTATTATTTATATGGCTAAAATACATGTGACACACTGGTTACCAACAATCACATCTATAAATTAGTAGCGCTGCAGCTAAAATTTATGAAAAATTATTATAGCTTTCAAACAGCCGCCTGTTAGCCATAAAAGATGTGTCAAATTAAAAGTTAAAATTCATTTAACATTGGTTTTTAATTACAAGAATGTTAATGTAGCTTAAAATTAGCAGTGGAAACTCCTAATTTTTGTATCATTTAGTCGTAAATTGTTTTCCAGATAGGACCCTCTGTGACTCGTTTAGTTCCCTTTTGAGTCGATACACTGCTGCTATTGCAATGAAAAACATTAGAAAGTTAACCAAAATTTGGCCTATGAAATTAATATCTACTAATATCTAAACGTATGTACGACGAACGAGATGCAAAAGATTTACTCTAAAAATATATTTTTGCAGATGACGGTTGAACTTCAAGAACAGTTCTTGTCGCAAAACATTAAAATTATGAATCCAAAAATACTGAACGAGGTACGTAAGTAGGCTATATCGAAAAATTTCCAAGAATATCGGACCTTATTTCAACGCAAATTTTATCCTACTTTTATTGCACCTAGTTGTGGATTTTGGGACAACTTATCGAGGTCAAACAACCCAGAGTCGTCTTAAATGGATGTTTAGTTCTGAATCGAGCTAAAGTTTCTTCGGTAAAATCCAAGGCAAAATATTTTTACAAGTTTGCGTTTTTACAATAAAAACCTTATTTTTTTTTATTTTTCATTATTTTTTATTCTTTTTATAGATTATATCAGTCTGTTTAAATTATGTCATTATTTTACGACAGTTTGGATTGTCGATTCAAAATAACGATAATGATAATTGACGGTATATTAGAGACAGCCATGTTCAAATCAGCTTGGTTAGTCCAGAGAAAAAAAGGCTGGATGATATCTTCTTTCAAATACCTTCATATTGTACCTATCCTATAATCCCTGGAACGCTAACGGAATTATCACATCGAGTCAACTGTTGATTCCAGAAAATTTGAAATGACCATATTGTGTTTTAAATGTCAACGGCTTTTAAATGTAAATTAATAATAATTTCATTTTCTTCGGTTTTCCTTTTCCTCATTCATGAATAATGTCAATGTGATGATTTCAGAATAAAAATTCAGAAAATGATGCAAAAAGAGTAGGTGCATTAAGAGTAGTCGCAGCAAGAGTAGTGAATGATATCAGGAAAAAAGCCTCGATACAAAATGCTTAAAAAGACCCACTTCAACTTAATGAGTTAAGTAATCATTTTTTATGGGGCTATAAAGTGCCCAAAAGACTTTTTTGCATAAAGCCCTAACCAATTTTTCTGAAGTTATAGCTAACCTTTAGATCCACCACAGTTGAGTGAGAGAGCAGCGAGGACATAATTTGAAATAATAAATTTAGAGGCAGTAAAGATGTAATAAGAATTTAGCTTTGACTATAATTATGGTATTGGACAGTTAAAGAACGATGATTTCTGGTTAGACATGCCGGAGTTAAATTAAATAAACAACCATTGTGTACCTCTTGATAAATTTTGTACTACGTTTATGTACGCAATTCTTGTGAATTTAAAGGATGTCTTTATCAGATGTATTCTAAGTTGGTGAACTCAAGCAAAACGACGAAAATACGCAAAAGGTAATCTACGGTTGCCTACTTTTATGCCGAAATGTCTTGACATTAAAAAGTACGTTGGTTTTTTGGAGCTAATTAGGTACTAGTCCGGTCTCCACTAAATAGTCGAATGAGTGCATCAAAGGTGCAATAAGAGCCCAGTAATTAGATAAAATTAAAACATAAAAATAATAAATTCCTAAATGCCCAATAAGAGTGAATATTTCATATGAGATGAAAAATATGATCTTATTCCCAGCCAAACTCTCTCCATCATAAAAATTAATATAAGTCAACATGTTTTGAAGCAGATTTTAAATTTTTTCTAAAAATGTGAGTAAAAAATATTATCTAAGTCTTAACTGCTCTCAAAAAAAGTAAACTCTTTTTTAACAGAACTTGTAGCTTCCCTAAAATTTTGTAACTTAAGAATTTATCCTTCTAGTAGAACTTTTTGCATTAGAATTTTCATATTTTCATAAGTTTTGAAAACCTTCTTTTTTAGTAAAATTTACTGGGTTAGAATTTTAAAATTAGGAAAAATTTTGAAAACTTTCTATGGTAGGAGTACTCATTTTTGTTCAATAATTTTTTGAAATTACTTTCAGGTATACATTTTCCCCGTTTAATTGATACCAGATATCCTATGAGTGCTGTCTCTCTTTCATTCATTGCTGATAATGTAATCAGATGTAAACACAGTGATTTATTACCTTGAAATGCATGTGTAAGCTACAGATTATTCTTAATCCTGAAAAAAGAGAACTTTTGAATGAAATGTACGCCTTCATGGTGTCTCCATATAAGCCATTGTTAATTTTATTAGTATGCGCAGTCCATTATGTATAGTGTATATAGTCGAAGGGTTTTATAATATAAATTAAATTTGTGATTCTTATCGTTTCAACGGAATTGAATGAATCGTATTGAAAAATCTGTTGCTTAGGTACTTGTTATCGTGGACTCCGCCTACGATCTCATGCGCGCCTGGCGGGCAAGCTGGGAACTTGTCTACTGAAGAAATGTAGGTAGACGAGTTACTGGGCTGAGGAGGTCGCCAACATTCGTCGTTGTGCGACAGGAGTGAACAGAGGTGCGTGAAAGGAGTGTGACGACGATATTTTTATAGTCCCTTGGACGTAAAACCAATCTATTATATAAGTACCAAAACCCGTAGTGTCTCTGCCACTACATGGTAGCAAGAGCATCGGGAGTTTTTATACACGAATCAGATCCTTTCTTATAGAATCTGATCCTAATTAGAAACTCTAAAATTAAAACTCTAATGAATTTTAATTTTTTCCTGGTGCGAAATGGAAACAGATCCTTAAATAGAATCTGTTCTCGAATTTGCCTACTACACTTCCACTCGCAAACAGAATTGATACCTATCATAGGAATTTTTTTTCGAAACTATAAATTAGCTTCGAAGCAATTAAATAAAATAATACGTTTTTTTTATCTTAAAATAAAAAAATGTATCTTTAGCCGAAAGTTGAACTAATAACTCTCAACTAGCAGATGTAAAGTGATCTTAGAAATGATTAAGATCCCTTCCAAATAATAAAAAGAACTAACTTAATAAAGTTTCAAACTTATTAATTAGCCTACGAAAATTTAGCAATCAAACATTATTGTTAAATTATATATTTCTACATACCTAATATATATGGTACCTATACATATGCTTTTCAGGGCAAAAATTGCTTTGAAAACCTAATAGGCAATAGAAATATCTATACCAGTAGATTTTACAAAAAAATCCACTGGCAAAATAATACGTCTCTAAATACCTATATATAAAAAATTATCGAATCAATACATGATTCGATAATTCCATAGGCATTAGAGACGCCCTTTATAAACCAATGTAATAAAAATTCCATCGGCCTAAAAACATTAATATAAGTACAGAAACTCGTAGTGTCTCTGCCACTACATTTTAATCATAGAATTTTCAAAGCCTATCGAGACTTTGAAAAGGTAATTGTGACCCATCATGGGAAAGCTTCATTGCACCCATGGGTCACGCAAAAATTTTTAAAAGTTGACTTAGGACTTTGAAAATAGGTCGAAAATTTTAAAAATTGAACGTGACCCGCGATGATAAAACATCATTGCGCCCACAGGTCACGCCAAAATTTCAAAATAATAAAAATAATATGGAAATATTTTCTAATTTGTACGTTTCACTAAAAATCATATCATGACTCGCGATGATTAACCATCATTGCGCTTAGGGGTCATGCCAAAATTTTCAAAATCAATAAAACACTTTGAAAATAATTTGAGGTTGATAAAAATAAAACGTGACCTACAATCAAAAATCCTCATCACGCTTACGGGTCATGCCAAAATTTTTGAATATCAATTACTAAATAATAAATTCAAAAATTATTCAAAGAAATTTTACCTTTTTTTCTTCGTCTGCATCACCAAATATTTTCGTAATTTGGCAACAACTATCGCGACCCGTGAAGGGGAATCTTCATTTTTCCCACGGGTCATGCCAAAATTTTCAAATTGAAACAAAACTTTGAAAAACAATTAATAATTACAAAAAAAGATCGCAACCCGTGATGGGAAATCTTCATTGCGCCCACGGGTCACGCCAAAATTTTCAAAATTAAACTAAAACTTTGAAAATATTTCAAAACTCTAAAATAAAATACATGTAGCAACGTATTAAAAATTGAAATAAAACACGACCAAGTGAAATAATTTTTAATATTTTCACCTAACAGAAATTAAAATGCAACGTGACGAAACACCGATGGATTCGTCACCGGCACCTCTGCCACCTGCAGACATGCCACCAACTCATTTGGTGGCCCCTGCACCGGAGCCAAACACAACTCCGCCAGCACCGCAAAATACACCGATGTCGTTGGTACTAGCCAATGCTCCACTGGCAAAAATAATTGCCAGTAGACACAGTCTTCATCACGAAGACATCGAAAGGGAGATTGAGGCATCGGCCCAACATAAGGCCGTGGCAGACCCGTCGCAAACATCCTGTGGCGAGTCACACTATAGCATGGGATCCATGCAAGAGGTCGAAGATTGTGAAACCAGAATTGAGATCTATCTGGATTTGATAACAACTGCCGGGTTCTATACAATAGAACTCGACAATATGATCAACAAGCCTGAACTAACCTTAGTCCAGGCCAGAAAACAACTGCCGGTAATCGCTCAAGTAATCGAGCAGCTGATGAATCCACCACCAGGAGTAGACAAAAACAAAATACTCCTGGCAAGGGCGAACATACTCAAATTGCGTGCCAACCAAGAGGAAATTGAAGCAAAATTTCCACTGATGGCACCAGTTATACAGCCGCAACAGCAGCCATCGCCATCACCAATGCCAATTGGTTCCCCACAAAAAATTTATGAGGAACCAACTCCCTCAACATCGGGTCAAGCAGTGCTTGGTGGTGGAGAAACAACAGCGCGTTTGCCTAGTGACGAACGAGCTGAAGAAGTGGAACGTGAAGCTGAGTGCCTGCAATGGGAGCGGTTGGAAAAGCAACGGCTTGAGCATCAATGGCAGGAGCAGCAGCTCAGGAAAAAAGAGCTAGAGGACCTCACCGCTAGAGCTGCTCGCGACCATCTTCAACTAGAGCGAGCTGAGAACGAGATCGAGAGAATCCAGCAAGACCGTTCCGACATGGTAAAACATGTCGAAATGGAATATGGGCTCAATCTGGACCAGTTCTGGGATGAGTTTGTGCGGCCAGCAATCCAAAAAGGTAATCAAAAACTTACTTTATACAACCTGTGCGAATACAAAAAACGTAATCGTACGGATTATTCACAGGACGAGGTACATGAACCAGCACATAAGCGAATATGTGCTTGTTCCATCAACACCACTCCTGTCATACCAATTGTGCCCAAACCGGTTAATAACAATTGCATATCTCCCAATAGAAACGCAGTTGACCAAAACCAATATGATTTGGTAACAGAGTTGGTCCCCAGGCCTATATTAGGGAACAATTTTGAACCACCTGTTAATAAAAATATACCAGAACAAATACCCCGTTGTTGGGAATTGGACCAGAGCACTCACTTGGAAAAAGCAGCTATGAACCTGAAAGCACCCAAATATTATATAGATGATTGGGATGGAACGATTCTTAGCTATCCAGGGTTTATTAGGGGATTTAAAATGTACGTACATCTCCGTACGGACATTGCAGTCCCACAAAAAATTAAATTGCTTCAGCAAGCAATGCCAAAACATGTAGTTCAAAAATGTTCACATTTTGCACCTGATGACGTTGGGTACAAACAACGTCTGCAATTTTTACATGATAGGTTTGGGGACCCAAGTAAGGTCAGAGCGGAAATATGGTACCAAATTACTGAATTTCCGAACACTACAAACGGACTTTCATCCATCCAAGATGGTATGGATGGAATTGCAGTGTTGATTGATCGTTATCGGCAGGTCTCTATGGTAGTAGATGAAGAGCAATTGTTCAACGTCACTGTTAAAAAATTCCCACCGAGATCGTACAGAAATCATCTCAAAAGTAACGAAAGACATGTCTCTCATCTCTTTTCAGCAATCAGGGAATTCAAAAAATTGAGGAAATGTTTGAAAAAAAGCATAACCCCAATTCAAATTCTAGGAGAAATAATCAGGGACAACCTAAAGGCAGTCCAAGATTTATAGCTGCTACCTATTCAAAAGGTAACGATCAATCAAAGGGAAAAGATAAATATAATCCCAACAATTTTAATAAGCGCTCAAACAATAATAAAGGAAACTCATCAAAGTCTCCTAACTGTTCTTCTGTTTCAGCATGTAGAGAACAGAACAAGGATTTGCGGAACGCTCAGGATACTCCTAAAAGTATCCTGAACATGCCAGCCATCCTGTAGAAAACATGCTTGTTCTGCAATGAGAAACACCCAGCATTTCTCTGTTACGACCCTCGCTTCAACACGCTTCCCCAGCGTCAACGCGAGTACCAAGCTAGGAGGTTGTGTACCAAATGCGCAACCTGCCATACAACCACAAGCTGCCTGCAGAAGGTTTTGGCCTGCTGCAAATGGTTCGACTGCCTATCAGTCGAACATCATAGCAACTTGTGTCCAAATGCTCCTTATCCCATCTACAAGGAGCATATGGAGGGCTGGTACAATAAATTGCACCAGCGCAAGGAAGCATTAAGTAAGAAAACATGTGATTTTGATAAAGTCTCAAAACATGATGATTTTGATACTAATAAATCATATATTCAACAGAACGTAACAGATTCTGAAGTGGCAAGGGCCAGGATGCTGACAGAACTTAGCGCAGATCAAAAGGAGTACTTACCAGTGAGCAGTGAGTACTTTTTATCTTTTATTAAACACAAGAAAAGCTCAACTTTTCTTGTATTTCAGTCGTATGCTCGTTCTCAATATCTAAAAGAACCTATCAAAATAACGGGATTTTTTGATTATGGTAGTGTCGACACCTTCATAACTAAGTCTTACGCTTTCACATCCTTAAAACTAAAAGGATATGAAACAGAAATAATAAGACTTAAAGGTGTCGAAAACCAAACTTCAAATATTTTCAAATCAAGCTTAGTGGACTTTGAAATTTTGACACCAAGTGGTATAGTGGTTCAAATAACAGCGAAAACTATAAATAAGATTACGCAAAATTTGAATCAACCAAATTTGTCAGAATTTTATAAAAAATTCCCTGAGTATTTGAAAATAAATTTTTGTAAAACTGATGAGGAGCATATGATTGACCTATTATTAGGTAATGATTATATGTGGTCATTTTTAACAAATATTCATCACATTTCACCAACTCTCACACTAATACAGACTGAGTTTGGACATATGTTAGGAGGGATCATCCCAAATCAAAACGCAGTTGATGAAGTCTTCACACCAGTATTCTTTAATAATCCTCAAGAAATTGAGAATTTATGGAGATTGGATGCCATTGGCATCGAGTCTAATAATCTGGTAGAAGCTCAGGCTGAGGCCGAAGCTTTACAACTCTTCTACAAAAATCTAGAATTGGTAAATAACCGCTACCAAATTAGGTGGTTATATAAAAATTATCCTCCACCATTGGCGGATAATTACAATCTATCCTTCAGAAGACTCGAACATCAACTGCCTAAACTACAAAAAATGTCCAAATTCTTCAAAAGATATGATGAGTACTTTAACTTACTAATTGAGTTAGAGATAATAGAGAGAGTAGATCTAAAATCAAAACCTGAGCTAATTCATTATTTACCTCACAAAGGGATTTTAGATCTAACAAAAAGCACACCGCTCAGGGTAGTTTTTGATGGGTCAGCAAAAACAAAACAGTCAAAACATTCCATTAATGACTGTATGTTTAAAGGAGCTAATCTGTTGCCAGATTTGCTTCAAATACTTTTGTCTTTTTGTAAAGACAAATTTGCCATTATTGCCGACATCAAAAAAGCCTTTCACCAAATAGGACTGCATCCTGATGATTGGGATGTAACAAGGTTTTTATGGGTTAAAGATCCATCAAAACCATTAACAAAGGATAACATAATAACATTTCGGTTTCAACGCGTACCCTTTGGAATTGTAACAGCACCATTTTTATTGGTGGCAGTATTGTTACACCACTTCCAACAGGTGAACCCAGAATTCTATAAAAAAACATGCAAATAACATTTACGTTGACAATTTAGTAACATCATTGCCTACTTACAAAGACGCTTTACAATTGCATAATCAGGCTGACAAGTTAATTAAAGACATCTCAATGGCGTTGTCACAATGGGGAACAAATTGTATCCCATTACGAAATGACTTTGCACCTGAACATACACTTACAAAGCCTCAAATAAAAGTACTTGGACTTTCTTGGGACATGGATAAAGATATTATCTTTATTAGTCCACCAAAATTAAAAGACCAAGTACCAAACTGGTCAAAGAGACTGTTCCTAAGAGCAGTTTTACAATTTTTTGACCCTCACGGTTGGTTTGCCCCAGCATTTATACCTTCCAGAGTTTTCATAAAACAACTCTGGAATGAAAATTAGAAATAGGATGAGTCTTTACCTCTGACGCTACAACCAATAGCAACAGAGCTACTAAAAGACTTAACTCAGTGCACAAGTTACTGCCTACCAAGACAAATTTATTCGGGTACTTATAACCCGAATGAATGTCAACAACATATATTTGTAGATGCCTCAAAAACTGCCTTCTCCATGGTTGCGTTCTTACGCTTCCACAATGAAGAAAGTGGTACAACAAAAGACAGATCTTTCAAAAACAATACCCTACACAAGTTTCATACACGAACCACTGAATACACCATTCAACATCAATATAGACAAATTTAACACACTAATAAGTCTAAAAAGAATTTTCTACCGTTGCATAAACGCACTTAGAAAATTATCACGAAAACGACTTGCCAGAAACAGGTCGGTTTCAACGTGGGTTTTAATCCCTAATAACTACCAATTTGCATTACTATGCTTCATCTACGAAGATCAGAAAAAATACTTCTCTGAAATCTTTAATAAACTTATGTCACATAATGCACCCGAATATGTGACATACAAAAAATTTTACATAACAATTGACAAATCAGGGCTGTTAAGGTTAAGGAACTATATTCCTGTAACACCATTTACTGAAGATACTCTATCTCCAGTAATGTTACACCCAAAATCACACCTAACAAAATTAATACTATTAAATGTACATACATTAAATAGTCATACAGGCATTAAGTTTACAATAGCAGCCTTCTGCCGAACTTACTTCGTACCAAGGGCAATGAGAATACTTCCAAAAGTATTAAAAAATTCATGCGTAATGTGCAAAAAGTCAAACAAAAGGCCTTTTGCACAACCAACACATTCTGAAATGCCAGATTTCAGATTGGTACCTTTCACTCATCCTTTCACCTACACAGGTGTGGATGTTTTCGGTTCATACTCGGTATTTGACGAATACCTACCAAAAAAGAAAAAGGCTTTGGCAACTCCAACAACACCAACTTACAAAAAGTGGGTGTTAATCTTTACCTGTCTATCAACAAGAGCAGTGTACTTCTTATCAGTCTCATCATTAACAACAAAAGAAATGTGGATGGCGTTCCAAACGTTCTTTGCAGACCATGGAACACCAAAGGCAATACTGTCTGACAATGCCGCCCAGTTTAGGTTAGTGGCAACCCACTTACCCCAATTCTGGGAAGCAATAACATCAGACAGTACTATAAGCGACAGGTTACAACAAAAAGGAATAACCTGGCACATCACTCCACACAAGGCTCCGTGGTATGGTGCATCTTATGAAAGACTAATTGGAGTCTTCAAACAAGCATTTGAAAGTGTAATGGGTCCACACCCTCATCATCGCTTTAACTTTCAAGCAGTGCTTAAAAACATATAAGTGATGATGAATGAAAGACCTCTGTGCCCTGCAGCAGATGAAGCTGAGCAAGTGACTCTAACACCTGCACACTTCATGCATGCAAATTTCCAAAATTTTACATTGGACCTAGACAAACCTTTAGATGAAACTACCATAACAGCCAAAAATTTACAAGGTTTATGGAAAACTGATAAAATAAACCTTACCAAGCTTTGGGCAGCTTGGAAAGGACTCTACCTCCCATATTTGAGAGACAGAGTTCCAAAAGGTGTAAACAATGCTTACCGAATGGTAAGTTTCCAACCAAAAATTGGAGACATAGTCCACATGTTGGACATTATGACAAAACCAGGAATCTACAAAATAGCCACTGTAGTAAACCTGATGACATCACGTGATGGCCAAGTACGCCATGCTGACGTCAGATTGCCCAGCTCTAAAATAGTGAGCCAGCCAATAAAGTTCCTAGCACCTTTGGAACTAAGAACTGATACAGAAGTTAGCCCAAACATAGACTAACTTCTATCCGAACTTGATCTGTAAATACACTTCATACACACAACCACTACTACAAACACCAATGCTTTGTGGCAACATTGGAGTTTAGCTATCTTTGAAGACATGGCAAGTCAACCTTGTCAAATGCTTACTTTATCGTCCGGCTACCTACGAGGAAAGCGGATAAAGGTGATAGCGGATCGCGATCCACACTAAATAGAATTGTGATAACTTTGTCAACTATCACAATTTTAAATAAAAAATTGCTAACTTAATACATTTTCTTCCTTACAGTGAAACTCCTACAAAGAGCTGAACCTGTCAACATCCATCCCTCAGAGAAGCGTCCGGCAATTTGACGGCCCACAAATCACAGTTGAGAGCCAATAATTGACTCTCAACTGGAAGAAAATCATGATACATAAATTTTTTTCTTCATACAAAGATTTGTGGACTTTGTAAATATTGTAAATATTTATTCAGTAGTTTATAAGTAAAATTTGTTCTGTTTTTTTATACTTTTATAATAAACAACATGTATGTACTTGTGTGTGTATGATACTTATTCTGCTTTTTTACAGATCTATAGGGCAGCAAGTCTTGGAAGACTGGCCATGGACACCGCCCCTAGTATCGTGGGCTCCGCCTACGATCTCATGCGCACCTGGCAGGCGAGCTGGGAACTCGTCTACTGAAGAAATGTAGGTAGACGAGTTACTGGGCTGAGGAGGTCGCCAACATTCGTCGTTGCGCGACAGGAGTGAACAGAGGTGCGTGAAAGGAGTGTGACGACAATATTTTTATAGTTTCTTGGACGTAAAACCAATCTATTATATAAGTACCAAAACCGTAGTGTCTCTGCCACTACACTTGTGTGTAGATACTTGATGCTGATCATGTTTGCTAAGTGCAGTATTTGTAACGATGTATTTACAGGTGTTCTTCCAGAAGTAATTCATTCTACACGTTGTGGACATCTCTACCATTATGCTTGTCTGACTGACTGGCTGCTCAGGTGAATTCTATAAAATATGATTTCCTACTCACCAGTAAAATAAGTTGTCCAGCAATTTTACCGCATGTGTATTGTAGCTCATTTGTATAGGTATATGTTATTATTGTTTTTCTGTCCTCAATACCTACGATAGAAAATAACATTGACAGGTCGCAAACATGCCCACAATGTCGATCGAGTGTTACCGAAAATACGACCTTCAGGTTATACTTTCCAGTTACCGGTAGCCCTACTGTGGATGCTGGAGGTTTGGAGACCGAGTTGGAAAACGTGAAGCTCAAACTATCAATGCAGAATGCGAAGATTATAGAACTAGTTAAATTCGGGAATATCGCGAGAAGTCAAAAGCATGATGTAAGGTAATTTGAACATATCAAAAATATATTGTCCAGCGTTAAATGGGTAGGTGTACCTGCGTAGTTTTTTCTATGGCTTATTATATAACTTTTTGTGTGTTCTTAGAAAGGAAATAAAGCAACGAGAGAAAGAAATAAAAAATAATAAAATTGTCGTTTCTACTCTTAAAAGGAAAATAAACCGTTAAAAATCTAAAATAATATCGGTTAAACGTCAAGCTGCAGAATTAGCTTCGAAGTTGAAAAAATATGGAAGATATAAATGCGGTTATAATTATTATAAATACCTTTGCCTATACTTAACATGATTATGCATCTATTCTCAGGACGTTTTCCCTTCCCAATTCGTTATTATGTAGGATTTCGAAGAGAATCTGCATATTAAAATTTATCTGGTATTAACGGCCAGGGTCGGAGGTAGGTTTGTTTTTCGTTTCATGACACTAAGAAACTTTTGGCACTCTTTAGTTGAAATTCATATGCCTACAGTATAAACAGGATCTCTGTGGAAACACCTTGGAAACTTGAGATATCGATATAACCGGTCAAGAAAAAAATGTTATGTACCAATAGTTGCATAACTTCACTTTGTAGGCAAATGCACCAGCCGAAGTTTAAAGGTAAGTAAAAACAAAATTTCAAAAAAATTACCAGAAAAAAATTTTAAAGAAAATATTCCAGCTTAACTTTTTACAAAAAACAAAAAAAGTTATTTACATTTGTTGTCTATCTTTAATACTGAAGGAGCTGTAGAGTCTTCTATGACCAGGTTTTTCATATAAGTCTCGCCTAGTTTGTGATTGCTGTCCTACTGTAGGCAGGATTTTTCAAAGAATAGTCGTAGCCAATAAATGCAGCCAACCTCTAAAGGTTAAAAATAAAGGGATTTTCCTTCATTATTTTTTTTTTTTGATTTTCTTTTACTTTTTAAATCAAAATTTACCTTCAACAGTTACACAATTATAACCTACCTAAACTGAGAAGGAAAAATTGGGGGTTAAGAATGAGAATGGACCAGGTGGGATTATTGTATAAAAAATCTTGTAAAATTTAAATTTGAGACTGAAGCCCCTCCTTAGAAAAATTTCCTATCTCCACCTATGCCAGCACCCTATGTACCAGCATTTTGGATGTCACGCGTGCCTATTGATGGTACCTATAACTTATTAATTTATAGGTCCATTCAGTATACTTCTATTAATCAAATGTAATTTTCGGTTTTCAGTGAAACAGAACAATACAAGAAAAAAAATGAGTTCCTGCAAACACTATTACGAAAGACTGAAAAAGAATTATCCTCTATTCGAGGATTGCATTCCGTCGTAAGCAGAGCTGTTGAGTGAGTGAATTATCGCGATCTGCGAAAATTGTTGAAGCGTAATAAATTATAAATTCACCCCAATTGTGATGATTTTAACTATACCATATAGGCAATTCGAATCACCAAATTTATTCGATGAATCCGCTATCGCGGGCGGTAACCAAAATTCAGTCCCCAAAGTGGAGAAAACGTCATCGATTAATAAGCGCTCCTTCGGCACAGATAATGATGATATTCTGGTAAGCTTAGAATTGTGATCTAAATAAATAAATTTCTATTTTATTTAACATTATTAACAAATTATGAGGTCGATTTGAATGTCAGCCCTGTCAGAGTGTCTGTTCCATGTGTGTAAGTGAGGTACCTACTTTTTCATCCGATTCAAACGAATTCAGTCGTAAAATAGAGATGAAAAATATTGAAAAATTTCGATATCGATATTCAAAAATTATCGAAATTTTCGATAATGTCCTGTTTTCATTACTTTAGCTTAAACACACCATGGATCTAACTAAAGGGTTTTTTGCATTGGGGCAAAGGAATTTCGTAGGTGCGCCTTCAAACCCTCGCGCCAACTTTTAAAAATTCAAATTTGAGTATACAAATATCTGGATTTTAAGTCGTCATCATAGATTTCAAAAAAGCTAGAAGCAACTCCATTCGAATAAATAGGTATTCAAGAAGTAGAAGATTAGATGCTAAAATGTTAATACCTAATAGATCATAATTGATGATTGTATTAAATTTTGTAATTGTTGGCCTGAAAATACACAGTTCAAAATTATTACCTCTTTCAAAATTGAAACACAAATTCACTTCAAAGAAGTACAGTCCGATCGATCAGCTCCATTAATAATTAGTAGAATATTACAACAAGTTATATTAAATATTTTTTCCAAATTTCGTAGGTATTTGTTTCAATCTAACCATTTTCTAGCCAAAATAAAAACAAATATAGTTGTAGGTACTGGAAGTACCGTCCAGCTGATCAACACCAAAATTGACAAAATGTTACAATAAGTTATTTTGAATATTGGTTCCAAATTTGTTACTTTTGATTTAGAATTAAGTATTTTATAGCAAAAATAAAAACAAAAATAGCAATACTGGAAGTACCGTCTGGTCGATCCGCACAAAAATCAATAGGTCAGGTTCTTCGTTTAGTGCTATAATGTTCGTTCCAAATTTCATGACTATTGAACAAAAATTTCGTCCTGTACCATAGTAACAAGCGGAGCTGTAGCGACGATATGGCAGAATGGATAACTGTCTAGTGCGGCAAAATTTTAATGTGAAAAAAATAAGAAAAGTAGAGAGCATAACTTTACTAGAAAATCCAGTTTGCCAATTCATCTACACTTCAAACTCCCAAGTGTAATACTGTAGGTAATGAAAACAGAGTACCTCATTTCGCATAATTGTGAGAAAAATTATAGTTTTCTCAGAACTGCGATAAAACCTCTTTTCCAGGAATTTTTTCTTTTCCAGTTTTCTTTGGAACTACTACACCAATAGGCACCAAACTACAACCAGACCTGGTTCTATAGAAGACTGCCTTTCCTGAAAATTTCAGCCCTATCCTTTTGCTGGTAATTTTTTTCAAAACGAGATCAAATAATTTTAACTCTAGTAACTTGTTTTTTCCCAGTTTTCTTGGAAACTATACTAAACTAATAGGTACCTACACGAATCTTCTATTATACTTGCACCTATACCTATAATAATGATAATCTTTCACGAAAATTTCAGCCTCATCTTTTACGTTTATTTTTCTAAAAATCTTAGAAAAACCACTTTTCCATGAATTTTATATTCTTCATTTTTCTCAGAAACTATCGAATGAATAGGCAGAAAACCCCTATTAGAGCTAGGCTCTTTATAGGTACTGTTTTTTTTTTGAAGATTTTACTCCTGCTTCTATCGTAATTTTTTCAAAACTGTAAACACAACATTTTCTCCAGCAATTTTTCCTTTCCAATTTTCTCTAAAACTAATCAACTAATAGACAGCAAACTTCTGTCACACTGGCGCCTATACGAGGAAAATTTTTAATGAAAACTTCAGTCTAGTCTCTTTTGTCATTCCTCAAAATCCTGGAAAAACCACTTTTCTATAAATTGTTTGTTTCCTAACTTTTTCCAAAGCTACTGAAACAATAAGCATTAAACCTCTTCCAGACTTATTCTAATACTATAAGAACTGTCTTTAGTGAAAATTTCAGTCTCATCTATTTGATGATTTTCTCTAAACTGTGAACGCAAAATATTCTCCAGCAAATTTTTCTTTTCCATTTTTCTCCAAACTACTGAACCAATAAACACGAAATTCATACATCAGATCTGGTCCCATATAAAGAATATTTTTCATGAAAATTTCAGTCTTATCACTTTTGTAGTTTTCTCCAAACAGTAAACCCAAAATTTTAGTCGATACAATATACTGATTAGTAGATACACTAAAAAAAAAACCTCAAGATGGGAAAATGGTACCAATTATTTTATTTTCTCATGAAACCGATAATTTTCATCATTCCCACACCTAACCCGTTTTTTGAGCTAAATTTTAATACCTCGTTGGCAAGCAAATTGGATAAAAATCGACAAAAAATAGTGCCGATGGGTTGTGTAAGGCGCACTATTTTAGAGGCGTTCAAAAGATACTTCACTCAAGGCGGCAGAATAGCTTTGGACGGCCCTGGTAACAAGAAATTTATATTTTTAGTGCCAAAATTTTCCTTGGGTTATGAAACGAAAAGAGAATCTGACCCAACCCACAGATCGTTTCATGAGATCGGAAATTAGTATTAAGTAGATTTTCAAAGAAAACCAACTTAAAAATTATAACATCATACCTACATGTTGATGAGAAAATAGTTTATTGGCATGTCACCCACTTTTGATTTGGTTCCCTTTTTTTTTCGTCTTTTCGCCCCTTTTTTCTAATTTTTTTGGTTGGGCAAAAGCCCTCGCTTACCCAACCGTCGTTGCGCCCATAACATACACACAAAAAATAAGGAATTAAAAAGACTCATAAAAAAAAAAAACTAAAAACAAGTTATTTGGTAGTTAAATAAAGAGAGAGAAAAAAAGTTCAACAGTTCCAAAATTTAGTTATTAAACAAACTATCGAGGAAAAACTACAGAAAAAAATATCTTTATCGATTGTATCGATATATAGGTAGTATTCGATATTGTGCTACATCTAATGTAAAATGTTATTGGTTAAATAGAACTGATATTATTGCCTACATATAGGTTCCCTGTGTTTACACGCGGTATTTTGATGGTTTGGTACATCGTAATCTTATAGGAGAAGAGCCTCATGATCATAAATTTCCGGCTAAACGTTTGAGAAATCAGTTCTAAAAGTAATTCTCAAAGTAAGGATAGATACACTTTTATTTTGTTCTAATAAACCTCAAAATTTTTTCCACGTAATAAATACCGTACCTATTTGTGTATGGTTTTTTATATTCTCTTATTATTGTCAACTAATCAATTGATTTATTTAATGATGTGCATTCGTACGAAAGTATTTTGTGTTGAGTTCCTACATGTCTTTCAAATATTAATTTTTATACACTGTGAAGCGAGAAAAGGTCTTGAAAAAATGTTTAATCGTAGCATAAAAACCAACAAATCTTAAAACTAAGGGAGAAAAAAAATTGTCAATTCAATACCTATCCTATTAGATAATTCTTTTGATGTGGAATAAAGGTATTACATTCAACTTATTACTTAATTTAAACTGCTTTTTATTTATTTTGAGTTAGTTTGATCATGGTAGTTATTCCAGTAATATTTTACTTCGTTTAAATCGATTCAGCAAGTTCAGCAAACTTGATCGATGTTAATGATTATACAAATATTTACGACATATTCTGAAAATCAAAAAAACATTATTTAATTGAGTTGAGAAAAACATGCACAACACCAGAAAAAACATTCCTAATGCGTACATCAGAAAACATGACAAATACATCATTCCACCATTTATGCCATTTACCTAAAACTTGATGTGCTGTAAACCGAGGTGACTTTGCATGAATTTTGCCCATTTTCCAACTTTACCCACCTTTATATAAAATCTGCTGTAATTATGGGAAAAGTGATGGTTGTTAAATACGGGTGAGATACTTGATAAACGATCCAAATGAAAAATTGATTATTGGTTGTGGAATACCTTGTCGTGAGAGATATTCTCACCAGAAGGAAATTCTACAGAATTTAAGCGTGTTCAGCCTCTTCATACATAAGTACGGGTAAGCCAAAACTAAGGCAAACACTGGCAATTTTAGAGCCGGTTCGGGTGGTTTATATACGGCTTATTTGCATGCACACAAACACACGTACAAAAGATAATACGTACGTTGGTGAGAACGGCCAGGTCGCATCATCCCCTATCGAGATAAGAGATGGCTGGCCGGTTCGTGTACGAATCGTGACATCATCTTATTGTGTCACGATTTGGTACTCGTACATTACCTGCAAGTACATACAGGTAATTACGATTGAACGTATTTTGTATATTTAACGTCACAAGGACAATTGTTTGCCTGCCCTTTGGGGGCGGCAACTGTCGTTGAGGGGTCAAGGCCCCTATACCTCATATGGGAGAGTTCCCACAGCTACTCCCCCCCAGTTTTTGCGCTGCAAAAATGATCAAAATGCGCAAGGCCTGGGGGGACGTGCGAGTTTAACGCCGTTTTTGATTGGCCTCCCACTTTGCCAGTGCGCTACCTACTGCAGCCCCGACACACTCGTAAGATTCCTTACGAGCCTGGGCTCAGGCCAAGTAGTTTGCCCGGCTGTCCTCTCCCCTACGCCTTGGTGGTTGGTTTTTGGTGAAGGCGTAGGGATGACAATGGGAGTGAGGGGGCAGCGGACGTTTAAACTGAGGCTGCCTGAGCATCAGGGAGTTTGAATTCCCCGCTGCCAAGGCAACCATCTTCGCCTTTTCATTGGCTGCCCTCTCCGCTGTAAACAGGAACCTCATTGGTTCCCTGGTCTCCGTTGGCTTCGGCTCCGGTATCGGTGGTTCCATTGTCGGAGTCGGTTCCAGTGGAGTCTGGGGAGGAGAGATGATGGGTGGAAGTGGAGTTGTCATTTCCACGAGAACACTCTCCACGGCTGGTGCTGTGTCCATCAGGAGTTCCTCCTCAATTCGATCAAGTTCCGACTTCTGATCCGGAATTTGCCAGTGTTCTTGGCAACTTCCGGAACTTTTGGGTTCTTGGTCGTGTTGAGGAAGATTCGGGTTGGTAGCGACATTGGAATAGGTGTAAAGGAAAACAAGAAGTTCTGAAGTGGGTGAATTTACTGCTATTTTCGATTAACCATTAAAGTTCCGTTTCATTATTTTCATTTCTTCTTATCAGCATGTAGAGGGGATAGCGCTTAAAATTCTCGGCCATATGCAAGTTTTCCGGTTAAGTTCTGATTGGTTTAAACAAAGTTATGCCTGAAATAAACTCATAGAATATTTTATTCGAATTTTATTACAAAGGAATCTCTGTTTGTGATGTCACAATGTTGAGATTATCTTTGTATTTAACGGTAAACGCACGTTGCGATGTTTATTTCCGTATCGCACGTGGATTTGTTTATTCCTGTCGTTTTCTTTTTGTTGGCATTCCTCGTTTGCTTATCTCCGGAGTTTCTTTTGTCTCACGGAGTTCCAATTTTTGTCGCATATTTTTTAGCGGGTTTCAACTTATGTAGCAGATATTACTTTTTCAGGAGGAAATTTTATTTTCTTCGTATTAATCTCTCAGACATGCGAGAAGGGTTGGAATTTTTGCATTTTTTACTGCCTAGGGGCCTGCCTCTTTTTTGTGGGCAAATGGGGGCCTTGGGATCGAATGTTTTGGTAATAACATCGTCCAAAAACTTCACAGACTTTTTTATTTTTGGTGTTTTCTTTAATTGTGAATTTTTATTTTCACATTTTTCGACATATTCTTCTATGTTTATTGGTGAATCCGTCTGGATATTTTCTGTTTTCTCTTGGTATACTTTCTATTCTTTTGTCATTGCATACCATGTATGCAGGCTTCAATCTGTCAATTGAAATTGTTCTAGGTTTGCCTGCAATGAGTATCACAAAGTTTTTCTTATCTCGTGATACTACTTTGTAAGGACAGGCGTATGGTTTCTCCAGAGCAGATCTCATTTTTTTGTCTCTAACAAATAGGTGTGAAGTATTGGCCAAGTGTTTTGAGGCGTAAATCTTGGGCTGGCCATGGAGAGCTGCCTGTTCAAGAAAATTGTTGGCATCATTTCTTATATTCTGTACCATAATTTCGGGGCTAACTTCCTTCAATTTTGTGAAGAAGTCCCCTGGAAGGCGTAGCTCTTCGCCAAATGCTAATTGCGCTGCAGAGTGACCTGTATCCGTTCGTAGGGCAGATCGAAGTCCTAAGAGGATGGTAGGGAGTACATCTACCCATCTCTTGGTATCATGAGACATGATAGAGGCTTTGAGAGCTCTATGCCATCTCTCGATTTTGCCATTGGCTTGAGGATGGTAAGCTGTGGTATGACTGTGTTGAACACCAAGCTTACTGGACAGCTCTTTAAAGAGCGAGCACTCAAATTGGCGACCTTGGTCTGTAATTATGACTTCTGGTACGCCATACCTCGCAATCCAGGTATCGTATAACCTTGCAGCCACTGTAGGAGCTGACATCTCATGTAGAGGGATTGCTTCTGGCCATTGTGTTGCCCTGTCTATTATCGTTAACAGGTATCTGTGTCCTTGAGATGGTGGCAATGGGCCTACCAAGTCCATGTGTACAGTTTTAAACCGCTCTGTTTGTTTGAAGGATTTGAGGGGCGAGCGAGTGTGTCTTCCTACTTTGGATTCTTGACAGTTCAGGCAACTGCGAGCCCATTTGTTGCAGTCAGACTTCATTCATGGCCATACAAACCTTGCCAAAATTAAATTAGCACTACATTTTGGCCCAGCATATGACAGATTATGTACACTGTTGAAAACCAACCTGCGATATTTTACCGGTAGAAATGGCCTATTCTTACCTGTACTGATGTCACATGTTAATAAAACATCAGTACCGGGAATTTTTCGCTGTCTCAATTTGAGAGTAGTATCATCATTCGATAACAACTCTTGCAATTCTGCATCCTTAAGTTGTGCTTTAGCTATTTCAGCATAAGGTAATTGGACAGGAGCCGAGATAGCTTCGATTCTACTCAAGGCATCAGCTGGAGTGTTAAGTTCTCCACTTATATACTGAATGTCGGTAGTCAATTGACCAATGTAGTCTAATTGTCTTGCTCTTCTCGGCAATGCCGGTTCTGCTTTTTGTGTGAAGGCATATGTTAGGGGTTTATGGTCAGTATACACAGAAAAAGGTGCCTGAAATGCTTCAACGCAGCAAAAATTCCGAGCAATTCCCTATTGTTTGTGCTATAGTTCTTTTCTGTTTTTGAGAGCTTCCTCGAGAAGAAAGCTAGCGGTAACTTCTTGTTGTCTTTATCAAGTTGGTACAGGGTTGCACCAATAGCAAAATCAGATGCATCGGTACTCACGCATAACCGCAGACTTTTGTCTGGATGAGCCAATAGAGTTGCATTTGCCAGTGTATCTTTGATTTTCTCAAAGGCCTGTTCGGCTTCTTCATTCCATTCGAGTGGAGTCTTATCTTTCTTTTTACTTGTCTTAATTAGTGCAAACAGCTTACTTTGTTCGGCTACTGCATTCTTCATGCAACATCTATAGAAGTTCACCTTCCCCAAGAAACGCCTAAGTTCAGCGACATTTGAGGGCTTCGGGAAGTTCAATATTGGCTCTACTTTGGTCTTCAATGGGGAAATGCCTTCGGTCGAAACTTTGTAGCCGAGGAAGTCAATTTCGGTCTATGCATATAAGCTTTTGCCTACGTTGATAGTAAGCCCGGCAGCGTGTATACGCTGTATGACGGCTCTTACATTCTCCTCGTGCTGTTGCTCACTGCCTTCAGAGCAAATGCAAATATCATCCAAGTATGCATATGCTAACGGCAATCCCCTAAACAGTCCATTGATAAATCTTTGGAAAGTTTGTGCTGAGTTGCGAAGTCCAAACAGCATTCGAAGGTATTTGAATAGTCCAAAGGTGGTTATAACCTCTGTCTTTGGTACGTCCTGGTCAGCCATAAGAATTTGGTGGAATGCCCAGTTGATGTCTATTTTGGTGAACATCGTTTTACCCTTCATATTCGCATTGAAGTCCATTATATTGGGGACTGGGTAGCAATCAGGAACTGTTTCTGTAGTCTCCAACAATTCGCCACTCTCCACTTGCTTTTTTGGTCATGTGGATAGGGGAGCTCCATGAGCTTTTTGAGGGGTGACATACGCCCTCCTCGATGATGTGATGGAAGTACTCTCGTGCCACTTTGATTTTGTCAGGCAGTAACCTTCGTGCTCTAGCATGGCAAGGTGGTCCTTTGGTACAGCTGGATATATTTGTGTCCAGTCTGTAAGCTAGCATTTTGCCATCCACACAATGTTTAGATTCACTATCGATCAATTTGCCATTTTTGTGGTCAATGATCAGGCCAAAATGTGCAAGGAAATCTGCACCCAGGATCTGGTTTGGAACATCTGCAACTGTGAAGGACCACGTCATGATTTTCTTGAGTCCGATGTCAACTTTGCTAGTTTCAAGTCCGTAAGCTGGAAGGTTTTGACCATTCACAGTATGGAGATAGTATTTTGGAAGGAGTACTTTTTAGGTTTTGTTGACTGGCAATATACTCAGGTCTGCTCCCGAGTCAATTAAGTACCTTCTCCTGTTTGTCCTGTCCTTAATGAACAGGCAGCATGAGTATTTTTCTGAGGGGTCTTTGGCCGCATAGAAGGCCCCTTGTTCTAGTTTGACGCCTCCTTGGTATAGGATTTGCCCCACCATTTGCATCTGTTGTTACATTTGGTGGCCTCTGCGCCAAACCGGTTGATGTCCAGAATGTGGCGGATTATCTGTGGGGGCATGCCTCCACAGATGTGTAGATACCGCTGGTTCAGGGTTATATTCTTCATCTTGAACCTGCCTTCTAATAGTGTCAACCATAAGTCTACCTCATTGGGCAGAAATTCCAGGATCTCTATCCTCCGTCTGTAGAAGTTGGGGTTCTGTCCTGGCTGCAATTGCAAAAGTTGCATAATCTGTGCCAAGACTTCAGGCGTCAGCTGTGGCTGAGCACTACCTCCCTGCGATGGTTGTGGTTTTTCATTTCCATTTGGTGGTGGGACCATTGCTATGTCTTTCTGATGACAAGCGTATTCCACATAACTACTTCCTTCCTTGCTGGTCCAAAAAACTGGCTCCTGTGTTTGTAGGACAGGTGTTTTTGGGTCTGAACTTTGGCTTAAAGTTCGACCACTTCTCAACGTTTTTACTGCTAATTGATCTTTATTTATTGCAGCTCCCAGTCGTGCTAATTCTGGGTGTTGAGGGGCTTCTTCCTTATTTGGTAAATTCTTAGAGTGTCGAGTCAAAGTCGGGGAGTTGGGGGATGAGTCCAACCTTCTTCCTCCAGGTCTACTGTCTGGTTTCTCCTTGTTTATATATTTTAAGGAGAGGGATATAAATTCCCACTTCAGTAGACTCTACTTCAACGACCTAAAAGGTGTCTTAGTCTGCAAAAAAAAAATTTTGTATTTGCCAAGCAAGTGAGTATCTCGCCAGCGCACCCCGCCAAATTTTTGTAAAAACGCAACGCGCCTAAGGACACCTCACGACGTAGCCAAATATCACGTCGGGGTCACCACTGTGGAATACCTTGTTGTGGGAGATATTCTCACCAGAAGGAAATTCTATAGAATTTAAGCGTGTTCAGCCACTTTGTACATAAGTACGGGTAAGCCAAAACCAAGGCGAACACTGGCAATTTTAGAGCCGGTTTGGGTGGTTTATATACGGCTTATTTGCACGCACACAAACACACGTACGTAAGATAATACGTACGCTGGTAAGAACAGCCAGGTCGCATCATCCCCTATCGAGATAAGAGATGGCTGGCCGGTTCGTGTACGAATTGTGACATCATCTTATTGTGTCACAATTCGGTACTCATACATTACCTGCAAGTACATATAGGTAATTACGATCGAACGTATTTTGTGTATTTAACGTCACAAGGACGATTGTTTGCCTGCCCTTTGGGGCAGCGACTGTCGTTGAGGGGTCCGAACCCCTATACCTCATATGGGAGGGTCCCCACGTTGGTATCTATATCTATATATGTGGAGACTGCACAAATATGTATGTCATCATCCTTATCAAGTGCACTGCACTCTAAAAACATGTATACACATTGTTTGTTCGTTGTTCTTACTTGCACTCACAGGCAAGTAAGATACAATATTTGGTCGATGATAATTTAATAGATAAAGATCTGGTGATGTCTCAGACCAGTATATAAACGTATTATGTCATTTCTTATCCATTGTCATAACAATGAATAAGAAATGACACTTTCTATAACACATATACATAAATATTTATATGTACACATGTGTGTCTGTGTGCGTGTGCCAATTTCCTTTTATAAACTGACAAAACTGGCTACAAATGAGTGTTTACCCAGGTTTTGGCTTACCCATATGTATGTACATATGAAGTGGCAGAACACACAAATAATCTGTTAATTACCTTATTGTGTGAATATTCTTTCACTACAAGGTATTCCACTATATTTAGTATTTTTAATTTATTTTTGAAAAAATTGACAATCACCTGCGCCCGGGTCACTTTGCCAATATACAATTTTTCATTAAAAAAAAAACAGCTTTTTGATGAACTGATCAAATTTAATTTTTTTTAAGCAATCATAAGCACCAACTAGAGTGTTTTCCCCAACTCCTACCCCTACAAAACATCCGTCTATGTCAGTGATAATAAATAAAACACTAATTAATGTAGAAATTCAAAATAATATATTGTATTACTATAATCGCCATATTTTTTCCTCCCAAGTTGTCTAAGATAAATGTAAGGTATAGTGACATCATAAAAACTTCATTAATTGAATAAATTAGAAAAAAAAAAAAACTAGGTAGCTGTTATCATACATTAGAATGAAACGAAAAATGCTCCGGCAAAGTCACCCCCGTCAGTTTAACTAAATTTTTTTCATATACCTAATACAAAGCTATGTAGGTATGCGATACATCATTTGAAAGGGGATATAAATAGCTTTCAATTAATTAGAAAACAATTTTCCACAGATCAAATCTTCATACACTAATACACAGTCGAAGCCGCTTAATGATATTCCGGTTAAGGGAGACAGCCGCTTATATTATAGAAAACTAAAAGAACAAAATCAAACCTATCTTTACAGTGAGTTTTATGTCCACTTAAATGATACAGAAAACCGGTTAAGAGAGACAATAAAAATATTACGAATGGCTTCTTATCTATTGAAGTATTGTTAAATTTTCATGTTATATTACGCCCGTGCCTCTTTGTATTGATAACCTACTACCTATCAAGTTATATATCAATTCAGTATCTTTCAAAAAGCAGTTAAGTGCGGTTGTAATTTTGTTTTAAATTTTTATACACCAGTCAAAAAACAATTTCGCGTAAAGCTTTGGCTTTAAAAGATAAAATTGCCATTTTGAACAAAATTAAAAGTGAACCACCCAACACCACAGTTCGTGAACTTGCAAAAATCGCTGGGGTTTCTAAAGATACGACTTCCCATTTAAAAGCCACTGAAGTGAACTTGCGTGATGAATGGCGATGTGCAGAAAAAATAGAGAATTTTTTCAATGGATGAGCATACGACTATAATTTACAATGTTCGAATAAGTACATATTTTTCCATATTTTTCATAATTTTTTTCCCCTTTGCTTTATAGATACAACAGGTTAGCAAAAACAAAATGGCTTGGCCCAACCTATATCTATTAAGCGGCTTCGACTGTACCTAATTTTACATCCTACTATTTTTCAGATATTTATCACTTCCATGTTTTGTTTATAAGATTGTTCATAGAAACTGTAAAAATAAAGATAGAGGCCTCATTTTAATTTTACAATGTATATTAGACCTTCCTTAATCATTCTATGTCATTTTCATTGTTATCAACCATCTTGATGTGGAAATCTTTGCACTAAACCAAGATAACAACAGAATTGGCAGTCACCTCCCTGATACAAAGTCACCCCGGTTTACAGTAAAGATATTAATCGACGTGAAGCCTAAATATACCCATTCTGCCTCTTAAGTAGAATACGTCCATGCTTTACACCTTGCTTAAGGGGATAATAGGCATAAAGCAAGGTGAAAAATTAATGGAATAACTCTCCTGATAACATCAAAGAATGCAAGAGAGTATGATTGATTTTACCCACTTACTTGATCTTTTCAATATTACGATGTAATCGTGAAATTGAGTTTCTTATACTTACTTTTTATTAGCTCAAATTGTTGATCGTTGAAGAGGAATTGTTTCTTCTTGTTCACAACTGTGTATCCACTTTTTGGAACAACCCCCTAAAAAAAATCACTAGATCAGTCGTAGAATACGTACCACGTGAAATTTATCTAAAACACTACACATCTCATAGATGGGATGATGTGTGAGATGTCACTGAGCAAAGTTCTTCCTTAATTAAACCTGTGAAGGAATAGGAAATGCGAAAAACGTGAAAAATACATAAAAATATTTCTATCGAACTCAAAATCGTAGAAACTTCAATTCATGTTACTCACTACATTTGTGCTGAATTTTTTGACAATAGGCTAATTTAATAACGAAGAGAAGAGTGATGATATCTTTTCAAAACTTATGAAAAGATTATTAAAATAAAAAATTATTAAAACATAAAAATTTTTACATCTCCAGGTAACCAACTGTGGTTCAAAATTTTCAAGGTGTTGCGCATAATACTTATAAAAATAATTATGTTAGGCTGTGCACCAGAATAGACATCAAAGTACAGAGTATACCTATTCGATACTTTTCAGCTGTGAATTTTTTTTGTAGCCTAATTATTATCAGCACGATGCTACAAGTGTGCGAAGTGTGATACTAAAAATTGTAGTCCTGTTTTTAAATGTGCCTGATGTGAGGTAAGTGCATTAATTATAATATTTTTAGTGTTATATAAGTAGATAGTAGCCCATACAACACATTTCATTTGATATTAAATTTTATTCCCCTCCAACACTCATGTGGTAGAGTGAATTCAAGTTGGAAAATAAGTCTTGTATACTTCATAAAATGGTTTTCTCTACTCTTTTTATCAGATAGGACATTTACAAGTAAAAGTGAAACTGAATTTATTCCAACACATTTTAGCCTCGAATGTAGAAAACAATTTTGATTAAATTTTGGTATAACTAGAGACATGCAGCTGAAGAGATAATTTAATTTTCAGGAACAAAGCCTTAACTTCATTTATTAAGCTGCAAAGTAAGAATTTCAACGCAAACTGATGTCTGAAGGACCATATTTTGACAGAACTAGAGTATTTTAAGTTGATTTTCAAATTCCTCATTCCCAAAAATGTAATTTGTCATAAATTTCTAATCCTTTTCATCATTTTTACTCAAATTATGCTTGAAAAAATTGAAGCTGGCTACTGTGTTGAGGTACCAATTTCCATTCTACTTCATGGCTTGATAAGTGAAGTTGGCTTTGTCAGTAAATACTAGTTGTAAGTGGACCATCAAGTGGTAAAAAAAAAAATTCAAGTTTTAAAGAGGTTTATCTTGAAATCAGATAATTTAGGAAATTGTAACGCATATAGTCAACCTTAAAAATTATAGACGACTATATTTATACACAGGCAATATTATTTCATTTTTGTTACAATATCCTTGATTTTATGGACTACTCTTCTTCTTTCTTCACAAATTTATTTTCCTCTTTCTATTGTTTAAAAATTACAGTATTCACCAGTCTGTACCTAACTGTATTTTGCGACCTCATTTACCCTGGTCTCTTGAATATGCGAATCCCTCCATTTCATATACTAGATACCATTACACACTAACCACAGTGTAAAAACCATTTCCCTGAAAGGGTATATAAACTCATGTTTTCAACAGAATAATTATACTTTGTTTTAGTCTCTCATAAAATACTATTTGTTAGTATAGCTCTTACATTTTACCATTGAGACTGTATTTCACTGTTTACTTGTACTGTTATATGGATAAAATATTATTTTATTATATTGCGAGTTATCAATTGTGTTTAATTATTTTATTTAAAGAATGAATCTAGAAGTTAAGGTCCACCATCAGAGTCGTTGATGGTGAAATATTTAATTATTTTAATACTACAAAGATATTGATATTCATATTTTGTGTATGGTGTAACATGTAAAGTGGTCTCATCTGGTACTAAAAGATCTCTTTTATGCTGTTACAGAAATGATGTACATTTGTGAATAGAATTTATTTTCATATCTACTTCACAGGCCTGACAGGATGGAAGGGAAACGGAAAAGAGGATTCCTTCCAAATCTGGGATTTTTAGGGGTCCGGTATTTCAAAAAATATAAAAAAATAAGATTTTTATGAAAAATCTAATGGAAAACCCATAAAAAATATTTTGTTCTCTCTGCTTGTGAAATAGGCTTTCCCAGTATTATGAAACTTTTTCCATAGTTAAATCGTTGTTACTACACCTGCATGTAGATTCAATTTTAAATTTTTTAGGGAACCCATAAAGTTTTTCTCCCCAGCCCCAAATTTCCTCATCACGCTGCTTCAAAAAATTTTTTCCCACTCAACTGACCCACTTTTGGTACCATCTCCTTCATGCGAGTCAAGATATTGTACCTACTTTGAGAGCTCATAACTTATAGGGAGTGAGAGTAAAGGTTATTTCAATAAGTGCTAGTGATCCCCCAATCCTTCTATATATTATTTCAAAATTCTAAAAATTGCATTCTATCTATTCCTTTACCTATTGAGTTATGGCCATGAGAAAAAACTGATCCAAAATTGGTTAGGCCACATGTTGCTATAATACTTTTTACTCAGCTCATCTTTTTCTTTCACCTACCGCTTAGGTTTAGCGTAGTCATGAAATTCTAAGCGTTTTAAAATTATTCTTACTAAGGAAATACTAGGTAACTTCATGAAGGCTACACTCATACAAACAGAAAATGTAGAATAGGTAAGTAAGTAGATACCTATATTTTTTTACCTACATCGATATTTTATTACTAATAAAATTATTCAGTATAACAAGTTTTTTCTTCTTGTTTTTTTTTTTGTGATGAAGGATTTTTTTTTCAAAATCTATGCAAATTAAGTTATTTAAATTTACTGAAAATTTGCATATTCCCCTCCCATAAAAAACAAAATAATAATAATAATAATAATAACTAAATCCAAAGTAGAGGTATTTTTCATGATTAAAAGTATAGGCCTAGTGGTTTGGACTTTTTTTAATGTGTTTTTTACGTGACTGTTATTAGACAAGGTTAAATTATTCATTCATTATTAATGTTTTTCGTTTGCTCAAATATTTACATTAGGATTCCTACGAATATGTGCTGAAGCTTATCACGCCCTTTGTATTCAGTAAAAAATAAACAGGTCTGTAGGTATCGACGACAGTTACGAAAAACTTAGTTTTCAAATTTCATGTCCAAACTCGAATTTTCAATAATCTGTGGTCTGATTTAAAAGAATAAAATTTCTATACAAATCATTATGCGATTATTTTGAAAAACATTTATTTTCGTATAGAAGAAAACAATAGGTGCTGCCTATTTAGATTTAATATTTATCATTTATTTTAGGCCTACTCAATTTCGTCGTCGTCATAAAGTTTAACACAATAATTTTCGTGGATCGAAAAGAAAAGTACCAAGTACAACTACATCAGTTAATATACACCAATCAGATAGTCTAATTCTTGGATCAAAATGGAATATACGAATTTTTACACAGACAACATGAAACCTATGTGGTTTATACTTAAAATTGTTGGTATATTTCCATTTACTCTCACACAAACAGGTAAGTTGCAACGCATAAAAATAATTTGATTGCTACTTACTCTGCTTTTTTTGTATCTGTTCTCATTTATAAGTATAATTATATGCAAGTAGGTAGCCTACCTTCTAATACCGCAGCCTTCATCCACAATAATATTTAAGAGATAGATAGCTAAGGTGAGGAACCGCTATTTTATCTTATAAATAGGTATATATATAAAATAGTAATAAATTAATAATAAACAATGAAAAATTAACGAAAACACGAATAACATAAAATGGCGGCTCGTCTCTAATCACTGTCATGCGCATAGGTACCTTGTAGTAAAGAGCCATAGCTAAGGTATCCTATAAATAACTAGTATCGGCACGTTTGATCGTGATGGAAAATTCAGTTTTAACCGACTTCGGTACTTGTTCATTTCTTTCAGAAACTACATCAGCACAACTGAACAAATTAGTCAATTATTTCTCCGTCGGTTTCTTTTGCTTCAATTTTTATTGCTGCATATCCACGATAAACACTCTATTACTGAACTTGACGAAGGATTTAAATTTTTCCGATTTGATGAAAGTGGTGTCTTACATTACGTTCCGAATTTTTTTGGGCACCATACCTCTGTACACTTGGAATAAACGTTCATGTTTACGAACCCACATACTACACTGGTTCCAATTTCAGGTGTGTACCTATAGGTACAAAACTAACTTCAGATACCTAATACGTATTGACTATGTTTTTCCATTTGATATTATTCTTGCACACAAAAATTCGTTTTTAACCTCAACGAAAGAATACTTATTAACATAATAATAAATTCTATAGGCCTATCAATTTCAAGTATAAAGTAAGTAGGCCAATAATTAGTTACCGTAATTAGTTTTTTGTTTTTTGTTTTTTCATCAGCAATACATTGAAACAAATAGACCTCCCATATTCAATTCCAAACAGCTTAATTTTATTTGATTATTAGTTATATAGTACAGATATAAAAGTGTATTTTGTATTAAACACATGAAAAAAGGTGGATGTAGATGTATCATATACTAGGTAATTAGAAAAAATTTTTCTCAAAAAAATTTTCTCAACACTTTTTTTCTCAAAACTTGATTCTTTTAATACTTTTATTTTCAAAACCATATTTTCCTCAGTAATTTTTTTTCTCAACAATGAATTTTCTCAATAATGTTATAAGTTTATAACATTGCTTTCAATAATATTAGGTAATCCATTCTATTTTATTTATCTTTCTTTACAAGTTGTAACGTGCGGTGGGGTAGTTCTGTTCGATCCATTGATATATAGGTATAATGGAGTGAGCACTATGTCACGACAGTTGCAGGAACATATTAGAAAGAGAAAGTGTTATATCGAGATATTTTTATCTTTCTTTCACTCATTGCCAATTCATCAGAATCGGATAAAATGAATTCATGTGGTTTTTGAAACTTCCTTTTACCTATATGATTTTAATAAGTTTGACAAACATAATTATGAACAAATCAAGAATAATCCGTAACATTACAAAAATTACTAATTAATAAATCAGTATTACATTTGCCACAATAAGTGGAAGAGAAACAGCGCTACCTTCTTCATAGCTCTTTGTCTTTTTAACAGGTTTCTGCCACTTTGTTTAAATTTGTCTCTACATTAATACTCCTTCCATTATCCCCATACTTCGATGGTTCCTTCTGTTGACTAAGAATGCCATGCTTTTTTTAGTTCCTTAATTTTTCAGTCATATCTTTTGAACAAATCGCGTCTCTATTTCTGTTTTTGAGAAAAATTGTCATTAGTTAATTTTTTTTTTTTTTGAAAAAAATTATAGATATTTAAAAATATAAGTATAAAATTTTAAAAAAGTATTACCTATTGAGAAAAATATATTTTGAGAAAATTTTCTTGCAATTTTCCTATTGAAAAATTTTTTTGAGAAAACTGTCCAACAATCATACCAAGTACCTATCTACCTACCTACTACCTACGCTGTAGCTGTACAAAATATAGGCTACAAAATTCCCATTTTAATATTTTTCTTTTGATCTTCTTTGGCTAAATAAATGTTATAAACTCAATTTATTTAGACTATAAAAATTATTCAGTGGACGCAATATTGGTATCAGAACTAATTAGGTCGGTATTATTTTCAAAAATGTAATCTAACACAAAATACAGGGGAAACTTCTTAATAGGGACATATTTGGCAGTACCTTTTTTGTCCATAATAAACTATGTCCCAATTAAACAATGTGGATAGTTCAAACGGATTTCTGGTACAGTCACATTAAAAAGAGTTAAATTATTGAATAGTTATATTATACATACTACTTACATATATTCATGACAAAAAAAATATAACAGGGTGTTTTGGTTGGAAGAAGATAGTAGGAGGAACTTTTTCACAACCTAAACTGAATCTAATAGGCTTAAGACAACATGAAATAATGAAAGAGGTAGAAAAATTATAAAGTCTACCATATACTATCCCAAAGAACTGAGATAAGATTATCATCACTTTCAATAATAGATCGAGGATAATTTTTTCTTGTCTATAGACTTTTTTGTCCGATGCAAATTGTATCCAATAAGCGGTCTGATTTTTTATAGTTTTACATTATTTGTTTTAGGACTTTCCAGATTTGTCCCAATTGAATAGTTGTCCCCCTTATCCGATATCCCAATAAGCAGTTTCCACTGTATTTACATTTAATATCAAAAAATTAATTACGATAATAGGTACGTACTAATTTACCTGATATGTAGGTAAATAATTTGTTTTTTTTCAGAATAATTTTCAAAAAATAACAGAAAAGTGCATAGTTCCATTTTCATTAAAAGGAAAAATTCAACGTTTCGTGGCATTCCATCTCACGTTCTCATTATTTTTCGTAAGTATTTTTGTGCTCTTTAAGCCAATAGACGAATATAATGGTTTGGAATCCCTGTCATCCTCTGCTAGTTTGTTACTAGCGAACTCGATTTTCATTTATTGGTATACCAATGCATTATTCACAACAACAGTGGCTGGAATGATCTTGAATGAAATAGAGGTAAGTACCTGCCTAAGTTAATACTATGCATAGTTTTTTATTCTAATCAAAGAGATTTACTAATGAAAAAAATATTCTGAAATTTATGAAATTTAGTCATGCATTGCCACCAGAGATAGTCAAAAAATGGAACATCTGATGAATTTGTGGTCAGATTTATGCAGTCTCATCGTAGAATTTAATAAATGTCACTCGAATATATTCTTATGCCACGTAATTCAAATGATTATGGGCACAGTTTTTACAAGCTTTGCAACGATTCTAATTCTCCATGGTGAAGCGATACCTATTTCGATGATACCAATCTTAATACTTCTTATATTTTTGTTCTATAAATACTGCGAAACTGGTCACAAGTTACAATCCAAGGTAAGCTATGGGGTTAGAAAATCATGACATCTGGTAAAACCCAATAAGTAGGTATGGCCTACCTACCTACTTTCATTTCAAATCTCACCCTCCTTCAAAAGAGAGGAATAAAATTTTGAAGTCACATTTTTATTGAATAGTTTTTTTTTTTTTTTTTTTTTCAAATACTGTGTACAATTTTGAGGATACAATAATATAACAAATCAATACGTAAGCCCAAAACCAACTTTACTTCAAGCCGTGAAACGAAAATCGCAACATCGCAAAAATTGACATCCCAGGAACGAATTTTTAAATTTTTTTAAAAACTGGAGTTTTAGGGTTGACTTTTGAATTCCTTATTCCCTAAAATGTCATTCATCATAAATATTCGATCGTTTTAATCATTTTTTCTCTAAATATGGTTGAATATTAAAGCAAAAACAGTGAAGCTGGACAACTGCAGTGTGAAAAACCGATTTTCATTCTACTTCATAGCTTAATAAGTGCTTTGGTAGGTTTAATGGAATTACGGTTCTACAAAAATTTTGTAGAAGGAAGATTACGGTGTACCCCTTTATTTCTCGTTCCTCCGATTTAAATTCCTTTATCCTCATTTTATGCAATGAACTGATGGACTGTGTAATCATATCAGCAGGTAAAGTAGAAGTATAGCCTCTGTAGGCTGTAGGAAATAAAAATACTACATGAATTACCTACGAACTTCCTCCAAAAATACGAATATTAATCTTAAGAAGAACATTGCCGAAAAACTGGTCAAAGGAAAATGACCCACCTTTCTATTTCAGTTTTTTCAATATTGATATTCACAGGATACAATGCGATTACAATACCTATTTATAGGTACCACAGAGTATTAAATATAATAGAGGAAGCATGCTTATCTAATGCTCATCTTAACGCTGCTACGAAAAATGGCACCATTTTTGAAGAGCTCTCCCCATATTTTCGATACCAAACTCAAATTTGTTCGCCTGTATTCAGGCCCATTAACAATGATAAAAATTTTAATTTTTCAAATAATTAGTTAAATAAACGAATAAACATACGGTAACTGAATATTCAGAAACGACATCGAACTGAATTTTGTAGATCGAAAATTGTACCGATCCTTAGAGTGGGGATACTTCGTCTCAAAAGTGGTGCCATTTTTCGTCTCTTATGCGTCCTCTATTATATTTAATACTCTGTGATTTATACAATCGATGCTAGAAAAAACAAACGTCCGAGAAGGTTACTTCGCCAACTTTATTTTAGGTAACATTTTACTCCTCTATCAAATTCAAATCATAGGCCAACCGAAATTACTTTTACCAAGTACCTGGCGCTTGCCTATTAATAAATTTTGTTTGAAAATCACGAAAAAAAGATTTTTTTCCATAAACTATCGACTCATTTTTTCTAACTTACGTATAGGTAACCTACCTTCTTAACTTTTTTCACGTATTTCTCCAAAATGACAATATATTTCCTTTTGCAGGTGTCAGATGAATTAAAGAAAACTTTGTTATCATACAACTGTTGGAAAATTGATTCGAAAATTCAGAGCAAAGTAAAAACCACACATTCGTATTAATTCAAACTTAATATTAATCATTATTAACCACTTTTTACAAAATCATTTCAGATTGTTGTCTTTCTACATTTCATAGACGCCAAAAATCCCAAAATCATTTTAAATGGATATCTCACATTGAATCGAACCATTATCTCATCCGTAATTAATTGATCATTTTTCCTCTAATTCGTGACTTCGTTTAAAATCTTAAATACAATTCAATGACTCAAAAATTATTTTAATTTTTTTTCCCAGGTTATTGCAGTTTGCATCAATTATACACTAGTGTTGATTCAATTTGACTTGTCTTTAAAGTATCACTAGTTTTTCAGTCCATTACTTACGCTCTCAATTAATTTCACCCGTTTAAATTCCTTCATAAAAATCCTAAAAAAATAAAAATCTGAACATTAATACACTCTCTCTTCCTACAGACTCGGAATGATATGGACTTGTTCGGTAGAGAGAACGGACACAGACTATTAATGCTGAATTACGACAGCTGAAAAACGGGAATTCTTTCCTGTTTTCTTTTAGACTTTTAAATATTAAATTCATTGTTCATAAAATTTATCTGAAGCCATAACAAGATTACCTAAATTCATTTTTCATGTTTTTTCTTCTCTTATAAAACAGGCAGTTTATACGAGAGGGCAATAAAGATATGGTAGAGAACAAGAATCCACAAATTGGCGTATGACCAACCAAAACTTAATTTTCAAGTACGCGCAAATAGAACTAAAATAGTTTGGTTCATGAAGTATCTAGATGGATGCCTTCTTCAAGCAATGACAGTTTACCCAAATCAATTCATAAAATATGAAGAAACCAAACTTAAAATTCAAGTAGAAGCCCAAGAATACTACGTTATGAATACTGTCTTTCTCTCATAAAAAATAGGGAATTTATAAACAGTAAAATAAAACACGATTTGATACGTTTAATAAATTATTTTTATAAAACTGAAATAAACATATGACAAAGAATAAAATATAATTATCAAAATTTCCAATTCACGCAGTAAAAACAAAATACTAGAAACAGTTTGACCGAATTCATTAAAAATAAGAACTGAACCGGATGAAAGAAAAACTTTTTGTGGGATAATTTTTCGATACCAATTGCGGAGAGTGGCATGTCACGATTTCAGAAAAATTTCACTATAGTTTTTTTGCTCGTGGTCCTCAGACCCAAAAACCACCATTTCCTCAAAAATTTATACATATGAGATACAACGAAATTTTTGAACAAACTGGAGGGCGTATTTCTTTACGGATCGGAGAAAAATTTAGCATGTGAGTACTTTGGGTTCATAACTCGCTCAAGTTCGAAGATGGGCAGATTAGTTTCGAAATTATAAAATCAACAATTTCCCGGTACAATCTGGCGATTACCTGCGATTTTAAGGACACTTTTTCATTAGTTAATTCAGTCCATGTACTGTTTAGGCACAGTTCTGAATGAAATCTACCTTTCCGACTGACATGCCATCGGGATTTTTTTCTCTTGGTTTATCTCAAAACTCAGCTAACCATCACAAAAATTAAACATAAATGGTAAGAAAATGAGGAACGACAAGACTAGGTAACGTGAAAGCAATACTCAAAAACGTTTTCAGTGTATGTAATCCACTAAAATTCAGTCCCATAAACGACACAAGCTACGTATTATATTATGTCAGTCTTTCCATTTGAGCGACGATCACAAGTCATCGATTAACTCCACGTAATATTGAAGGCTTGCCTCAAATCGACGCCAGCACCTCTAATTTCCAGTTTCTAAAATTTTTGCAAAACAAAATGAATCAAAATTGGAACGGAATAAAATATTATTAACTGAAACGAATACCTTACCTCGACTTCAGGAAACGACGTGAAATTCTTGTGAATTTTATTATTAATTTGAATTACGGCGATTTTTCCAGATACACCGATTATGTGAACTGTGTCTAACATCATAGTTCCAATATAACCGCTAAATACAGGGAGACCAGAAACAACTGAAGCTGTGCATTGAAACTGCAGGTGACTGTAGGTGTTTTCATTGGAAGATACTATAAAATATTCAATACAATCATCGATAAAATATTAGAAAAAAATAAAAAATAAATAATTAAGTAAAGATAAAATATTTACGATAGCTATCTCCATCGTCCCAATATAGTTCTCCAGAAGCATCACCATTTTCGTTCAACACAACGTAGAGTCCGAAAGGATTTTTACGACTGAAAAGTTTCCATAAAATTCAGAATGAAGGAATAATGACCAAGGCAACGCTAACGTATCTAAAAAGTTAAATTTACCTTTCGCGAATAGTCTGTGCAGGTTCTTGGAACGGAATAATGTTACCAGCTCGCAGGTACAAAGGTATTTTATCCAACGGGGCTGTAATAGTGATATGATCTCCGCAACTTTTATGAGACTCCAAAGTATACGCATCAATCCAAATACTAGCCGGAAAATATGAAGTGACGGACGTAGCATGCTAAAATTAAACAAGTTTTCTCGTTAACTTCATGAAATACTAGGAAATTTCGAACGAAAAGTAAATTGATTTTCAGAGGTTCATTAATCTTCTTATAACATCAAATTAAAAAGTGCAAATTCAATACAGTAATTCATAATGTAGGAAGTTCAACTGTTCAAGAAGAATTTTTAAAAGTACGTGACATTATTCGTAAAATTAAACAGGGTCAAAAAGTAGCGAGAAAAAAACTTCTGATGTACGAAACAGGCGCACCCAAAGGGTGGCCAGAAGGCCTGAACACTCTTCCGTCAGAAAAAAAAGTGATTTCACGCCTTCAACCGGAAATCTCACGATAAACATCTCAAATCGGGTGATTAACATAAGTTTTTAGTCAAAAAGGGTTCAAGCACCATCAACAGAACATTTCCCGAGTACACTAGAAATCATTAACTATAAAAATACAAATAAATGGTAAAATGATTGACAGCATGATATTTAAAAGGATGGGCTGATTAACGAATGGTAAAATAAGCCATTCCTTGAACTTCGCATTAGAGAAAATTAATTCATTTGACAAAATAATTTTTTTAAATCTCTATTAAATACGGTTATTATCTAAGTACTGCCATAAAATACCGAGTGTTAAAACTTTTATTAAGAGGAAAACAAGATTCACCTCAGTTAGAACTGGAACGACCAACAACGCCGATCCCCAGAAAAATTGCGTATTTTCAGCATAGGTATTAACATCGTCTGGGAACCTAGAAAAATACGTATTGAATACAGAAAAACGCTATTCCTGCAAATTTTAAAAATATTTGAAAAACGTTTCATAATTTGTACAAATTAAACCTCAATCGTACGATCAAAAAAGAAATTATTCAAATTACAATTCTATACCTCTGGTCGAAAAACCTGAATGTTCATTTTCGAGAACTAGGAGTCTAAGCAGAATTTCCAAATTAATAATATTAGTATTACTTGGGTTCGCAAAATTTGCTGAGCCAAAAAAAATACAAATTCAAAAGCTACAGTCCGTTCAAAATAAGAACTGCACTAAAAACTGTAGAAAACACTATTACTCCAGAATCACTGGACCGATATCTCTCTCTCTCTCTCGATTATTTTCTTTCCTTAGATTTCATTTCACATTACCAAGTAATACATCATACGATATTATATTTCCTGGGACGCTGAGTTCTAATTCTTGGCCCCTTTCGAAACACAAAAAGAGTTAAAGGTAATTTTTTGGTAAATTATCGAACGATACATCACAGTATACTTTTCGATCCGGTCCAATTTGCGACTGAAATAATTAATGAAACATTCAGGCCACAAAAAAGGTTGTTAAAATGAAGGAAGAACGCAAACACCAATAGACATTACGCAAATGAAACTGCGAGTAACAGTTCGTATATCAATAAATATCTTTAGATGGGTAAATAATATTGCGCCTCGTAGTTCTTATTTTGAACCGAGTATAGAGCTCATTTAATAACCGTCTGATTATTATATTTTAATATAACAATCGCAAAGAATAGCACCGACTGACTCAGTTAATTTCTTCATTATTTTTCTATTTTTCTCGAACAATACCCTCAGAACTGGAAAACTATTTTTTAAACAAATCACCAACCAACATTCGCTTTCTCTTAGATCAAAAGAAAATACTGAATCCATAGGAATCATTCAATAACTCATTCATGAATGGAAATGCATCATAAAAATAAAAGCTCTCTGGAACTCTTTAGATATACATACTCGAAAAATAGAGGTCTGATGACAGCTCCGCCATTTCGATGAGCGTTCCAAAATAATGTGTACAAGTAAGGTAAAAAGTGATATCGCATTTTTAAAGCCTTTTTTGTCGATTCTATGACATCTTTCCCCCATACAGCAGGATCTTGGTCCTTAATTATTAAAATAAATACAAAATGGAAATATAATTTTGAATAAATAAAATCCAACTTAGACTAATTTCAATCGACTTACGATGCAATCGTCTGAATTATGATTTCTAGAAAACGGATAAAACGCGCCAAGCTGAGACCAACGTTGACACAATTCTTTGGTTGTATTGCTGTTAAATCCGCAAATATCAGCTCCGACCATTGGGATACCGAACATATTAAAACTCATGATATCTACAATTTCCATCAGCGTAACGTTTTAAAACTTCTATTTTAGACAAAACAATTAAAATATAACGAAAAATTATAACCTCCGACAGAATGCTTCATGTCATCCCATGTAGAAAAGACATCCCCCGTCCAATGGGCAGCAAAACGACCACTTCCTGCGAAAGTTGAACGACTCAGAACGAAAGGTCTTCGAGCTCGAATAGTGGCCAAACAACTGACAATGAAAGAATAAGTTTAGATGATTATAGCACACCTATTCGGGCTATCGACAAGGGTTTTCACATTAATAGAACAGAATAAAAATAGTATTAATTAAATTCTTTCCGCGGTCTGCGTAGCATAATGGTTCGATGCTCGTCCACAGAATTGAAATTTTAAAAGTTCGACACTAACCGCCATCACATTCCCGACCCAAAATGACGGAGTGCTAGTTCGGTTCAACAAATTCTCTAGTGATTGTAAAATTCACACTAGGAAACCATTATCCAACAGATCCTGACCAACCCCTCACGCCACATCGATATCAATAATCTCCAGATAGCGGGTAAAATGACTTCGTTGCGAATAGAAAAACCAACTTACAAACTTGTAGTAATGGATTCTGCTAGCGCGTATATATTGTGAACATCATAGTGCGAGCCAGTTTCATGTTTGGCAGACATGCAGAGAGTACGATAATTCAACCGACCTCCTTCAACGCGGGGTACATACGGTGGATCCTCTAGAAAATTATTCACACTATCACAACCTTGTAGAGAACCATCAACAAAACTTTCAATTTCATTCATATCCTACAAAAAAATAAAATAAAATAACATAAATTTACTTTCGTTTCTTTCGTGAATACACCGAGAAGAATCATTTCAACTACTCACCAACCACAATCCATCAAAACTAACTTCTTTATAAAATGATCTCGTCATTTCCAACCAATATGGCATAACGTTCGGGTTAGTAAAATCTGGAAAAACAGTTCCTTCGGGATGATTCCAAACCTATAATCAAGGATTATAATTATGCGAAAAATACATGAATAAAATAACGTATTAAACAGAGCATAATTTCGTAATGAGTAAAAAAAAATTTACTTTTCCTTCCAAAGGTAAATTCGATGAATTTTTCACAAATATGTTACTTCTTATTCCCTCGTCGTAAGGCGGATACGAGCCACGAGGTAATCGTGATGCTACACCCGGATCAACAATAACCACATACTTCATACCAACCTAAAATAAAACATCAAGAAAGTGGAAAAAAACTAATTTCCATCAAATCACTTTTCTTTTATTTAATTTTATTAGCATTTATAAAAATTATGAAACTGGAAGTTTTTAAATTGTGAAAAACACGAAAGCACGGAAAGTTATTCTGCCTCTTCTCATCACATTACAAGAATATTTTCTTAATTTTATTTGTTCAAATAGAGACCCTAATTTAAAAATATAAGACAAATGAATACGATTCAGTCGCATTAATTTTTTTCAATGAATTGTCAAATCGTCATCGAAATTCAAGAAATTTTGCAATTTTTTTTTACGTTGCATACATTTGTTGAAAAATTTTTACGAACTTATATGATATGATTTAGCTAAAAACTAAATAATTATGACGTTGACTTCCAATAACATGACTGCAAAAAATGACTGCGTCGGTTCACTAACGAGAACATTCACTCGAAAAAATCAACACTAACATTTTTGTTTTTCTAGTCCCATTTATTTATTAATTTTTCAATCCTCCCATCTCACCCCGAGGGACAAAATATTCAAAAAATCTCTTCAACCTTTATTTTCAGATTCAGTTAGAAAGTATATCTTGAATAATGCAAAACAAAATTACGATTGGAAAAAATTAAATAGCTACATCACTGATATTAAAATGACTTTAGCATCATTTTTACACTTCTAGTAGTCACCACTTGTCTCTTCAGGGTACCAATAAAAACCTAAATTGTTAGTTACTTAAAAGAACACATACGTCGTGAATTTTTCTGATGAATTTATCGAGTCCCGAATACTCTTGACTGATGGTGAAATCATTACGTGTCTGCATGTAGTCAATATCATTCCATAAAACATCCTAAGAAAAAATTAAAGCAAAGTTCAGTAACTCTCGTCTTTTTAAACTCTTATTTTAAATTTTTTCAAAACAAAAAAAAAAAAACAAAAAAAACAATAACCCACAAATGGAATTCCAGTATCTCTGTTCCGCTTCCAAAACTGTTCTGTATCGTTCAAACTTTTCAAGCCAAATCTATGCAAATAAATAAATAAGTAAATAAATAATCTAAGTTTGTTCAACTTGGTCGACCTTTTAAATTAAAATGAATAGCAATCGCGAACCTGCTCAAATGAAAACCGAAAGACCAATACGGAGGAAGAAAGGGAAATCCGACGACTTCGGTATATTGTTGTACAACTTGAGATGGAGAAGGCCCCAAAAAGAAGTAAAAATCCAGCACCCCTCCAATCGTGCGATAAGTTACAGCAGGAGCTGGTTGTAAAATAATATCTACAGAAAACATTTACAAAGCAAAACATAGTCACTTATCAGATGATAATTTTTATCGCCAACACAGTCGTATGCCACGGTCGTTTCTAATTCAAACGATAAAGAAATAGAATACTAAACAAATAGCAGATCAGTGTTTGAATATTGCCATTCGAATCCCAAGTCCCAGAAATATTCACTCGCAAAAATTAAAAAGTACATACTGGAGAAAACTTTTGATATACCATGCTATATTTACACGTTGTATAATGATTAAAAAATAAATAAATAAAAAAATTACCCATTGCATTACTGTTTAGCAGGAAAACTCCGTGACTTAGTCCACCATCTTCCATTGCCAAGTAAAATGGATGAGTACCGTATAAATTAATCTACAAAACAAAGATTTGTTCAGAAAAGTTGTTTTTGAGACATGGTGAATCAACAGAAATAGTAGTTCTGTTCTTTATGGCTGTTGCTGTAAAAAGTTGCGACAACTTCACAACAGTTTTGAAATTTCTACGTTCTTTTCGACCGAGAACCAGAGGTGGAAAGAAACTGAAAAGAGAAAAGTTTTAGGCGAAAAGTTTAAAAATTTGGGAAGTGAAAAACGAAAGTGTAAAGCGAAATAAATGTTGAAAGAAGCGAAAAGTGGAAGTGTAAAGTGAAATAAATTTTGGAGAGCCAAAAATAAAAAGCCAAGTTTTATTTTCGAAGGTCAGATGCAAAATTGAAAAGCTGAAGTGTTATTGATTTGTTTTTATGAGAAAAGTAGAAAGTGAAAAGTTTTAAGCGAAAAGTTTTGAAAATTTGGGAAATAAAAAGCAAAACTGACCAAGTGAAAAGCAAAATAATAAAATAAATATTGTAAAAAGTGAAAAGCAAAAGTAAAAATTGAAATAAATGTTGGAAAAGCGAAAAGCAAAAAGTAAATTTTGTTTTTGAATGCAAGCAAAATCGGAAAACGGAAGCGTTATTGAATCGCTTTCTACCTCTGCCGAGAACAACAGAATTCTCACAACTTTTCATAGGTAGCAAACGGCCAAAAAGAGAGCTAAATAGCTAATAAGTATTTCAACTCACATTATCCGTTGGTGGAGAACCATGATTGAATAAACTTATCTCCTCCCAGTCTGTGTTCAATAGAAAATTGTTTCTTCGCTCACCCAATCCATATATGTACTTTGAGGGAACCAATGCTGATAACTGTAAAAACTGGTCCGAATATATAAAACCACCTATGTTCCTAGCATCGAATCTGCAATAATTTTACACGCCAGTGTGAGCAACGATTAATGCATGATATTCGTAAAAACATAAGATGAAACACCCACATTATCTGGCCAGTTTCACACCGGACAACTGCAAATCCAAATGTGTGTTCATTCAACAGGACAGAATAATCACGTTTATCTGCAGACCGGCCCATTACGGGAACTTCTGGGTAAGGAGGCTCAAACCGCATCATTTCATTGTCAGTTATCTAAAAGTAACAAAAACGGTTGATTAGAAAATCAAGTAATCACAAAGAAATGTCACCGATGGTAACTTACTTTGATATGCAAACGAGATTGCGTTTCAAACAATATTTTCATTCGTAATGACTTCACGTCTCTGGGATACACGGAATTCCTCGTAATATTCATAATCAGAGTTATTCCGCGAGATGATTTCGTTACATTTACCACCCGATAGGACTGATAATTTTTCGGAAAATAACACCAAGGCACTTTTCTACCTTCTAACAAAGGTGACCAACAACAACCTCTCGCTTCACAGGTTGACTGACTGGGTTTTCCTCTCGGAAAACAATCAAATTTAAGCTCATCTGATATGCGGTCGCAGGTAGGAGGAAACTGAGGCGGTTTATACAGTTCGAATGGAGTTTCGTCAATAACTTTCCTAACACTTTTCGAAGGCGATTGTTTGTACATAAAATGAATACGAGTAACTAGAAATATAATGAACGTGATGCAGAAAACGATGAATATTTTCTTTATGTACAGCTTCTTTCTCGTTGGCTTTTGAATGTACAAATCATCGTCTTGATCCATAATCAAGCGATCATTTTTACTTAAATATGTTTCGTAGAAGACCATGGTTGACTAAGAAATATAAATCCTGCAAACAGTACGTTACACCAGGTTACACAAATAGAAAACTATGGTAACATAGAGCGTAATTAACATACAAAATGCAAATAATACATACTGAAACAATGGTAGAACATCAAAGTTTAAAAATCATGACGTATATGGTATCGAGCCGAATTAAATACTCTTATTCGATAATTAATTGATTAATTTAACCGCCACAAAATGCATCAAGTTTTCATATTCAGCCTACTCGGCTTTCAGGCGAAAATAAACGATATAAAAATAATCTTCTAACTATGGTCTATGACTACATCTACAAACAAAATTATCTCTCTCTGTTTCTGTTGAACCGGACCGTGAGGCGTGATAATTTGTGTTCGTGCATATGTGTATATGTGTGTACGTGCACGCGCGCGCGAGCGCGCGTGTGTGTATGTCACACAAGCACAAAAGAGTACACAATTTGTTTATCGAATGTTTTAGGGCGAAATTTTTTTAAAAACGTCCTATTAAGCTCCTAACATCCTCATTTAGAATAATCGATTAATCCACAATGAAATGTTGAAAACTGCTTCTCCATTCGATAATCTAATGAATGAAATTTTTCATGGTAAAATTCTGTAAAATGTCGAACATGAACGTACAAATGTAGGTATATTACTTAGGTACATATGTATAAAGTACCATAAAATTTTAGCCGAAAAAATGTCCAAATTCCTCTTTCTTATTGGAAATAAAGGTAACATCAGACCCGTAGCCAGAGTAAAATCCCAAGAGGACAAATAAAGAAAAAATGTCTTTTTTTGGAGGGCGGATGAAAAAGAAAAATAGCAACGATAGCTCTTATAGTCTAGATAAAATAAAATTCATTACAAATTTCAACTTGGCCTATTAACACAACGAAAATTTTCAATTTTTATTATTCGTAAAAATTAAAAAACATCGTTAATAGACTTCTTTCCGTTTTTTAAAATTCAGAAAAAAAATTAAAAATTTTTCCAGAGGGGCAAAGAGCGCCACCGAGGGGTGTTGCCGCCTTGCCCTCTCATGGCTATGTAACTCAGTAACATTGCGGGAAAAAAAATCGTAACCTGATAATCGAGGATATAAGTTAAGTAAATTAGTACGTAACTAAAAAAATGCAGCCTTATTTTAAATACTTAAGTGAGAATAAGAACTTCATCAAAAATTTATTCACACTGTGGACTAGTGTAGCAAAGTGGAAGAAATATAGGATGGAAAAAGCAAATATTTTGGCCAATTAATATTTCTATTGTTACAATTTTTTTTCTTTCCCTCAATTCTTATCATTTGGGAGAAGCCTCAAATCCTTTTATCCTTCAAAGATTTTTGACCTGCTAGATTAAGATCAAAGCATATTAAGCAGAACTGACTTTTCAAAAATAATCAATCAGCGAGATTCAAAGAAGTCATCAATTTTACTTCTCAAAAGCTATCATTCCAGCTTCAAAAATTTTGATGCTTAATCTGCAGGGCTGAAGAGAGAAAATCTAGGCCCAGGAGTCACGTACGCAGCAGTTCTTCAAAACATTTTGGACTGAGATATTTTTTCATCAAAGTACAGTGGAACTCCGATATAACAAACATAGATAACAAATTGCTTCAATATCGCAAACAGATAATCCAGTACTTAGACATTACAACGCTTGCCTATAGTTACTTGGATATAATAAATTATTGGTTAAGTGTAACCTCTATATAATGGTTGACTGAATATACATAATGGTGTTTTCCTCTCTTGCGCATTTTGCTCTGAACGAACCAAATGTGCAAAACAGACCAAATTCACCAAATAAACAAATGTTTGGTTTGTTTGACCTTTTTGAATAAGTTTGGTGGAAAAAATTTAACATTGGTTCATCAGTTTGGCTACAATAGTATGTATAGTCCATGAATATAACAAACTGCCTCAATATAGTAAACAAGTAGTCCAGTCCTTGGAGATTCTGATGCTTGCCTATAGGTATTGTGGGTGGGAACACCCACGATCTCCTGTGCGCCTGGCAGGCGTAAAGGGAACTTGTCTACTGAAAAAATGTAGGTAGGCGAGTGACTGGGCTGAGGAGGTTGCCGTAGTTGTTACGGAACTAATGAGCGAGATAGGTGTGTGACGACATATATTTTCATGTTCCTTGGACGTTAAATACACATTAAATATAAGTGCCAAACAACTGTAGTGTCTCTGCCACTACATGGTAGCGAGAGCATCGGGGTTTTCTCAGAGAAACAGATACTTCAAGCATCTGCTTCACATAAAGAAACTCTGAAGTCGGAAATATGGGTATTTTCGATTTTGTTTCGATGTAAAATGAAAACTGAATCTAAATAGAATCAGTTCTCACTGCTACAAAAACGCTTCCACTGGCAACTTAAGTCAATATCTGTAATGGAAATTGATACTTAGCATTTGAAGCTGATCTTAGCCTCAAATGCCTAATTAATTTGCACTCGAAACTGATGGTGGCTTCGAGCACAATTAAGCATATAATTATGTACTCGAAACTGACGGTGGCTTCGAGCGCATGAGTGTAATCACTAATTATGTGTAAAAATAATTTTTCCTTGCGTTCGAAACTTTAATTAGCCTCGAACACATACCTACATTGTCCAGAAAAATCTTTTTCTAGACAAAATGTTTCTGTTTATAGTCAAAAGCTAAAAATTAACATTTGACTATCCACAAGTACACGATCTTCATTTGCATATAGGATGTTGTGCAAGTTACATAGGAATACGAAACATAATCATGCATCGTATTCTCGTAGCAAACAAATGGATTTGAATTTACAGTTAAATTTGAATACAACAAAAGTTGAATTTGAGACTATACCCGGCCTCAAATACACGTCAATAAACTCAGGCCTATGTATTTTTTCTTTCTCGAATGAAGAAAGAAAAAACCTATAGAGAATAAAATCTTGGGAAAATACTCCCCGGCAACATACGTATATGTGAATCTATGATAAGCCTCACATATAATAAACAAAAGAGTATATGAATCAAAAGGATTCGATTCCATTCGATTCTCACTCTCCAAAAAAATATTTTTTATTATATTTTTTTTTTTAAATATTATTGCTTATTCATCGACAGATTTCGACGTAATTATTATATCGAAAACTAAAATAATCCTTGAATAAACAAAAATATAAAAGAATACGGCAAGTTCTCTGCAACATGTCGCGTTCCGTTTATTCAATCAAGGCTAAAAATTATTCTCACGAAAAATTTTTAGCCTCCCCCAGCAAAAAATGCATCGAAATCTTTGTGAAGAATTCGATACAAAACCAGGGTCACCACATCTGGATAGGCCATCTTGCATATCATCTACCCTACGTCAACAACCATTATTACATATTCTTCGAAAAAAGAACATTAAAAAATGGTTGACATAAGGCTGTATGCAATTAAGGCTGTCGATCCCTAAAACAGAGATTGGCACCCCATTGAGACGAAGCGATACCAATACGCTTTGCTTCAATAAACTTCATAAATGTCGACAAAAAACTATTACGTATTTTGTCAACACGCAAGTCTGGAAAGACGAGCAAAAAATCTAAATAGGCAACAGCTCTCGTAACCTTTTTTGTCTTACACACATTTGGATGTAAGACAATCTTATCGCGAAGATAAGTTGTATGTGTATTGCTGGTCAACACACACACACACACAGCGATGTTTTTTCCTTTGGATTTTGGAAAAAACATCGCACATACACACGCACACTCAGACAATAGTCCTTCCATTCCAGTCAAGGAATGAAAGAACGTCTGAATCAATCATGTGATCGACAAGAGCACCAATTGGATCTGCCAAAATGATACTCACTATCGTGTTGAACTGTCATTCTAGCAACATCGCCATGTTCTGTCGCTTCGATTACAAATTATTATTGTGTGTTTTAAGTGTGCTTGGCTGCCTAATTATCTTTCTGTTAGTGTGTTTTGTAATTTTTCGGGCAATTGTTTCGGCCTTACTAAACTTTTCAAATATATTAACGAAACATTCAAGAGTGATTGGACAAGAACCTCCTGCAGATTCTCGTCCATGTTGGCGCTTTAACTCGTACTTCAAGAAGTTGAAGTCGAAGAAGAGTTTCGGAGTTTTTCACCAACAAGAATCCACTGCAGCGCCAGTAATACGTAAGGGGTTTTACTGGTCCTCAATCTTCCTCAAACAAAAATACGTCAGCAATAAACGGTAAGTCAAAACCTAACAACATACATTAATTTTCGCGACATTATGGGTATGAAAATTACTTGTAACTTTTACACCACGCACTTCGTCAACGTTATTAGGATACCGTTTTAGAATGCTTTGATCTCCTCGTACTTCAAAACATCAATGGTAGAAAGCATTATTTTTGGTAGATCAAAACATTAAAAAGTGTTCTGACCTACTCATTGGATCCAATTATTCTAATAGTTGGAACCCATTTTCGAAAAACTTCGTTGAAAACACAAAACCTAATACATTCCCCCAACTACACACGCTGACTACGAACAAAATTCATTAGAAAAAATCGTAAACTGACACCAAAAACATCGATGTCTTTGGACCCTAGCATTATGCAACTTTACGGCAGGCAAACTCCAAATCTTCGACGCCATTACGAGTGAATTAATTTTAATGTGTAACGATAATCTTTATTTGTTTTTTCAAATGCAAATTTTGGATTTGAAAAAAATCTGCGTGACCTGCGATGAATACCCTTCATTGCACCCACGGGTTACGCCCAATTTTTCAAAATCTGTTTAAGACTTTGAAAATATTTCGTCTATTATAAGCCTCTCTGTCATCACAGAATTTGAAATGGATCCCATCCAAGAAGCCGATTCACCTGCTTCCCCTCCTCCACTGCCAACTGTACCACCACCGGCAGCAGTGTTTGGACCCGATGGCCAGCCAATCCCCGGACCATCCCATCAATGTTTCTTCCCCGTTGGACAACCAATACCCCTGGTCATCGCAAATGCACCATTGGCTAGGGAAATTGCACAACACGGCGGTGGCCTTCTACATCAAAATGTAGAACGCCAAATGGAAGAACAGGCGAGATATTCACAACCGATGAATCTCTCACCTCAGGACCTGTCCAAGCGATCCTCCATTGTAGGATTGCAATACAGCTCATTATCCATAGGAGCTGATGACGAGTACGAAACAAATATCGAGCTGTACTACGACACCATCGAGTCTGCGGGTTACTACGTCATTGAGCTTAGTAACCTCATCAGTACACCAGACCTGACCCTTGTCCAAGGGCGCATGGAGCTGCCGGTGATTGCTACGGTCATTGAAACGCTGAATCAACTGCCGCCTGGAGTTATGAAACATAAAATTGTTCTCACACGATCCACGATACTGCGTCTCCGCTCCAGCCAAGGGAAAATTGAGGCGATGTTCCCATTGGCCCCTGTGCCAATGGTAACACCTGAGCCTCAACTAATCCCTACTCCATCTCCCTCTTTGCAAGGGAGGGAGGAGGAGACTGAAGCGCAGAGAGGCGCAGGATGTGGAGTGGGGCGAGGCCGAGGACGTTCACCTCAGCAAGAAGGGGAACACCGAGAGGAGCTCTGCCTCAGACAACAGCTGGAGGAACAGGAACAAAAGCGGATGGAGGAACTGCGTGGTCTCGCACACCAAGCTGTGCGAGATCAACTGAAGCTGGAACACGCAGAATCAGTCATCGACAGAATTTGCCGGAACTATTCCAAGATGATCCAGCACGTCCAAGAAGTCTACGGGATGGGCAAGGACCAATTCCGCAACAAATTTGTCCGCCCTGCCATCCAGCAAGGTAATAATCAATCTTTACATACCAAATCAAGCGATTCCCATAAGCGAAGTCGATTGAATACCAATCAGAGTGGTCAGTGGAACCAACACAGAAACGTGTGTGCGTTGGTTCCCCCTACCCCACCTCTGAAAGCTCTGTTCAAACTGACTCGAATGATTTAGAATCAAACGCCCCTGTCAGATGTTCAAATCTAGAAAAACCATTCGACTCAGTAACCAAATTGGTTCCCGGTCCTGTTACTAGTAACACGATCAACCTACCAAATCATGCAAGAGAAGTGGACCCAATTCCCCGTTGCTGGGAACTGGACCCCGAAACGTGCGCAGAAAAACCAGCTCTGAATCTAAAACTTCCCAAATACTTCCTCGACGAATGGGACGGCACAATTCTGAACTACCCAGGTTTTATAAGAGGCTTTAATATGTATGTGCATTTGCGAACAGATATTGCGATTCCTCAGAAAATAAAGTTATTGCAACAAGCAATGCCAAAAGACATTGTAGAAAAATTTTCGCACTTTGCACCTGACAATGTAGGTTATAAACAACGTCTTCAATTCTTGCATGATAGGTATGGGGATCCAAGTAAGGTCAGAGCAGAAATATGGTATAAGATAACCGACTTCTCTCACACAAACAACACACTGCAGTCCATTCAAGACACTATGGATGGATTGGCAGTCCTCGTAGATCGTTATCGGCTGGTATCACCTGTTGTAGACGAGGAACAACTGTTCAACGTTACAGTGAAGAAATTTCCACCTAGGTCCTATAGGAATCATCTAAAAAGCAATGAAAGACACGTTTCACATTTGTTCTCGGCCATTAGGGAATTTATTAAGATTGAAGAGATGTTTGATAAGCAACGTCCCTCCAACAAAGACCCTAATAGAAACACAGGTTCATTCAAAAAGAAAAAGCCTAAAGGCAATTCAGAATTTTTGGCCGCAACCTGCCAGAAAGGTAACAATCAATGAAAGGGAAAGGATAAATTCAATCCCAAGAAATCAAATAGGCAGAACCATAGCGATTTGGGAAACTCATCTAAGTCTCCCAAACCCTCTTCTGTTTCAGAACACCGAGAACAAGTAACGGTGAACCAAGGGGCTCAAGACACTCCAAAGAGCATCTTGAACCTGGCTCACTCCGCACAGAAGGCATGCCTTTTCTGCACCAACCAACACCCCTCTTTCCTCTGCCCCAATCCACGTTACAACATGCTGGAACAGTGGCAGAGGGAATTTAACATCTGTAAGTTGTGCACTCGTTGCGCAACTTACCATGCAACGCAGGAGTGTCAGCAGAAAATTGCCCTCTGCTGCCGGTGGTTTAACTGCCACACCTCCACTCATAACAGCTGCCTGTATCCGAACGCCCCATACCCCATTCAACGCGAGCACGGGGAACGCTGGTTCGCAACACTGAGACAGCGGAAGGAAGCACACAGTAAGCACCGAGTTGATTTTACTAAAGTTTCAAAACCAAATGTTGATTTTGATACTATAAAATCATGTGTTCCCCAAGGCGGCTGTGAAACTAAAATTGCGCGGGCCATTGGAACGGTGCAACTCAGTGCGGCCCAGAAGGAGTGCTTACCGATGAGTAGTGAGTACTTTTCATCATTTATTCGCACCAAGAAGAGTTCAAATTTTCTTGTTTTTCAGGCATATGCTCAGTCACTACACTTGCAGAGGGCAGTCAAATTACGAGGGTTTTTTGATTGTGGCAGTGTAGACACCTTCATTACTAAGTCTTATGCTTTCATATCCTTAAAACTAAAAGGGTATGAAACAGAAATTATAAGACTTAAAGGTGTACTAAATCAGACGTCCAACGTCTTTAAATCATGTCTAGTAGACTTTGAAATTCGACACCGAGTGGGTTAAAGGTTCCGATTACTGCGAAAACTATTAATAGCATCACGCAGAATCTGAAACAACCGGATTTGTCAAAATTTCATAAAAGTTTCCCAGAATACTCTGGAATTGAGTTCTCCAAGATAGACGATGAGCATACGGTTGACTTATTGTTAGGCAATGATTACATGTGGTTGTTCGTGACAAATGTATAACATATCTCTCCGACTCTAACTTTGATAAAGACAGAGTTCGGATATATGTTGAGAGGTATCATCCAAAATCAAAAACAAGTGGATGATATCTTCACACCTATCTTCTTAACCATTCCACAAGAGGTTGAGAATTTATGGAGGTTGGACACCATTGGTATCGAATCTCATAATTTGGTAGAAGCTCAAGCGGAAGCTGACTCTCTTTAACTCTTTTATAAGAATGTCGAATTGGTAAACAACCGTTACCAAATCAGATGGTTGTATAAAAACTATCCACCCCCGTTGGCGGATAATTTTAACCTGTCATTCAAAAGACTTGAGCATCAGCTCCCCAAGTTACGAAAGTTACCTGAGTTCTACAAACGTTACAACGAATATTTCAACTTACTCATAGAGTTGGAAATGATAGAGAAAGTAGATCCAAAATCCAAGCCAGATATTGTGCACTATCTGCCACATAAAGGGATCTTGGACCTAACAAAAAGCACACTGCTCAGTGTAGTATTTGATGGGTCAGCAAAGACAAAACAATCAAAGCACTCAATCAATGACTGTATGTTTAAAGGGGAAAATCTCCTGCCAGACTTGCTCCAGATACTTTTGTCTTTCCGTAAAGATAAATATGCCATAATAGCCGACATTAAAAAAGCTTTCCATCAAATAGGGTTACACCCCCTTGATTGGGATGTAACAAGGTTTCTGTGGGTCCTGAATCTACAGAAACCATTAACTAGGAAAAACTTAGTAATCTTCCGATTCCAACGTGTTCCTTTTGGAATAGTCACAGCGCCATTCTTATTGGCAGCAGTTCTGTCACATCACTTCCAACAGGCAAATCCGGAATTTTACAAAAAACACGCTGACAATATATATGTGGACAACTTAGTAACATCGTTGCCCACATATAATGAAGCTAAGGATTTGCACGATCAGGCTAACAAGTTAATCGGGGACATATCAATGGAGTTGTCACAATGGGGCACAAATTGCACCCCATTACGCGATGACATTGCCCCCAACCACACATTGACAAAGCTGATTGTTAAGGTACTTGGACTTTCTTAGGACATGGACAAAGATATACTTTATCTGAGTCCGACCAAATCTAAAGACCAAGAACCCATCTGGTCAAAGAGACTATTTCATAGAGCAATCTCACAATTTTTTGACCCACACAGTTGGTTCGCTCCAGCTTTCATTCCTTCACGAGCTTTTATTAAAAGGCTTTGGAATGAAAACTACAAGTGGGGTGAATCCTTACCTCTGTCACTGCAACCGATAGCGACAGAGCTAATACAGGATTTGTCCCAGTGCACAACTTATTGCCTTCCTTGCCAGATACACCCAGGTACATACAACCCAAATGGGGCGCAACTGCATGTGTTTGTGGATGCATCCCAGGTAGCCTTTGCTATGGTAGCATATTTACGCTTCCATAACACAGAAAGCAACAAAACAATAACCAGATTTGTCATAGGGAAATCAAGAATAGCACCAATGAAAATGGTAACAATCCCCAAGTTGGAGTTGTTAGCGGCATTGATTGGAGCTAGAGGAATAAAAAACATTAGGAAACCCCTAAAGTTAGAAAACTGTCCGACCTACTTATGGTCAGATAGTAAATGCGTTCTAACATGGTTGTTAGAGCGCAGAGTGTTAACACAATTTGTCTTGAATAGGGTTACTGAAATAAAAAGCGTTCCTAACTTGCAATTTCGCTATGTTCCGACGACCAAAAATCCAGCGGATGTCGGATCACAAGGAGCAATGGTAAATGATTTATTCAGTACCACGTGGTGGTCAGGACCAGCCTGGTTATCTGATCACCCAGACTCATGGCCACAGACTGACTTACATGTAATTCAGTCTCTACCAGACCTATCAGAGGATGAGAACACTATACCTGTATTCTCAACCTTAAGGGAGTCTCTCAAAATTTCTGACAAACTGTCCAAAATTATAGCAACTTCAACTGACCCTATATTTGACAATCACAAGACTGCCAAATTAAACAGACAGTTGAAATCTCGTAAGGTAGCTATACCAAAGTTTGTTATAAACTCCGTAAACCATGTTTGTGAAGTCAAACTGTTTGCTACACAAGTTGACCAACAGGCTGTAGACCAGAATCAATCTGAATCTGATCTACCACAACCTCACGAACAAGCGAGCTCACAACAACCACTGGATCTATCCCACAAAAGTCGAATATACCCACTGGCAAATTCACCTTACGAGAGCTTTATACACGAACCGTTGAATACACCATTCAGCATCAATATAGACAAATTTAACACTCTTATCAGTCTTAAGAGAATCTTTTACAATTGCTTAACAGCTCTTCGAAGATTCTCGAGAAAGCGACTCACTCGTTGTAGGTTGGTTTCTCCCTGGGCAATACTGCCCAACAATTATCAGTTTGCATTACTTTGCTTCATCGATGCAGACCAGAAAAAATATTTTTCTGGCCTACGTAATACTCTTCTGTCCCATAATCCACCGGAATATGTGGCATACGAGAAGTTTCATATCACCCTTGACGAATCAGGACTCCTGAGGCTGAGAAATTATTTGCCTGTAAAACCGTTTACCAAAGACATTCTGTCTCCGGTGTTGTTACATCCAAAATCTCACCTCACCAAGTTAATACTGTTGAATGTTCATACACTCAATAGTCATACAGGCATTAAGTTTACACTGGCGGCCTTCCGTAGGACATACGTCGTATCAAAAGCAATGAGGATACTTCCTAAAATATTAAAATCCTCTTGCTTAATGTGTAAAAAGCTCAATAAGCAGCCTTTTACACAGCCAACCCATTCTGATATCCCTGATTTCAGATTGGTACCATTCACACATCCTTTCACCTATACAGGTGTTAATGTATTTGGTCCATATTCAGTCTTCAATGAATATTTACCAAAAAAGAAAAAGGCTTTGGCAACTCCGACATCACCCCCATATAAAACATGGATTCTGATATTTACCTGTCTATCCACAAGAGCAGTGTACTTTCTTTCTATCTTGTCTCTAACCATACAAGAAGTGTGGACGGCATTACAGATGTTCTTTGCAGATTGTGGAACGCCAAAGGCAATCCTGTCTGACAATGCTGCCCAGTTTAGGTTAGTTGCAACCAACTTACCCCAGTTCTGGGAAGCAATCACGTCAGACAGTTCCATAAGTGACAAGCTTATGCAAAAAGGCATAACTTGGCACTTCACTCCACCTAAGGCTCCTTGGTATGGTGCATCATACGAGAGACTCATTGGAATCTTTAAACAGACTTTTGAAAAGGTCATAGGCCCCCACTCTCACCATCGCTTCAATTTTCAAGCAGAGCTTAAAAATATACAAGTGATGATGAATGAGAGACCACTCTGTCCTGCAGTCGATGAATATGAGCAAGGTACCTTGACGCCTGCACACTTCCTGCACACATAGTTCAGAATTTTTACCCTTGACCTAGACAAGCCCTTTGACAAAACCAATAACGTCCAGAAACCTTCAGGGCCTCTGGAACACTGACAAGGACAACCTTAGTAAGCTCTGGGCTGTGTGGAAGGGACTCTATCTCACGTACTTGCGGGATAGAATCCCCGAAGGGGTAAGCAACGCTTACCGAATGGTTAGCTTCAAACCAAAAGTTGGAGACATTGTCCACGTGTTGGACATAATGACAAAACCAGGAGTCTACAAGTTAGCCACTGTAGTCAACCTGATGACATCTTGCAATGGCTTAGTACATCACGCAGATGTTAGGCTACCCTCATCTAAAATAGTGAGTAGGCCTATTAAGTTCTTAACTCCACTCTAGATAAGTACTGACGGTGAGGACTCTAATCCATCGTTGGATTAGAATCTATCCAATTAAGATCTGCAAAAGCAGGCATACATGCACGCACTACCTACAACTTCGTGGCTGGTGGAACCACTGGAGTTGTGTTATCTTTGAAGTCATGACAAGTCAACCTTGCCAAATACTTACTCTACCGTCCAGCTACCTATTCAGATCAGTGGGTAGAGGTGATAGCAGATCACGATCCACACACACTGAAATTGTAATAACCTTATCAGTGTCACAAATTCATTTAAAAAATTGCTAATTCTTACTTTTTTTCCTTACAGAGTCACTCCTTTATAGAGCTGACACCTGACTGCCCTTCCAATGAATTGTCCGGCAATTTTGTTGGACCACAAGTCAGAAGATGGGACCCACATGTGGATCTCAACTTCAGAGGAAATAAACTTCGTTTTATTGTACTTATTTTAGATTTGTGGCCCAGATTATAATCGGTAGTAACTTGTACCATATATGTATATATTTCTTGTAAATAAATATCATTTGTGTACTTGTGTGTGTATGCCAACTAATCTCTTTTTTTACAGATCTGTGAATCCCTGAGGATTCAGGATGGACACCGCCCCCAGTATCGTGGGTGTTCCCACACACGATCTCCTGCGCGCCTGGTGGGCGTAAAGGGAACTCGCCTACTGAAGAAATGTAGGTAGGCAAGTGACTGGGCTGAGGAGGTTGCCGTAGTCGTTACGTATCTAGTGAGCGAGATAGGTGTATAACGTATATTTTCATGTCCCTTGGACGTTAAACACACATTAAATATAAGTGCCAAACAACTGTAGTGTCTCTGCCACTACAATAGGTACGTGAATTATTGATATGACGAACTGTTTATTTGGTCCGTGAGGGTTGGTTATATTGATGTTACAATGTACCTACTGATAAAACAATATTGGAAGTGAAGCAAGTAAATTTTTTTTTTATAGCACGTTTATAATGTAAGTACTATATTATAAAAAAATTTTTTTTTTCAAAATTTCTTGAAAGTACTCTGTATACGCCCCCGTTTACAACACCCCAGCATGTACGTAAGGGTATTTTATCAAATAATCCCTTGTAGGTATTTTAAGGAAGCCCTCCAGACCCTCTTAGAAAATCCGAGCTCTGAGAGAATTACCCATTTCTACCCTCTTCAATGCTCTGAGAATCTGTGACTGACTTTTGAAGATAATTTATGTAGAAAAATGGGAAAAAAATATGAGCCGATATCTGGGAGGAATCGAATTATTTCGAAAATAAAGGATTCTTATGACTCACACTATCCTATTATTGGGGGTGCTGTTACGAGACTTTCTTGTGGATGTTTTCTTACATTTTATTTCGGGGGGAGCAATTTTACATTAATTTTCTTAGTACTTAGGTAATTCAGATTTTTGGTAACTTTTATGGAAGTACATATGGATTCATGCACATAACAAGGAATAAATCAAAAAAGTGTTGGTATCTATCATAATAAAATAACAAAAACTATATATATATACATATATGTTATTGTCTTACATTCTATAATTTTTATTTCATGGTTTTTTCAAACAATACCTATTTATTTATTCATCAGTTCATAGTTGAGTAGTTAGGTAGGTACCTATGTCGGTGTTTTCTTATTTCATAAGGTACAGGTATATTCATTTTTTTTTGCTGATACTATTTCGAATCGACTTATCATTAATTTCATGAAGCAAGAGTATAGCTTTTAGTAGACTATTAAAGTGGCTTAGGCTTTCTTGGAGGATTTTCTACGAAGCAATTAGATTTACTGATAATGACATTAAAATTTTATGGGTGACCATCATTTGTCCCACATTACAATATTATTTTCAGCCAGTTTCTTCCTTGATTATATTCTTATCTTTCTTTAATCAACTAAATTTCTCAGTCTTCAATAAGATTCTGAATTAACAGTGCTTTCTTTGCAGCAGTTACGAAGTGGTAAGTACGTAGCCATCTATAAGACATTATTAATTAGGTCCTGAAATATTTGGAACTGAAGTTTCTACCAAACAAGTTACATAAGGAAATACATATACAGATTTAAAAATCAAAATCAAAATAAACCGAGATAATTTTTTTTTAATATATTATCTTACTTCAATAATCAGAAGATGAATTTGACGACAATATTCATTTATCATCTCTTTATCAGTGGTGAATCATAAATGTTTAAACATTATTAATACGCTGTATTTTGCGGAAGTGAATTCTGAATCATAAAACATCCATGCAAGGCACTACACACAGTATACAGTCTACCCGGCGATTAAGACTTTTTTCACCCAGTTTGCTTGCAAATAGGGAATAGTTAATATTGACCTCACAAAAGGGTTAGGGCTTGGGGTGATGAAAATTACACGTTTCCTGAAAAAAGGAAACAATTGGTACCACTTTTCCGTTTTGGCCTAATTTTTTTTTCACGTACTTGAATATAATCTACATACATACATAATTATATATTATATATGTGTACAAATTTGATATAAGTACTCATATAGGAGCAGGTCTGAAAGAAATTTGGTACCTATCGGTTCAGTAGTTTCCAAAAAAAACTGGAAAACAAAAAATTCTTGGAAAAGTTGTTTCTCCAGGATTCTGAAAAAATGAGGAAAGCGATCGGGTTAAAATTTCACGATAAATAATTCTATTATGTCGATGCAAGTATAATGGATGTTTGCTGCCTATTAGTTCAGTAGTACCCGAGAAAATTGAAGAAGCAAAATTGCGGTAAATATTTTGGGTTCACGGTTTCGAGAAAACTACTGAACAAATAGTGCTGAAATTTTTACAAAAGATAGTTATCATATAGGAGCAGGTCTGAAAGAAATTTGGTGCTTATCATTTTTTTAGTTTCTGAGGAAACTGGAAAACAAAACATTCCTGGTGAAGTAGTTTCTCCAAGATTTTGAGAAAAGGAGGAAAGGGATTTGGTGGGTTGAAATTTTAACGATAGATTATCCTTATGTCGGTCCAAGTCTGATAGAAGTTTGGTACCTATTAACTCAATAGTTTCTGAGAAAACTGGAGAAGAAAAATGGGTGAAAACAATGTTGTGTTCATGGTTTTGAGAAAACTGCAAGAGAGCTAGTGCTAAAATTTTCAAGATAGGTATTTTTATATGGGACTGAGTCTGATAGGAATTTTGTGCTTATTGGCTTAGTAGTTTATGAGAAAATTGGAATATAAAATATTCCAAGAAAATCAGTTTTTAGCAATAAAACAGTTATAGATCGATATTTTTATTAAAAATATTGATAATTATCGATTGTTTTTTATAATATACCTATTTACCTGAAACTAGCAATGAAATATCGATATATTGATATGTTTGTCAGATATTGTTAGGACCACCAATACTCTTCCCCTCGCACTCCTGCAAACACTCGACTTTCATCATACAAACCTGTTTACATTTTTATACTCAGGACAATACTCATTCCACCGCTCATTCATTTAGCTTTGTACATCACCATATACATACATTTCATACTCTGTACTTTACATATTTTCTTTGCTGCAATTACACACTGTAGAAATGTAACTTCAGAAACAACTTTATTTTGTTATGCTTTCCTACAAATCTGTCAACCTCAACCTCTATGTGGTAGCATCACTTGCTGCAGATTTTCAAACTCTGAAACATAAAAAACAAATTTTATAAATATTATGAATTGAAGTAATTTTGTTTAGCACAAGTAAAAGTGCTTTGAATTGTATTTTTTCTTATTTTTCATAAAATTTTTAACAGTTGGTAGCTTAGTTTCAACTTATTTCATCATTGTATTTTCAAGCCACATCCTATTTGGCTGAAAAAGTTCATTGTTGCTGAAACTGTAGCAAGTTTGTTGTTTATTGAAAGGACTTTTTCCCTGGTAATATAAAGTCTAGCCAAGTTACCAAATTTCCAAAACTGTCATTGATTGCTGAACTTGTCAAGAATCCTGCTTGTGTTGCCTGAAAGTCTGTAAAGTCATTATAGTTGCCTCCCTATTTGTGTGGAACTAATTTTCCGAAGTCAAATTGGTGAAATATCACCTTAACCTAATGCAATTCAAACAGAAAACTACCTGCAGTTTGAAACTTACATCGTCAAAATCAACTTAGTCGTCTATTTTGTATAAATTGACAATCCTAAATCATCAAAAATCACTCAAATCTCATCGAAGTTTACTCTCAAACAACCAAAGTACTGTATTCTATATTGTCAAAATTTGTCAAAGTTGCAGTCAAATCCATTAAAACCTGATTCATCACACTAAGAATTGTCATAATTCAACCTTAATTGGTAGTCAAAGTCCTAAATACTAGTCATTGTAGGTACTCAAAAAATCATACTTCGCTGGAAAAGTTAGTTCGTCTAACTTAAGGTATTTACAATTTATTTATAATTTTTTGTAATTTTCATGAATTTATCACGTTATGTCAAAATTTTGTGTATAAATCAGAAATTCTCATAATTTTTGGATATTTTTGGCCAAAAAAATAATGCAATGGGACAGTTTTTAGCAAGTTGATTGGATACTTTTTTTTGCAAACATGTTTGTTCAAAAGCGTACTTTTATGGCTTGTTTGGTTTTTTCATTCAATCTTGTAACTTTTACTGTGTTCAGTGCAATCAACTTTTACTTTCTATTGATAATTATACATCGTATTTGTTGGTGTGGTTTTCATATTCAAACCACCATTTTACCTAAACTTGCATATTTTTGAATTTTACACAATGCTTTATTACCATACATCGTTGAATTTATTTTGTGTGATTTTGCTTAAACGAATGAAAACTTGATCAAATTTTTTATTATTTTATTTTATTCGAAATTATTTTCACACAAATTATTTTGAATTTTATTTAATTTTATTTATTATTTAAGATTTTTTTTTATTTAAATTAATTGAATTTCAATCGAATATTTAACAATTTATTTTAGAAAACAAAATTATATCCCCCCAAAAAATTTTATTTTGAAATTTATTTTGAATTTAGGGTTTTCAGGTGTTGTGCTCGAGAATATAAACTATTTCCCTCTGTTTTTCAATGTAGGCTTAGTATTGTTAGCATATACTTGTTCTATTAATTGATTTTATTATCAAAATTTGGGTTATTCAGTTTTATTTTAGTTTGGGAAGCATCCTCTCTCATCTGTAATGTGTGTTCCTCACTCACCCTTTGTGGACTTCTATTTTCCTTTTTTTATTCTCTTCCTCGAGAAACACACAAGGAAATTATTTATTTATTTTTGAATATTTATTTACTTCTTTGCAATGTTACCACTTTATTTGACACCAATATGTAATGTACATGTCATTAACCTTGTTTAATCTCTCGCAGTTGTGCTCAGTTTAAAGGATTGTAGGATGTGTTGTGACCACCAATCCTCTTCCCATCCCACTCCTGCGAACACTCGAATTTAATCATACGAACCTTTTTACACTTTTATACTCATAGCTACGCAAATCATCATTCCACCACTCATTTGTTTACCTTCGTGCATCTCCGCCATTTACATATACATTTCATACTCTGTACTTTAAATACTTATTTTCTTTGCTGTAATTACGCACTTCTGAGATGTAACTTCATAAACAACTTTATTTCATTATACTTTTCTACGAATCTGTCTACCTCAACCTCTATAGATATTGATAACTATCGATACAGACCTCGATTACTATCCGGCTTTTTACAATTTTTTCAAATAAGTATTTGGAATTCAAGTTTTTGAGTATTTTCATTTCACTTCAATCATTACTAAAAAATTATAATTGGTACTATCAGAATTCCAATAGGTAAATATACAAATACAAACCTGAAACCTAGATATATTCGAGTTTCGATTCAGTATGGTCAAAGTGGAGTGGAAGAGAAATATAATATAATCTGAGTGATCTGCTGCATGCTGGCCACATTTTTGACGATTCTTAATTTTTCATAACACTGCGGTACCTACTGCTGTACGCCTAACACATTAGGTATTTCATTTGTAAATAAGAAAACTGCTTCATTTTCGTTCAAATTACAGTCACATGCAGTTAATCTTTTATTAACAATATTGCGTCACGTATGACTACGATTAGGCTGTACAAAATTTGAAAATTACCTACGTTTTAACAACAATTTCAAAAATAAGAGAAAATATCGCTTCCAAAGTAAAATCTCAACATTTAAAAATTATGTTAAATTAATATGTTTCAATAAAGCTAAACTTTGGAGCGAATTATCTTACGATCGAATCTACAATTCTTCCCCTAATTTCACAAATTCCTGTATCACATAATCCATATCTTCTTCATTGAGGGCCGAATTTTGAACAACTAATCTAAAAAAATTCGGTAAATCATTGAGTGGTTGATAAGTGATCATCATTGAGCCTTCACGCATCATTCGTTCCTTGATTTTCGGCGCAACCTGCAATCACATTTTCCATGGTGGTAGGTAATAATTTAATAAAATTCGTTGGTAGCCATCATTTGTTTCAAAAATGCATAAAACTCGGTTAAACTGAAGCCAACAGGGAACGTTTAAAATTTTAATCAGACGAAATGTTTCAGTTATTAATAGGTAGGTAGGTACCTATATTCTTTCTCTCCTTCCAACTATCTTATCCACATTGCTAAAGAATATAAATTATTGTAAAGAATTTTTTTAAATAACTGCTCTCCCATATTTCAACTTCATTCATCCATAATTCATTCCAATTTCCAATTATAGGCTTATGTGCATCAAAAATTGAGAAATTGTGTTGTCTATAACAAAATATATAGGTATAATAGCTATAGTATATGTAAGTATATAGCATCGATTAAGGTATTCAACCATTGCCTCGAATTGAGTAGAAAATAAATTTTATTTTAGTAACTTTCGTTTTTCCTTCGAAAATTCTTCTACAGTATAATTTACTACAAATTTTTTCTAAAAATAAGGAAATCTAAAATTATTTTCTAGTATCTATTAAGTGAGATAATTTTAAATTTAGGTATCTTTACCGATTAGTCCTGTTAACTAACAACCTGCCGTTCGCGTAGCTATGTAGAGGAAGAAATTAAAAATGTATAGTGGAGCCCCCACTCCTGATGACTTTTTCATCATGGGCAATTCATGTGTATTTTGAGAATGTAGCCCCATCCTCAAGTCACCTCTTGGCCCTCACCACTACATTCCCTGTCCAATCACAGTTTTTAAAATAATTACAGTTAATGGTAAAAGAAAATTTTTTTCCAAAATACGAGTTCCAAATTTTTTTTTTCAAAAAAATTTAATTCAAAATTCATTTGTACCTACATAAAAAATCTAACTCCAAAATTTTTTTTCAAAAAAAAAAATATATTTCTCTTTTGTACCTACCTCCATAGAGCAAATAAAAAATATTTTCAAATTTGAAGTACTGAAATTCCTAGAGATTTACTCCCTGTATATGAATATTTGGAAAAAAATTATGTTTGTGAGATTTTAAGTTTCAATACCTCATTACTGCCCCCATTTATAGAGTCAGTATGAATCAGTACTGCAACACACAGCTCGAACAAACAACATTATCGGAAGGATATGCCACAACAGATTGCAAGTTGTTATGGCTAAACATCATCCCAGTTTTTATTCATTCCTAGCTGAACATATAAAAAAAACAAACGCAACCCCAGCTGTGTTAGAAAAAGTAGGTTTGTAAAAATTATAAAATTAGTCATTAAAAAGTTATTATTAAATTTTGTAACTCTTAACGTAATATTACACAATTAAAAATAATCATCTCCTTCAAAATCTAAATATAAAAATTAACTTCTGGAAATAATTTTCCACCCATTCGCACCAGAATTGCTATAGTATGTTGATATTTTTTGCAAATTTCTTAGATATTGGTACAAAATCAAGCATTTTATAGCAAAATAATAACTTTAAATAGGTACAGTCCATAGCTGATCCACCCCAAAATCAATAACATGTTAGAATAGTACATAATAAATATTTGTTCTGAATTACATTCATATTGGTCTAAAATTAGACATTATATAGCCAAAATAAAAATAAAAATAGTGTTACCAGAAGTATCCTACAGTCGATCCGCACCAAAATTAATGCAGCAATTTATAATAAATTATAATAAATAATTATTTTTAATTTTGTAGCTATTGAAGCTATTGGTTAGAAATAAAAAATTTTATATCTAAAACAAAAACAAACAGCAATACCAGAAGTGCCATATAGCATTCTGAAACGAAATCAATAGGTCAGGTTTTTAGCTAGTACTATAGTTTGTTTCAAATTTCATGACTATTGAACAAAAATTACAACCTATACTGTAGTAGCAAGAAATAGGCTTTTATATATAATTATACTCTAATATAGGTATATACACATATATATAGGTACTAGCTGCCCATGGTGTCAGATTTGGTTGATAGATGCCTTGGACCTTTAACCCTAACACTGAGCTAAGTGTTCACTAATATATTACATAATAAAATCTTAAAATAAACCATTCTCCTCTTTTTGAGCCAATGAGGGTTGAAGAATGGATTTAATGATAAAATTAACATCAAATTCGAATTCAGCGCCTCAAAAAACATGATCCAGTGTTCTATTAGAGTATTACTTGACAAAATCTGAAAATAAAAGACTCCCTTGGGCCATCGCATGCACACAACCACACCTACAAACGCAGACACATTTTTTCTTCTCTCTTTCTCCCCTCTTTCACACCAAGATTCGCACCTAAATTTGCCCCATGCCACCCGCCTTCACGCTTTCGTTTTTACCTCGTAGTGAAAATAAAAATGTGTTCCATATTAAAAACAAGTAGATACAGAAATAATGCTAAGGTGTCTGCAAATAGGCCAGAAAGTTAAAAAAGGATGAGATCCAAAGAGACGGAAAAAAGAAAATATTAATTAGTACAGTGTAAAAATATCTCAGTTAGGTGAAGAATAGTAATGTTTTGACCTATATAAAATATCTTGGTCACTCTATGAAATTGTAATCATTAATCTGTTTTCAAATTATTGTGTATCTAAGCATTAATAATTTTTAATGTGTAAACATCTTAGCGCTTGATCTTGTACTCTAGTAGGGGCTAAAACAAGAATTACAATTGTAACTCATACGTCTTATAATATTATAGCTGTTGGTGTGTAGGTGTATGGTTGTGTGTATGTGCTCGTTGCACAGGCACAAAACCACACTACTATGTTCAGACATCAGTCCTTCATGAATACCCATTGGAACTCACAACTGTTTTTTAAACAACATTTTTTAAAAACATCATTATTTGTTTTAGAATTTTTATTTTTGTGTAAATAAATTTGAAATAAAATTATTTTGAAAAAAAGAAGTTTCAAGTTTGAATTTTCTTTGTTGTAGGTGTAAATAAATTTGGAATTAACTTTTTTTGAAACAAAATATTTTGGTAAAAACATTTTTGAAATTCGTATTTTGGAAAAAATGTACCCAAACCACATTTAATTATTTGTTTTCTCCCCTCCGTATTATATAAGCTCGTACACCATTTCAAAGTTATGGTTTTAGAATCTAATATTAAAACATGAACCACCCCTTCTGTAATTAGCATTATCTGCTGTTGAGGGTAAGCACAATTGATAAATACAAAATAAATAAATAATACCACACTAACGTACCTACATACAGATTGTTACTTTTTTTTTAAATTTTTTTTATTCATGCAAAGGTCAATCGTAAAATGGTTATGGTTCAGTAAAGTCAAGTTTTATGAAAATGATCCTGACGGGCTGGCTATTGGCTAAATAACAAGAAAATAAATACCATATGGAGTTTTTCATTGAAATCACAATCGTTTTCTCGATTCTGCAAACTTCTTGGCAAGTACCAAAAACAAATATTCGTGCATTCTGGCTCAGGTAACACCAAACGAAAGTCTGTCCTATTTTTTATTTGGTCGACAAAATATTTGGATGTTTCAAAAACATGATTTACGTGGTTCTCAAAACCTTCGGTACCCTGAAAATTAAATTTCAACGTATTACCTTAGTATACTCTTACTAATTCAGAAGATTCGAAAATGAGGAATATATATCTTTTTAAATTTGGTCGATAAGTATGTGCATTTACCTTGGCTTTCCACATTAGCCAAAATTTCAAAACATCTGCCCTACGTCCGCACTGAATATGCTTATCACCCGTATCGTAATGCGTGTCGTAAAATTTGTCCTTTTGGAATAGATATTGAGCGTTACAAGAATGGCATAAATTTAGAATTTCCTTACGTTTTGTGATAAACACGGAACACTGTTGCGGTGCAGTCAACATTTTATGCGGATTAAACGTAACCGAATCTGCTCTGAAAATATAAATAAATTTTTAATCCAATTAAGATGCATATGATGTAGGTATACTCGCATATACAATAATATACATGTACAAAAATAGCACCACCCCCAGATTCGCCAACGAGAAATGTTCGGATTAATCAATAAAATTAAATTCAATTTGCACGCCGAAGTTACAAGTATAAGAAGGTACAAAAATAAAAACAAAGTCAAAACGTATGACGACTTTCCCAGAAACAAAATTAGCTTAGGTATATTGCATTATTTTACCTTTCAATGCCCTTAATCAAATAACGATGACGCTTCGAGAACATGACTGCACCACCCCAAGCTGCGTCAACATGTAACCATAAATTATATTTTTCACAGACATCTGCTATTTCAGGAAGTGGATCGTACGCTCCAAGAACAGTTGTTCCTATAACGTAAATTAGACAGCTGTAATGATGGTGACAATTTTTTTTTCCTCATTATATGAAAAAAAAAAAAAAAAACTTTGGCAATTTTAAAAAGAAAAATCTTTTTTTAATCAATTACTGTAAGAGGCAGAATTTTTCTCTCAAAACCCAAGACATTAGTTTCAACTAAGTACAAAGTCTCATTTCTTATAATATAGATATGAAAAACATCATATAATATATACAATTAAAGATGCATTTAAACAAATATTTATTAAAAATATGAAATAATAGGAGGAAAAAGTCTTGGCTCAAAACTTGTAATTAAATAGATAAGGTAACTGAATAATTTTTTTTTTTTTTTTTTCATAGCCTAATTTCTGAGACAAAAAACTCTTTCATAATAACTTATAAGGTTACAACATACCTACGAGGTATTGTTGCAAATATTTAATTGGAAAATATAATAAGAATAGGTACAGAGAGAGACTAATATAAAGAACGACCTTAAAATCAGTCGGATTGAATTTTTCACGAGAGGAAGAAAATATTATCATTAACTTATACCAATAAACAAATCAAATTATGTATTTATACTCCTAAGTTGAAAATACTCGAGAATTATTTTACAAAGAAATATTGTACGAATGAAATTAACTCAAAACGTACCTATAAAGGACATGTTTAATGATGCAAAGCGGAACTTTACGTGATCATTTTGTAGAGTAAATAAACATTGTATTTCAATCAAATAAATGTGGATATGGTTTATAATGTACCGCACTTCTTAGCTTGAACAGAGTATAGGTATAGCTTTTTCATTATTGCGCTTGTAGTCTAACTTGTGATTGACAGATTAAAGGGCGTGAAAGTAAACAACGTTGTAGAGAGCTGAAATTTTGCAAAAACATTAACATACATTAACTAAAGATTCTGTAAAAATTTGACTGCATTCGTAAGTTCTCGAGATATCGCTCAAATTCCCCAACTAAATTAAATTCATATAAGTAGGTACATAGTATCATTTGAATCGTACATAATCTGAATAGAATTTTATTGATATCGTGAGAACCAATGCTACGATTGCAAGCAAAGTTTCATAAGATTTTCAACTAACGTAGGTTAATGTCTCAACATAAGTTCAGCTCAATCATACGTTCGATTCACTTTGTAATAATCCAATATTTTCATCACAATTGACTTCTATACCAACTTCAATTACCTAGACATGGTAGCCTACACGAAAGCGTTTTCACAGCCTAAACTATTGCCAGCTTTATGTTAAGTTACAGCTTCCAGCTGTGAATCTTGAAAAATTAAGTACCGACACCTAATATTTAAAATATAATTTGATTCTGACGGTTCTCACAGCATACTGGACTGTGCGCAGGTTAGAACCCGATGATCTACCTGTATAGGAGAGTTAGCCTAAAGCCTAGGGTATGCCAATGTCCGATCTTCTCTATGCTATTCCAATCACAAAAATGTAGGCCGACAACAAAATATAATATATGGTTTATTTTATTTAACAAAAACACTCGGTTATAGGTAAGAAGCCATACCACATGTATAAAAGAACTAATTTCTCACCTTAAAACTTCGAACACCTATGATTAGTTGGAAACCTTACCTGCGCAATTTCTTTGAGAGTAACAGAATCTCAACTACATACTGCCACTGAGAACAGAAGACTGAAAAATCAAAACAAACCTGATGATTTTTTCCCCTTTGCTTACCCCTTAACACGAATTCTCTGTTACCTCATACCATTGGGTCTCCCATTAGACCAAGGGTTCTCAACCAGCGTGTTGCGAAAAATGCAGTCAATTATATTTTTCAATACTATGATCTGAATTTTTGTGAAACTTGTTGCTAATGCTGTGTCGTGTATGTTTAAAAACTCCTCAGATGTGTCGCCTAAGAAAAAAGGTTGAGAACCACTGCTCTAGGCTGTCCGTGGTCCTTCACTCCCTTTGTAATGTGGTGGGTAATTAATTACTGCATGAAATTTTCAAATTTTTTCCCTTTAAATCATCAGAGGCCGAGGGAACCACAAAAATTAACTTTTCTCTTATTTTATTTAATTTTAATTTGTCTTCAGTTTTTTATCATATCCACGTATTTTCTGAATTTTTTTCGGGGTTACAACAGTTCCACGTGAGTCCAAAAAAGCTAATTCATGCACATGACAGTTCCGCACCAGCCAAAAATTATCAGTTTGGCAGTTTCGCCCCGCAGATCCTTGTAACACAATTTTGCAAACACCTCACATTGTCATAATGATAAGTCATGTAAATTGAAAGATTGTTTCCAGAAATTTATATGGTAGTTGAAGACTAGTACGGATTGGTATGATACTGAATTTTAGTAAAATTGGTTCACTTGTTTTTCAAATGGCAGCCAATACAAAATTTGACACTTATGGGAAATAGATAGGATTTCTGAGTGGAACTGTAACGCCTAGAAAAATCAAATGGAATAAAACTGCGTAATTGGAGAAATACCCTCGATGCGGAACTGTCTCATTTTTTTGTCGTTTGCGTGGAACTGTTTTACAGCCATTTTAAATGTGGTACACATTTCTATTTTCACTATATGGTGGTGTATTAGGAAAAAAAAACCAGAGTGCTTTAACCAATAGCAATCCAGAAGGTGCCTGCGTTGGCCAATGAAAACACAGCTCCTGTTGAGTGGTTCGTTTAAAAACGAATTTATGATATAAAATATATCGATATACATGATATATCGATCTGAGGGTGAAGATGTGAGGAATATGGTAGGAATCGCTATCAATCTTCATATATCGATATATATATCGATATTTGTTAACGAATAGTTATTATTTTTTTCATATCTCATTAATTTATATTGCAGTATTTTAAGTTCTGTATTGTATATCCATCATTGGAAAACCCATAAGTGGCCTGAAAGGGCTGCAGGTATCCGTGAAAAATAAAATAATTTCATTAATTTTGCTAGACGTGCGGTAGAAATGTTTATTATAAAGTTTCCCCAAACTATTTCCATAATAAGCCACTGCAATTCGTAGAGCTCTTCGGTCTCAACCTCAATTCTCAAGTTTATGTGGATGAAACGTTTTGACGTGTTTACGTTTCAGTCTTCCGCACAGTGACAAATGGTATATAAAGAAAAACCATGAGGTTTGCCACGTATTGATTGTCGTTAATTAACCCAATAGAGAAAATAATCATGTTGGTAAATGATAACACTAAAAATAATTCAACGTAGTCAACCCTGAGCTGCCCATTAGGTACTCGCTGAACATCATTCCTCGCAAGGCTATACCTACTCCACACTAAAAAGTATTTTCAACAACTTCCGACAAATTTCGAATGAAACTACACTAAATATTATAATATGTAGATACTTAAGCCCATATTCACAAACGTCACTTTAACCGCTTTTCTTTTCTCTTAAAAAAATTTTTTTGCCCAATTTCGTACTTAAAAATGTGGGAACATTGTATCTCTTATGAGAGTTAGGTACAATGTAAAAATAAAATGTTTCCACACTTTTAAATACAAAATTGTGCCAAAAGTCATTTTTCAGTGAAGTTGTAGTGAAGGGGGGTTAAAGTGATATTCGTGAATATGGGCCTTAGGCCTATTGATCGATTTAATCCTTTGCCTACAGGTGGGCGAAAAGCGAAAGCTTAGGCGTGCCAAGAGAATATATACCCAACACGCAGGAACTAATAAAATTTAATTTAAATGTACCAGAAGTGGCGGATACCATGAATGGTACAGCTTTCTCGGCTAATGTCTCTCTTATACGCTTTTCGAGATCTTCATAGTCCATTTTTCCTCTTTCATCGGTTTTAATTAAATACACATTATTGGATCCAAGACCTTCAAATGCGGCTAATTTTTTAATCGAATAATGAGCATCGTTGGAGGTAAACACCACCAAACGAGGTAATCCGTGTAAACCAGCCCACTGTATAGAAACAATGTAAGATTAATTAATTTAAGTGATAACAGGTATCTATATATCTACAGTTAAACGTTATTTACAAAGTTGTTCGTAGGTACAGCTGACATACTTTTATTTCAGGATATTTATGAAAACGTGCGCAATTAATAGCGTAACCATTCGCTATAGAGCCACCAGGACTAAAGATTCCGTCGCCATCTTTAAACCCGAGTAAATCTCTAATTTCATTCAACACATATTGTTCCATAAGGGTGAATACAGGAGCAACCTCATACGTATATACGCTGCTGTTTAATGCGTCTCCTAACCACTGACCAATCAAACCGTAGGGATCCACACTGAAAAAACATGAAAAACGTAAATAATGAAGTCTACATATTAGTAATAAGCACCTATATATATAAATTTCAACTTTATGCGAAAACAGGATTTAGCTAAATAGATTTGAAATAATTCTTTGCTAGGTGACTTTTGCAGGAAAATCATATTTTATTCAATAGGCATATTTTCTTCAACTAAAAGCATTCTCACATAGACCGAGTATGCAGAAAAACATGTTTTGAGAAGAAAGTATACCAGGCCTATGTATACTCACCTGCTCATAATTAGAATCACAGTAGTTTCAGTTTTTTGATTATGAGTCGAACTAAAATAGTAAGGTTTCTTATTTTTTTGTAAACCTGCTAAAAATTACATATGCTAAAAGTCGATAAAAACACAGAATTTCTACATTTCCAATTCCTATATGGAAGAAGAATAATTTTGAGAAAATTGTTTTTTAATGTATGATGTTGTGGCATTAAAAGTCATGGGCAGAATGCATTGTGGAATTGAGAAATTTCTACAATGTGTTCTGTGTATTTAAGCTAATACTACAACACAAAATTTGTGTTATAATATTAATCTATAGCTCAGATCACGTTCTGAGCCTTTAAAAACAGTCAGAACACAAATTTTTGCATTTTTGAAATTTTTGAATGATAGAATGCATTCTGAGCATTTTTTTTTGTTCATTGAACAAATTTGGTTTTTGCTCTAAACATAATATATAGGGTTATTCATTTCATCATACATCATAAGAAAAATATTATAGTGTTTGATAAAATAAATAGGCTATGTTCTAGCTGTATAAATGGGACTAAATCATGAACCAAATTAGATATAAAAAGGAAACAAACATAAATAAGCAAAAGGATGCAATTGTGATTCATAAGATAGAAAATTACAGAAATTGTTCAAAATGACTACCTTCTGCTAAGACACAATAACCTAGGAGACTGATCAATTCAGCTTGCACCTGCCTCAATTGGGCAAAGGAAATATTGGACCAACAATCGTTTATGGCAGTATGGAGTTCTTCTATAGTGGAATATGGTCCATATTTGAATACTGCAGATGACATATGACCTCACAAAAAAAATCCAGAGGATTTAAATCTGGTGACCTTGGTGGCCCTTATTTTATCTGCAGCGTCTAGTCGCTACATAAGTAGGTATGCTTCATAAGCTGCTGCATGTTTTGGTATTGTTTATTTGGTTATAACATAGCCTATTCGTTTCATCACACACCATAATGTATTTTCCTCATGGTGCGTGATGAAATGAATAACCCTGTATACCTACTTATTCACAGATGAAAAAATTTAAACTAAACTACATAATATGTAGGTGCCTACTCCGACGTACCAATTGGGACCAAGAGGAGTCATTTGAAATGAGATCAGTTATAGTAGAAGAAAAACTAACAGTAGGGTTACAAAAAAAAAATTATGTATTTCAGTTTTCAAAATATCTTTCACAAAACATTTTTTAGAAAGCACCATAAAATTATTTATTATCAAAGCTTTAATACTTTTTCCTAGTATTTGAATTTTTCTTTTATTATAAATGAATGTTTTTTTTTTTTGAATTATTTGAATTACAATATTATTGCGAAGATATTCCGTGTTAAGAATACTTCAACAAATGAGATAATTTATTTACTTTATCTCCTTATTGATTTTCACTTTAAATATTACAATACGTTTTTAACTACTACTTATTACTTCTACTTAAAATAATTGAAAACCTAGTTTTCCATATCATTGAGTATGGACCTCAACTTTACAGTTTGGTTAGTAACTCAAGAATGAATTTGTCTTCGAAAGGAAGATAATACATCACCTGAAATTTCATTGTTATATTCCAAAATGGCTGACCTAAAATAGGTGGCGTGACATAGAACATCCACCAAATATGATGACTCTTCATTGTCAGCATATTCGGTAGTGTTCGTCCATGAGAAGCTAGGTATCATATAGACAGCTATTATTCCAAGAATTAGAATGATAGTTGTCTATATTTGTTCGACACGTTTTTGTAGATGAACAGAATCATCTGCAAAAATGGGACGGAACAAATATGAAACTACAAAAATCTTTTATATTGAGTAGTTTTTTGTTATAAATTTTATGAGCCAGATTTTACTACTCTTTCTCCATTTTTGAAAAATTATTTTTTCCATTTCTCAGCTGTCATTACGAACTTCACCATTGTTTCAAGCACTTCCAAATCCCTCAGTTTCCATAAAAAGTTAAAAACAGATTTTTGAAAATTTTTTGAAAAATTGTAAAAATAAGGCTTAAAAATACTACCAAAATATTAAAATAAGCACATAATGTAGACTCATCTCAAGTTTTCCTATTCAATATTTTTCATAAATTAAGGATATAGTGTTTTTTCACTTGAAATATCAGTTCTATACAAACTCCTACCAATTTCTCATGAGACATGACAAATCTGAATCAAATAAGATTTTTTTCAATTTGAAGTTACAGAGTAGTTTGAAACTTAAATTTAAAGTTATGTAAACTATATTCCTGCGTAGAACACACCATTTTACAAATCATCCCAAGACTAATTATTACTAACGACTACTTACTGGGATTTAAGATTAAAGTGGCTAACATCTATCGGAAATTTGTTGAGGCAGTGAATGGGTGAGGAAAATATATTTAATCATATGCAAGTTCAAAGCTGAAATTAAGATATTTGGAGTATAATTATGGCAATAATTCTTTTTCCATATTTATGTAGACGTCATTTATCTTCAAATTCAGGCAAAAAAAATTTAATTATCTTCAGAATTAATTAATTTAAACTATATTATCCCCTGTTTAACCAATAGGGAATGTGACTCTTATTTCCATGGTCACCCTTTCAGAGTATGTTCACATAAGGCCATCTATAATTCCGTTCCAGATCTCAAATGTTCATTTGTATATTTTTATTTATTTTTTACTTAATGATTTTAGAAGAAGTAGATTCATTGATTCAAAGACAGTTATAATTCCTACCAAAATTAAAAAAAAACTATTATTTCAAAAACATACGCAACATTTTATTTTTTTTATTGAATATTAAAAAACATTTCATACAATAAGTTAATTGCCATAAATTTTTAAAATTTGCAATGGATAATGAAAAATAATAAATTATCTGTTGGAACTATTTGATTATTGTACATGAACTAGTTGGCTACATTGATATATCGTGTGGATATATTCTTTATGTTATTGGTTATATCGACCACTATTTTTTTTCTTTGTTTGTCTGTATTACTAATACGACTTACTTTCTGTTGTTCTCTTTGAGTACAATAAATATTCTTATTATGCGGTAAATGTGTTTTATGTTTCTTTTATAATAATTAATATATTCACCACTTCTCACGAGTACATCAAAACCCCCTTGATGTCCAATATCATCGATGCACAACTTTAAAACAGCATAAATAAATAAACCAAATAAAAGTGAAATTTTTCATAAAAATTTAATTGAATCGTTGATTTCAAATTTTCGCCAACATTTCTTTTTCAATAGCTAAATATTTTTAACATTTGAAATATTTAACCTGAGGTACATGGCAAAACATGATGTCATGTGCAACAAAAAGTGAAAAATGTAAAAAAAAAACAAAAAAAACCAAGATTGTTTTTTTAGTATGCGTATGTACTTGATTGTGTTCATGTCTCAACTCACGGACACTAATATAAAACCGAATTCGATGTTTCCCGGACTCAAGGAATTTAGCAGTGTTACCCCAATATCAAAACTCTTAACGCAGCAGTAGCTCAGTTAGGAAAAGTAGGTTTTCGAAAATTATAAAATTAGGTAGTCACTAAAAAGTTATTATTATTTTATATATATATATATATATATATATATATCATAATAAATATTTGTTCAGAATTACGTTCCTATTGGTCCAAAATTAGGCATTTTACAGATAAAAAAATAAAAACAAAAATAGTATTATCGGATGTACTATACGATCGATCCGCACCAAAATTTATTGAAAGTTATAATAAATATTTCCTCTAAATTTCGTAGCTATTGGTTGAAAATTAAAAGTTTTATAGCCAAAACAAAAACGAAAATAGTCATACCGTAAGTACCGTACAGCTGATCCGCAAAAAAATCAATAGGTCAAGTCCTTGACTTAATACTAATGCTTGTTCAAAATTTCGTGACTATCGGATAAAAATTGCGACCTGTACTCTGGTAACAAGAAACTGATTTTTATATATAATTATAAATTTGAATTACTAGTACCAAAATTTTCCTTGAATTATGAAACGAAAAAGGTACCTAGCCAATCCCAGACGTCGTTCTATGACACAAAGATTAATAAATAGATTTTCAATAGAAAACCTACTTTAACAAAATGAAAATTGAATACAAACATCATTTCCAATGTATCCTCGACTATGCAAGAAATGCAAATCATGTAAATTTCTACCCTCAGACAGAAATTTTCTCCTCAGTCTCTTTTAATTAACTGTCTAAAAACAATGGCTAATAGAATTGTTATGCTTATAGCACCTATACTAGCACCACCTCCCTCTACTGCATTAAACAACTTTTTTTCATCCAGTATATAAAGCAATAAATATATGAATCTAAGCTATAATTTTCAACATAAACGAAGACTCGGCTCCAGAATTAAGCACTCACCTAGAGAACAACTGATTCATAAAATAGGGATGACCCGTTTTGACGCTGTACTTCATCACATTCCTAATGTGCTGCATCAGTTTCTCGTGGGTGCTCGGTGATCGTTTCACTTCAAAATCCATTATATCTTTCAATTCATCGGGACATTTCCAATCGATTACCTTATGTTTTCTATCCGTCCCTTTGAAAACCGCCTCTTCAAGCACAGCATTGACACAGTCGCGAAAAAATTTATCGTGCTGCATTTTATTCGGCGCACTCTGATACGGGCACAGATCCGAACAAATTATGTTTCGTTTTTTGAATTCGTTCTGCGTATTTTTGTCGATAGCAATAAGCGGACCGCACTCAACCATCACCATCGAATTCAAAATTATATCGGCTGTTGTCGGCATGACTGAAGAAAATTAAAAAGTTGTAAAAAGATAGGGCGGCAAAAAACAATAATGCAAACGTACAGAAAAGGAAAAAAAAAAAAAAAAAAACGATGTCGAAATGATGTATATTCGAAAACTGTAGAAGACGATCACAAACTAAACACACTATTAGGGTTTCTAATTCGTTTTATACTTGAGGTCATAAAATCAAAATAATATCTTTAAAAAAAAATAAAAATAATAATAGCGATAATTACGCCACTACAATATATACCTATCGACTGAAGGCATCGGATAATTATCGACTACGACTGGTATAATAAAATGTACATCTTCCTGTGGTTCAAAGCACACGAGGAGACTTTTAACTTTCCCTTTCGACCATGGCGGATAATTGCATCCGAATATGTTAGCCTGCAGTCAATGTCACTTTTATTTTTTTTATTTTTGCACGGTCAATTTCTTTTTTTTTTTTTTTTTTTTGATCAAGATGGATTTGTTACATTTTTCTGATAAAAACGAACGCAATATTTTGCAAAAATATAATTCAATAATCTTTTTTTAAAGATTAATTTTTTATAGACTCGAGTATCTCTTTACGTTTCGCATTTTTGTATGAATATATTCTTCACATAATTATATGCAACCAATGAAAACATTTTCTCAAATTTTTCCATCCAAAAAATTGAACTTTGTTCCAATTTTTATCCAGTTTGCTTGCAAACGGGGTATTAAAATTGACCTCATAAACGGGTTAAGATTGGGGACGATGAAAATTATCCGTTTTATGTGCAAAGGAAACGATTGGTACCATTTTTCCATTTTAACTTAATTTTTTTGTGTATATATATATATATATGAGGGGTGTTAGAAAAGTTCCGATGCTCCTGATAAAAAAAAGTAGGCAACTATTCAAGCAGATAAGTATACATTTACAATTTAGAAGGTTTATGCTACTTTTCTACGTAATACATAGTTTAAGCCATTATCAAGGTACTTATTACACTCTTAACAAGTTTTTGTATCCCAGTGGCATAAAATGGTACTGCCAATTTTTAAAAAAATTCATAAACACCTTCCTTGACATCGTCAACATTTTCAAAACGTTGATCACCAAAATGTATCTTCGAATTAGGGAGAAGGTGAAAATCTTATGGTGTCAAGTCTGGTGAATATGGTAGATGGCCAAAACCTTCCCATTTGAATGATTCCAGGAGTGTGGTTGTGATGAGAATAATTCTCCAACTCACACAGCTCACATCACAACCACCCTCCTGGGATCATTCAAATGGGAAGATTTTGGTCATCCACCACATTCACCAGACTTAGCACCATCAGTTTTTCACCTTTTCCTTAATTTGAAAATACATTTTGGTGATCAACGTTTTGAAAATGATGACGATGTCAAAGAAGCGGTTTATGACTTTTTTTAAAAATTGGCTGCACTATTTTATGCCACTGGGATACAAAAACTTGTTAAGAGGTACAATAAGTGCCTCGATAATGGTGGAAACTATGTAGAAAAGTAGAATAAAACTTCTCAATTGTAAATATATACTTATCTGCTTGAACAGTTGCCTGCTTTTTTTTATAAGGACAGGCTCGTAGTCAGAGAGGGGGTAGGGGGAGTTGCCCCCAGGCGGCATTCTTTACCCCCTAGCAAAATTTTCAAATTTTTTTTCTAAATTTTAAAAAAGCCCATTAACAATGTTTTTTATTTTTTAATTAAAATTTTCAATCAAAAAAATTTTTTTACAAAATTTTCTAGTTATAAAAAATTTTACCTCCCCTGGTTTGCAGTTTGCCCCCTTGGGATTTCACTCTAGCTACAGGCCTGTATCAGGTGTATCGGACCTTACTTTTCTAACATACCTCGTATATAAACATATATACATATACAATGTATGCATACGTATGTATGTATCACCCAAAATTTAGTCTTCATGGTTTTGAGAAAACTACCAAGTGGATAGGGCTGAAATTTTTACAAGAGATAGTTCTCATATTGGAAAAAGTCGTTCCAGGATTCTGAAAAAATGATAGAAGGGATGGGGCTGAAATTTTCACTTTAAACTTTCCGTATGTTGGTGCAAGTTTCTTAGAAGTTTGGTGCTGTAATGATAATTCCATATCATTTCTTATTTTAACATATCTCTGGTATTCCATTAATATTATCCCTCTATTTCATTTTGTCTATAACCTCATTTTTACATCCTGTCTTAATGACGTCAATGAAATTTATTAAGACTTGCATCTTGACGTCACCTTTTTTCACTAATACAATATTCTCATACTAAATACAATGATGTCATTTATTCCATGAATACAAAATACAATTCTGCAATATTCCCAATTCCTCTTAAAATTATAACTACACCCACCTTATGTCATAAGTATGTTATTTTATTGGCTCACTCTAAAGTACGTAGATTCTATCTACCAATCACATTGTATATCTGCCACAACACCAATGTATAATTCACTCGAATCCATACCCTTAGATTTAAGCCTGATTGATTACCAATACTTCTCTTGTACAATATACTGAATCTAGATATTTTCTTGTACACATAAAAAATATACATTATATGAAAATAGAATATGTGTCGTGTACTTTTTGTAACAATTATACCGTTACAGGTGCCTATTAATTCAGTAGTTTCCGAGAAAACTGGAGAAGAAAAATTGCTGAAAAAAATGTTGTGTACATGGTTTTGAGAAAACTACAAGAGAGCTAGTGCTAAAATTTTCTAAATAGGTATTAAGGGCTAACATTGCTACAAAAGATAGTTACTGTATGGAAGAAGATCTGAAAGAAGTTTGGTGCTCATTTGTTAGGTAGTTCTCAAGAAAACTGGAAACAAAAAATCTCTAAAAAAGCGGTTTTTAGCAATAAAACATTAGATCGATATTTTTAATAAAGTTATTGTTAACTGTCCATAGTTTTTTTGTAATTTCTTAACCTGAAACCAACAATGAAATATTGATATATCGATCACTGTAGATATAAATATAGATTGAAATCGATATTATTTTGAAATTTTTTCAAGTAAACTCTCTCTCTCTTTCCATCTCCATCTCCATCTCCATCTGCAAACTAGTTTTTCTAGCGAAGCAATGCTGCTCTAGTTCTTTTTTAATCACAATGCACTCGAGCACTGAGTTCAAAAAAAAAATAATAATAATAATTTCTTCAAATCAATAGAAATGGTACACAGCATAGTTAGATAAATACCTATTATACCTACATATAAATAAATGAAAATTTAACCTAAAATTTCCGGAAATTCAACATACCTCAATTTAAATGACAACATTTGGCCAAGATTCCCACAGAGGAGGCAACCAAGCGATTACAGGCCATACCCTCTCCAATATGAAAATATAAACAATCCCTCTTCGATATGGGAGTAAATATCAATCTTTATTGAAAATAAAATTAGATACCCATCTTTCCTGCCCTCCCACCGTGGTATCCTCAAAATTCAATCTTGCTGGAGTCGCCATTGTGAAGCAGACATGTGAAAGTCACAGAATAGCAAGGATTATCACATTTTTCAAATCAAACCCGTTAAAAACTTCAAAAACTAAATTTCAAAAAATAAAAATTCATTGAAAATATCTAGCATCAAATGTTGAAAATACGTGCAAATGTATACTTAATAATTTAGTGGTGTAACATACAAAGAGAGCGAGTATAGCTTAATTTTTCACTCACAAAGATAGCTGCGGTGTTATGTTAAAACTTCGGGGGGGGGGGCTCATAGATCTTGTCATTTTCTCCTCAATCGAAAATAAGTTCAGTTTCCCTTGACGTTATATTTTTCTGAACAGTTCATATTTTCGATTATTTGAGGATGGGGAAATCACATTAGATTTTGAGTGGCCAAACTCCCCCACGCTCCCCTAAATTTCGCTTCTACTGGTAAAAATCCATCCACTCCGATAAACGGCTGAGTAATTTTGATTAAAAAAAAAAAAACAAAAAACAAACAGAAAAGCACAGTTTTATAAAATTGGCTATAATTAATTCATATTCGACAAAATTATCCTAAACCAATTATTTACCAACGAATATAGAGATATCGACAATTATCGTATCATTTCGTACCACGTATTACGTATGCGTTATCCGAAATCATGTAGTTTCCTATCATTACAGATTTTTTTGAAATTAATTTTGCCTGATGATTGCCGAGACGCATATTGGTAGATATAATTACGTAGTGATCAAAAACAATTTATTCCATATTTTCAAAAAAGTGACTAATATACAAACCCAGGCTATTCGAATTGGCTTCTTTCTTTCTTTTTTAATGGGCATCGGCTACGAGGCTATTTTATCCGGCGGCTAGAGGATATATTTTCGCGTCGAAGAGGGGGGAGGGGAAAGTCCAGGTCTGGTATCTATAGTCTAACCAACACGAATTTTCAATCATGCACTAGAGCGACAATAAAACCAAACCGAAATTAACGGCCATTTTGGGTCGGGAATGTAACGGTGGCCGGTCTCAAACGCGTAAACCTTTCGATTGGAAAACCGACCATTTGACCGCAACACCACGAATATACTACCTAATATTAATTTCTTAGAATCCAAAATTCGGCTCGGAATGTAGCCTACACTAAAACACGCGACATCCATAATACCTAATGTAAAAAAAATAACACGATTAGGTAACCTGTTAGGCCTGCTCTGCTGGTGTTAAAAAATAACACGACTAATACCATATTCAGGGCCGTAACTACAGGGGACATAGGGAATAGTTTGCCCCCCCCACAATAATTTTAAATTAGCCAAAAAATTGGAAAATTTGAAGCTAGTTGAAAAATTAATGATTGCGTAGTGTTTTTGATAATACAAAAACTTATAATAAAATGGAAATAGGCTACAGAAGAACCAATATGTAGTACACTATATAATTTTTTTTTACAATTAAATTTTAACCCCCCCCCCCCCCGTTGTGCAAGCTACTGCCCATTTACTGCCCACCTTCCTGCCAAGTTACTGCCAAGTTACTGCCAAAAATCAAGTGTTTCAACCAATCAGAAATCTCTCACTAGTGTGTCTAGACCAATCAGAAAGCAGCATTCAAAATTTCTGCTTCCCAGTTGCATCCCAGTTGCTTCTCAGTTTCTGCCTGTTTACTGCCAATTTTTTACTGCCTTATTACCTCCCATTTGTTGCTTAGTTACTGCCCCTTCACTGCCTTGTTATTCCCAATTGTTGCTTAGGTTACTGCCCATTTACTGCCTGGTTACTACTTATTTTCTTCCAGGTTACTGCCCAGTTTTGCTGCCTTCTGGCTTCTCAATTACTTCTATATTACTTCCAATATATTTCTCAGTAGCTACCCATTTACTGCCTGGTTCCAACCTGATTACTGCTCATTTGCTCCCCAGTTACTGCCCATTCTTACTGCCTTCTTGCTTCCCACTTGAAGCTTGGTTACTGCTTCTTTGGAGCCTGGTTACTGCTTATTTGTTCCCCAGTTACTGCCAATTTTACTGCCTCTTGCTTCTCACTTGAAGCTTGATTACTGCCCAAACACTGCCAGGTTACTCCTCATTTGCTGCCGAGTTACTGCCCAGATTTGATGCCTTTTGCTTCCCAATTACTTCCATATTACTTCCAATATATTTCTCAGTTGCTACCCATTTACTGCCTGGTTCCAGCCTGGTTACTGCTCATTTGCTCCCCAGTTATTACCGATTCTTACTGCCTTCTTGCTTCCCACTTGAAGCTTGGTTACTGCCCTTTTGGAGACTGGTTACTGCTTATTTGTTCCCCAGTTACTGCCCAATTTTACTGCCTCATGCTTCTCACTTGAAACTTAATTAGTGCTCAAATACTGCCAGGTTACTGCTCGTTTGCTGCTGAGTTACTGCACAGATTTGCTGCCTTCTTGCTTCCAACTTACTTCCAACTTACTTCCAACTTACTTCCATATTGTTTCCCTCTTGTAACCAACTTACTTCCATGTTACAACTTCCTTCTTGCTTCCAACTTACTTCCAACTTACTTCCATATTGTTTCCCCCTAGTTACCAACTTACTTCCATGTTACTTCCCTATTACTACCAACTTACTTCTGTCTTGTTATACCAACTAACTTCCTTCTTGCTTCCAACTTGCTTCCAACTTGCTTCCAACTTGCTTCCAGCTTACTTCCAACTTACTTCCAACTTACTTCCATGATGTTTCCCTCTTGTTACCAACTTACTTCCATGTTACTTCCCTCTTACTACCAACTTACTTCTGTCTTGTTATACCAACTAACTTCCTTCTTGCTTCCAACTTACTTCCAACTTACTTCCATATTGTTTCCCTATTGTTACCAACTTACTTCCAACTTACTTCCATATTGTTTCCCTATTGTTACCAACTTACTTCCATGTTACTTCCCTATTACTACCAACTTACTTCTGTCTTGTTACACCAACTAACTTCCTTCTTGCTTCCAACTAGCTTCCAACTTACTTCCAACTTACTTCCATATTGTTTCCCTCTTGTTACCAACTTACTTCCATGTTACTTCCCTATTACTACCAACTTACTTCTGTCTTGTTATACCAACTAACTTCCTTCTTGCTTCCAACTTGCTTCCAACTTGCTTCCAACTTGCTTCCAGCTTACTTCCAACTTACTTCCAACTTACTTCCATGATGTTTCCCTCTTGTTACCAACTTACTTCCATGTTACTTCCCTCTTACTACCAACTTACTTCTGTCTTGTTATACCAACTAACTTCCTTCTTGCTTCCAACTTACTTCCAACTTACTTCCAACTTACTTCCATATTGTTTCCCTATTGTTACCAACTTACTTCCATGTTACTTCCCTATTACTACCAACTTACTTCTGTCTTGTTACACCAACTAACTTCCTTCTTGCTTCCAACTAGCTTCCAACTTACTTCCAACTTACTTCCATATTGTTTCCCTCTTGTTACCAACTTACTTCCATGTTACTTCCCTATTACTACCAACTTACTTCTGTCTTGTTATACCAACTAACTTCCTTCTTGTTTCCAACTTGCTTCCAACTTGTTTCCAGCTTACTTCCAACTTACTTCCAACTTACTTCCATATTGTTTCCCTCTTGTTACCAACTTACTTCCATGTTACTTCCCTCTTATTACCAAATTACTTCTTTTTTGTTGTATCCACTCACTTCTCTGTTAGTACCAACTTACTTCCTTCTTGCCACTCAAATTTTAGATATTTTATTAACATTTAGCTCATTCTAATAGAATGAACTATATGTAACTAAAATATCTAAATCTTCAAAATTCAATCTTTAAATTTAAAAAAATCTGAAAATATACATGAACATGTAGAATATGAATATTATGTATTAATAGATGAACATAAAGAAAAAACAAATATAAAAAAACAACTGAAGAATAACATGAATACGTAACAACAAAAATCATAATTAAGGAAAGAACAAGTATTTACAAAATATTACAGAATATTATGAAAAATTTTGAAAAACAAAAATGTTGAAATGTTTTGCAGATAGAAAAATTTATCCCAAATTGGGTTGATCTGCAAATTGCTCACAATGAGCAATAATGTCTGCATCGCTTACATTTTTATCAATTTCAATCCTAATTAAATCAGTACTTGCCTGACTGCAGTCATTGTCACTCTCAATTGATTCGAAATTGTCATTCTTGTTTCTTTTCTTGCTGATATTTGACTGAAGGGGAATGTTTCTCTTTACACTTGTCTTTTTAATGTTCTTGTTGCTTTCAAATTCTAGTTTTCGTTTGGCTGTTTGTCTTGTTGTTTTCATTCATCTTTGTACGATAAAATGCATACGATTTGAAAACGATCGTTTATTCCATTTATCAATTGCCTCATATGTTGGTAGGAGTGACTGATCCCAAGATAGGAACAAAGCTGTATAAAATACAAATATATTAGAACAATGTCTACACTGGAATGTGCAAAACAATTAACAGAATAGTTACTTACCCTCAAGCATTGAGTAAGTTGTTGTGGTTTCAAACCATGTAATATAAAAGTCTTGTTCGTCTGATATTCTTGTTTCTTTTCCTGTTGTGACTGCTTTTGTAGCAGGCATTCTGATGATCATTGCTAAGAGAGAGGCAACTGCTAATTTTGGACCTTTTATTTCTGGATTGTAAGCATACAGCAATGTTTTCTGAAACATACATAAATATGACATTTATCATCAGCAAAATATACAAAAGTTTTACAAATGAAATTATAAATAATTTTTACTTACAAATGCCTTATAGGTGTTTTCATCAAAACTTGGATGATTCCTATCTAATGTGTGATCAAATACCATGAACACATCCTTTCGGCTAATTGGTAAATTTAATTTGTATTTAATGCTATCAACTGTTGGGGAATGATACAGCCAGGATTGACTATCAGTATGGAGAGAAGAGTCGGCTGGAGAATGCGGTACAAACAGATGAGTTTCTTTTGCAGCAGTACTTGGTACCAGTGAATGGGCTGAAAAATAAAAACATAAATGAAAAAAATGATCATGTCAAACCGAAGTTGGTACAAAGAAGAATATAATAGTAAAAACTAACTTGGAAAGTTAACAACTGCCTACAGTACTTCTTTTATTTCAGTAATATGTTTCAACATTGATTGGTTATCCTGAACCAATTTTGACATTGTTTCTTGTAGGTTTTCTAATGTATTAGTTATTAAAGCGAATTGACTACGTAAATCATGTTCAACATGAGTTGCACGTCGACTGTTGTCAGAGAATAATGTTACGTCAGTAAAAGATTGGGCCGATTCATTAAAAGTATTTGAGTTTGCAGGAGAACTAATTGGTGATGTGGACTGGGAGAAAAAAACTATCTAACAAGGGGGAGCATATTATATTATTTTCATTTTGAAAGTCGGAATTATCTACAAGGTTTGTTGAAATTATATCTGTTGGTTGATGAGATGTTTTCAATTTCCTGAAAAATAAACGAAATGTGTCAGTAATAAAAATACAAATTGGGTATGTATAAATAAATGTGCAGGTTAAATTTAATGTGATGAGAAAAAAAGTTTATACTTACTTTGTTACATATTTCAAGTATGTTGACGCATCCCTACCAATTGGTTTTTGTATACGTGGCCCCTGCTTAGTAATACTAGAAATAACCGTCTCATCATCTTTAGCCGTTGTGGGGTTATTACTAATCCATTCGTTTGCTTCTTCGTATTCCTCAATAACTGCATACAAAAAATTCATAATTGTACGTACAATAATAATAATAATTCATATTCAGATAATTTCTTTACAAACCAAAATCTTTATACAATACTTTAATCATATAGGCCGTCCATTTCAATCAAATTGTTGTTGTTTTCGTGATTCCTGCACGGGTCATTGTCCAAGGAATGTCAATTAAAGTAGTTGGTGAAGCAGACAATAACAGATGCTTCACCAATTCATCCACATTTACTCTCTTAGCAGTCGTAGTTGGAGTATATACAAGCCCATTTTCTAAATCGATCCATGATTTATGCACACAGTACAATTCAGTATGGGCTCGTTTATTGGCAACTATGACTATGTCTAAGAGAGGAATGCCGTTTTTAACTCCTGGAATTCTGCATCTGAATTTCGTACCCCGCCGACTAACATCATCTTCCGGACTTATTCTTGTTGCTGTTTCTTGCTGTTCAAATTCATCTTCACCATCGTCCAATGCGTGATCACTTAACACTTCTTGTGAAGACATTTTGAGCCTGCAGAAAATCATTATTTATAAACAAAATGTATACAGAGTATAGGTATATGTTAATATATTGTTGAAAAGCAAGACATTTAGGTGTGAAATGGAGTTTATAAATGTTGAGGGATAATGCAAATGTAGGATGTTTCACAAGTGCCATTTATTGCACCTTGAACGAATATAATTTAGTATTCATGCTCAAGAAGAGTTATGCCTAATTTACAAACTAATGAAATTTGAAATATACGACGCTGAAAAAAAAATGTTTATGATATATGATTTGTCGGTACAGGTATTCAAGTTGATTGGTATATTTTATTAGTACCTTAGAATCGAAACAAAGTATAACAATAGGAACCAACCTGTCAAAACTTGACGATTGAAAATTTAATGAAGAAATCGAATTATAACCCATTCTGCAGATGTATTATGATCTACTTTGTTGGGATGTGTTGACATTAAAGTTGTATAGGGCAATACGAAGCATTTTTCATTCACCTTTCCATAGTAGTGCATGTGGTATTGCGAAGACAGATCACTTGCAATAACAACACCAACAAATCGGGATGCAGTGTTATTCATATAAGGCAGATGAAAAAGGCTTCTAGTATTCTGAAAGTACTGTCCAACTACATATACACGTTTGGTTTCTCTATTGCGCAATATTTTAGAGATTTTGTAGTGTTCACCGTTGATCACACAATATGAATCACTCTCATTATCTGTACTCAAAACAAAATTCTTGAAGTGCATCCTCTTGAAGTGGTCATAAATTGAATGTTTGTAAGATGGCCGTCCACGTTCTGTATGATTATCTTACTGTTCTTCGTGTTGTGGTATATATTCGTATAATAAACGAGGTGTTTCATAATATTCTTCCAAAGAACTCATTTCTTGATTACCTTCTTTGCCCAACTGGCCAGTAACTAGCAAACTGGAATATTTATTTGTCACCTGAACTATCGGTTTACAGTGTCCAGTGACAAGTCATTTTACACGACCTAAGAAGCTTTCATATTTGAAGGCACTATACTGATCTACTGGGCCAAAGCAAATATAATCATCTGGCATATGGATAAGATTGTGTATATTATATACTGCAAAACTTGCAGTATACAATTCGATACCCTTCTCAATGAACAGCCTTATCCATTGCCTTGCTAAGTTATCCCGTACCCTCAATGTGTTCTTATAATTTTCTTGTTGTTCGATGCGACAAGTGAGTATTTGCATAGCAATAACAAGCATATGAAAGTGGCTCAAATATGCCTTATCCAGGATGCCATCTAATACCGCAACACCAATATATAAGAGGAATGCTCTGAATTGTGTTGCTTTCAAGGTTGACAAGCATTGCAGACTTTCAGATTTACGCTGAAATTCGGCTGGAAAGAAATTTGCAACTGCGATAAGGCGGTTCGATACAATCTTGATACAATTTTGACACATTTTATACGGTCCTGCCATAACCCACATACCCAACAAACGTTTCATGGCTCCGATACACACTAAATGCATATAATCGAGAGGAATATCTCGTACAATATCGAAGCCATCTATTGTTACCAATGAGGAGGGATGTAAATGATGTTTTACAACTTCTTCATCAGTGTTCAACATCCAAAAATCATAATCATTGTGGGTGTGTGTATAAGTGTACACGACACCACACAAATACCAATACAGGTCGGTTGCGTGTATACAAAGTTGTATGTGTGAGGGCCGAGCCCAGTTAACAAGTTTAGCTGCACAGACAAAATGTACAGCCGTGAGCACCAAAAGATAGTTTGTGGGTTTTACCCCACTGGCCCGCTAGGTGGTCAACGAGTGTGTAATACACACTCGTTCGTCATCGACCACCCGTCGCCACAATCATCATAATCATCATCTCCATCCCTCAGATCATCTTCTTGGTAAACTGCCACACCATTAGAGGTATGTTGGTGCGGATCATTTAACCAATGGTAGTGGTCTTCAAAATCTGAATTCTGTCTTGGTTCAGCATTCAAATCGAGATAACAAACCGCCTTCCTGTGCTTGCCTGTTTTTGTCCTCTTCGATGAATTCAAAACAATAGGTGTTCTGACAACACGACATTTGCTACACCCGTGATACCCACCATGACCTTTAATGCCAGTGATATACGCCAGCATTGGAGCATCCATTACCATTTTAACAAAAACAAATTGATATACAACATTGTCGATAGTCAATCCATTTTTCTGTAATTCTATCACCTCGGTGACAAATTCCTTTAAATAGTCATTCGGGCATATTGGTTTTTTTTTGCCTTCATACAAACCAATAAGAAAAACAGAAAATTGCTCTATGCTGCCCAGCATTAGATGAAACTCTTGCCCATTGGTGGCAAGCCATCAATATTCAGGGAAAAGCGTATTTCATTGACATTCTTATCAAAAAGGGTAACACCTGGCATGCATAAAACGTTTGCAATGCTGAAATATGTTAGAATGCCAGGAGGAATAAGACAAGTAGTGTGATTGATTGTGGGGGGTCGTAGACTGCGACAATCAATTGGAAATTTAGCAGCAACATCCGATGGAAGGAATTTCTTCATAAACCGCAAAATATTGTTTTGTAGTTGAAAGGTAGCAGAGTTGACAGTGAAAATAGTGTGTAGTTCATGATGATGCCTTTGGAAAGTAGTCATTTCTTGGGAAGATCCTGATGGTTGCACAGCACGATACTCCTGAGGGGCCTGGTGACTAGCACTTGAAAACATTAAAGATAAATCGTCGCCAGCGACTGTGGGATTGTCTTCTGATTGATCATCGTTGACAATTTCAGAAAATGAATTATCCATTATTGACAAATTGTCAGCATTTAATTGTGACTCTGGTGAAGGATTGAGAGGCAAATCACAAATATTAGTGTCATCACTACTATTTATATTGGACGTTGCAGTAGACTGCGTATCAACCAACCACGAGTTTACTTTTTCTTTCAACAGATCAAGTGAAACTCTTTGATTTGCCCACTAGGGAAAAGAAACACGACATAAATAGTGTAAAAATTTGGTTTTAAATGTAGAATTTGCCTACAAGGACCACAACAACAGTGAATATTAATGGAAACAAAGTAATTGGAACAAGGGCTTAAATGAGGGGCATAAAGAGGGTTGATTTTCTACATATAACTTGTTTTTGCAGTTCTCATTTTACAACTAATTTTGAAGAAAAAAATTTGAATAAATTTTTCATTTGAAATTAAAAGGCAGTTTTCTGTCTCAAGCAAATTAGTTTTCCCCTGACACCTTCTCAACAATTTCCAGTTACACCTATACGATATTAACCTGGTAGATATTCAAAAAGCAAACTACAAAAAATACCCTCAACCCAATCAAACCTGAAACAATCAAAAACTGTTTTAAATTATGACAATCAGTGGTATAAAAAAACAGTAAATTTTGAAATAATAATTTCCTAGAAGGTCAAAGCCATCCCCAAATAATTTTCAAAATAAATATTCCAAATATTCCCTCATAAGTTTAGCTTATTTTGTCTTAACAATCACATGTCCTTACAATCTTTTAAATATTTTAAAATCAACTTGATCATGAACCACCCTCCACCCTAGACATAAAAAATTATATGTGAAAGCATACATTTTCCACAAGCCCTTTCGTTGCCAAGAACCAATTACTTTGGAATTTCATATTCACATTCGGGGATTACTAATTAATCTGATATTGGTATACATCTTATACTCATGCATAAATTAGCAGATCCACACGTACCAATTATCTTTCCAGTCTTGACTGTTCAGTCTTCAGGTGTTGTTGTTTTTTACATAATGCATAATATTGACTTTTCTTCAATACTTTTCCCTTGAAAACATATTCTTTTGGTTTATTTCCTGAGCTATTTGCTACAGCCCTACTGCTGGTGGCTTCACCCACATTTGACGAGGTTGAAGCCATTGTGTACAATGCCCTTAACATATATGAATTTATTTTTTACATTAGTAATGATTCATTTCAACTTTGAAAAAATACTATGAAATAATTTTACTCACAATAGAAATAGACTTAAGTTTCTAAAATATTCTGAATCTTGCTATTATTTTTGTTGTCATTATAACTCTAAAGCAGTACCCAAGTATTCTGCATAATTTTAATTCCATAAAATCAATTAGGTATACTAACTTATGGGAAGCAACTTTTACACATTCCTAATTGATACTATAAACTCATCACAAACATAAACGAAAAAATTACAAAACAAAGTACCTATAATAACCGAAAATAATGATTTTGAAACGATCTCACTGAAGTACGATGCTATAAAGCTTCTTTAAATTTCATCTTACTGTTATTCTCGTTTCCATTTCGCATAATTCCCCAACAGTATCGACTTTGCTATCTATATCGTAAATTCAATTTTTCATAAAACCCGGTATATAGACGCAAACCCACAAGAATAAACTTATACACATTCCCGATTGATACTATAATCTCATCACAAACCTAAAAGAACAAATTATACAAAACAAAATACCTATAATAACCGAATAATGATTTTGAAATGATCCCACTGAAGTACGATGCGATAAGGCTTCTTTAAATTTCATCTTACTGTAATTCTCGTTGCCATTACGCATAATTCCCCAACAGATATCGACTTGCTATCTATATTGTAAATTCAATTTTTCATAAAACCCGGTAGATGCAAACCAAAGAGAATAAACATTAGACATTCCCGATTGATACTATAAACTCATCACGAACCTAAAAGAACAAATTATACAAAATACCTATAATAACCGAATAATGAATTTGAAACGATCCCACTGAAGTACGATGTGATAAGGCTTCTTTAAATTTCATCTTACTGTTATTCTTGTTGTCATTACACAATTCCCCAACATAGTATCGAATTACTAATTATACATAATTTCAATTATCATAAAATCCTAGACGCAAACCCACAGGAATCAAACTTACATTCCCAGTTAAGTGATACTATATACATTCATTATGGACCAAAACGAATAAAATACAGAAGACAGTAAACCGCTATTAAATGGTATTTTAACTTACTCAGAATGTTCGAAGGAATATATTCAGATGACTATTTCCAAAGATGCTGAAGCTCGCTGCTGTTCTTACTGCTCAATCTTGCTGATGTTCATAACGCTGAATCTTGTTGATGTTTGTAATACTGAATCTTACTACAGTTCGTAATTTTGAATCTGGAAGTTAGTTTTAGTCAACTGACCAATGTATATCGCTATCGCAGTTCTATAATTAAATGATATAATTTGAATTAAAAGCACGATATGAAAACCAAATGAACTGTGCGCGCGATCAATTAAACACATATATGAAACTTTACTACTCATTATCAACCAAAAGTAACTAAAATCAAGTGTAAACAAAAATTAATTTTCACTTACTTGCAACGATGAAAGATACAGATGACTATTAAAATGCTAAATTCCTGAATCTTGCTGCTATTCTTTTCATGTATCTGAATGCATGTACTATAATTATCCTAAAACACAGGCGAACCATTAAAAAACATATTCAATACTATACACTTATTATAAACCAAACAAAACAGAGTAAAGTACACAAAATCACATTTTAACTTACACAAAATCAAAAATATGAGATATTAAAACAATCACAATTATTATTTCTAAAATTTATGAAAATATTAATATATTCACACACATGCTTTCAATTTTCAAATGCGCATATAATGCTATGAAATAGCTGCGAAATCAAACTCAACCTCATTATCTGCAAGCATCAAAACGAACCAATCACAGTCCTTTAAAATGATATATCAATAAATATCGATAAACATCGATATTTATTGATAACTATCGATATTGTTATTTCTTTCCCTGAATTTTGTCATTTCAAACAAAAAAAAAAGTTATATTTGCAGTAAATTCAAAATATTATTAAATTATAATAGGATAATAGCAATACTTATAATAAACTAACAGTTGTCCACTTTCTCTGATACAATTATCAATACTTTTGAATATCGATAGTACAAAAGATTTTATTGATAGCAGATTATCAGAAATCAACAAATATCAAATGCCGGGAGCCGATGACTTGTTGAATGTTGAAAATTGGTTGAAACTCACATGTGATGTAAATGGTGTATTTAGAGAATTCTGTAAAGTCATAGTGGCGCGTTTATTTTATAGTGATCAGTTGTAATTATTGTTTTTTAATTGTTTTATGTGCTGTATTTTGTTTGTGTTTCATTATTATAAAATTTGGTAGTGTTTTTATTGCAAATGTACTTCTATACTGCTATACAATGGCTGACCAAAGACCGTAAGTATTATGATATTATTCATATATTAATTCACAGAAGGTATTTAGTTATATTTATTTTTAATTAATTTTCAATTAGGTGGAGTCCGTACGAGCTTCCCCCATATACGCCACGCGACTGGATGGAGGAAAGAATGGAGTACGAACGGCTAACCAACAAATTCTACGAAAACCAGAGATTGGTATGTTGATTGTTTCCATAAATTTACAAGTGCACATATTTCTAGTTAATGCTGTAATTTAACTATTGATGAGTTTAAGACATGGAACAACAAGAACAACTGCTCGAATATCAAAGACAACAAGACCAAATAGAAGAACAAAGATAACAACAACAACAACAACAACAAGAGAGAGAATGACAACGTGAACAAAGAGAACAATGAGAATGACAAAGACATGAACAACAAGAACAACAACAAGACCAACTACAAGACCAACAAGCTAAACCTTCAACTGCTCCCACACAAAATTTTCATCACAATTTAATTTTCCCCCGAAGACAGCAGCCGAACCCACATCCCAATGCTGATAATCCGTACTTTTGGCCAGAGTTGGGGCATATCACCTGCCACAAATGTGGCCTTAATGGATTGTAAAACGGTGATTGCCCCTACGGACGTAAAAAAAATGTTACAGGTGCAAGCAGCTGGGACATATTGCGAGAAATTGTCAGGTGGCGAGTGCAGAGGAGTCCCAGCGAAAAAAGTAATTATTTTTATCTTAATCCAAAACGAGAATTTCCGCAATAATGGGAGTCATATTGAAACAGTACGAAATTGAAATTATGTAGATAGGAATTGGATACTATATTGGGGGATTATAACCACAATTAACAAGAATAACAGCAAGATCAATTTTGAAACGGCCTTATATTATCGTTTGTACACTTAATTAGGATTATAATTCAAATTAATTTTTGTTAGGTACTTTTTTTTGTAATTATAAATGTTTATTTAGGTTCGTAACGAGTTTATAATATCAGTCGGGAATAAGGTTGATTATCATGGGTTTGCGTCTAAGATTTTATGAAATTGAAATTATACTATATGGATAGTAAAGTCGATACTGTATCGGGGAATTATAATGGAAACAAGAATAACAGTAAGATCAATTAATTTGAGGTAGCCCTTATCGCTTGAACTTCGATAGGATTAATTCAAAATCATTTAATTAATATAATGAGAGTAATTTTGAAACAGTACAAAATTGAAATTATGTAGATATGAATTGGATACTATATTGGGGGATTATAACGGCAATTAACAAGAATAACAGCAAGATCAAATTTGAAACAACCTTATTATCGTTCGTATACTTAATTAGGATTATAATTCAAATTCATTTCTGTTAGGTACTTTTTTTTGTAATTATAAATGTTTATTTAGGTTCGTATAACGAGTTTACAGTATCAATCGGGAATATGTAAGGTTGATTCTCATGGGTTTGTGTCTAAGGTTTTATGAAATTGAAATTTTACGATATAGATAGTAAGTCGATACTGTATTGGGGAATTATAATGGAAACAAGAATAACACTAGGATCAATTTTGAAACAGCTTCATCTCTCGCACTTCGTTGGGAGTAATTCAAACCATTTCATATACTGTTTTTTGCCTTATATATGTTTGTTTTTCTTGTAATGAATTTGTACGTATCATTTGAAGCTGCGTAAAGTTGATCGTAAGTTTTTGATGGTTTCATGAATGGACTGCAGATTCGTGTATTTTCAAATACTATACAATATTTTACATTTAATGTCATATGTAATATCTTGCTGTTTTTCTTGCAGAGAATTGAATGCAGCGGTCATATGTGCAGTTTGCCTCATTAATCAGAAAACAAAGCGGTACAGACCTTGTGGCCACATTGCAACATGCGATAGTTGCCATGAGAGGCTATTAAGAGATCATCCGCCACTCATGTGTCCCATGTGTCGCAAACGTGTGCAAAGAGTTACGAGTGTGTTTTTATAGAAACGGCCGACATAAAGTAAGTCCTATACTATATATTATTTTATGACACATTACTTAAAATGTGTAATTATCATTTATTTTCTTATTATATTCTGTTTAACAGCACAAGAATAGTAACTAGAATAATTTCAAGGATCCTGTATAATCCTAACTTCTTATATTTTGGCATTGTCATTCGTCATTGTATTTCATGATTCAACATCAAAGTTACATGGTTTTTAATTCTTAAAATCGCGATGAATTGTTCCTTGTATATAAATATTTTGTAGTTTTATTGTATTATAATTCGTCTTCTTCTTGTCTTATATTTTTTGCACATATTATTTTGAAATCCTAATTATTGCTTTTCTGCAGTATAATGATCGAGAGTAATATGATTTGAGGATGTATAGTAAATATAGTACAGGTTTGTGAAACTGAAATTGTAATTGTAGTATATAGCTGATTTAGTGTTTGGTGTATAAGAGCAACAAGAATAACAGTTGATAAATTTTTAAACAATTTTATCAATCATATTTCCATAATGAGAGTAAGTGAAAATGCCATATTATCTATATACCTGGTTCTGTTTTGTTTTTGGCAGAAAGAGGGAAGTAAAATGGAAGTAAGTTGGTAGCAAGAAGGAAGTAAGAGGGAAGTAAGTTGGTAGCAAGTTGGTAGCAACATGGAAGTAAAAGGGAAGTAATATGGAAGTAAGTTGGTAGCAAGAAGGAAGTAACATGGAAGTAAGTTGGTAGCAAGATGGAAGTAACATGGAAGTAAGTTGGTAGCAAGATGGAAGTAACATGGAAGTAAGTTGGTAGCAAGATGGAAGTAAGTTGGTAGCAAGAAGGAAGTAACATGAAAGTAAGTTGGTAGCAAGATGGAAGTAAAAGGGAAGTAATATGGAAGTAAGTTGGTAGCAAGATGGAAGTAAGAGGGAAGTAACATGGAAGTAAGTTGGTAGCAAGATGGAAGTAAAAGGGAAGTAATATGGAAGTAAGTTGGTAGTAAGAAGGAAGTAACATGGAAGTAAGTTGGTAGCAAGATGGAAGTAAGTTGGTAGCAAGAAGGAAGTAACATGGAAGTAAGTTGGTAGCAAGTTGGTAGCAACATGGAAGTAAAAGGGAAGTAATATGGAAGTAAGTTGGTAGCAAGAAGGAAGTAACATGGAAGTAAGTTGGTAGCAAGATGGAAGTAACATGGAAGTAAGTTGGTAGCAAGATGGAAGTAACATGGAAGTAAGTTGGTAGCAAGATGGAAGTAAGTTGGTAGCAAGAAGGAAGTAACATGAAAGTAAGTTGGTAGCAAGATGGAAGTAAAAGGGAAGTAATATGGAAGTAAGTTGGTAGCAAGATGGAAGTAAGAGGGAAGTAACATGGAAGTAAGTTGGTAGCAAGATGGAAGTAAAAGGGAAGTAATATGGAAGTAAGTTGGTAGTAAGAAGGAAGTAACATGGAAGTAAGTTGGTAGCAAGATGGAAGTAAGTTGGTAGCAAGAAGGAAGTAACATGGAAGTAAGTTGGTAGCAAGATGGAAGTAAAAGGGAAGTAACATGGAAGTAAGTTGGTAGCAAGATGGAAGTAAAAGGGATGTAATATGGAAGTAAGTTGGTAGCAAGATGGAAGTAAGAGGGAAGTAACATGGAAGTAAGTTGGTAGCAAGAAGGAAGTAACATGGAAGTAAGTTGGTAGCAAGAAGGAAGTAACATGGAGGTAAGTTGGTAGCAAGATGGAAGTAAGTTGGTAGCAAGAAGGAAGTAACATGGAAGTAATTTGGTAGCAAGATGGAAGTAAGAGGGAAGTAACATGGTAGTAAGTTGGTAGCAAGATGGAAGAAAAAGGGAAGTAACATGGAAGTAAGTTGGTAGCAAGATGGAAGTAAGAGGGAAGTAACATGGAAGTAAGTTGGTAGCAAGATGGAAATAAGTTGGTAGCAAGATGGAAGTAAAAGGGAAGTAACATGGAAGTAAGTTGGTAGCAAGATGGAAGTAAGAGGGAAGTAACATGGAAGTAAGTTGGTAGCAAGATGGAAGTAAGAGGGAAGTAACATGGAAGTAAGTTGGTAGCAAGATGGAAGTAAGAAGGCAGTAACATGGAAGTAAGTTGGTAGCAAGTAGGTGGCAAGTGAGAAGTAACTAGGAAGTATAAATGGTTAAAAATTGGGCTGGAAATTGGAAGTAAACTGGAAGCATAATTGGGTAACAAGTTGGCAACAAATGGGATGCAAGAAGGCTTTAAAAATTGGGAATAACCTGGCAGCAAATGAGCAGTAAGTGGGAAGTAACTAAGTTATAAATGGGAAGTAACTAGGAAGCAAAAATGGTGAGCAGGTAGGCAGCAAATGGGAATTAACATGGAAGCAAAAATGGGAAGCAAATAGGCTGTAATGGGAGCAATGAGGAAGTTTAGTGGGTAACAAGTATGGAGAAATTGGGAAGTAAGAAGGTAATAAAATTGGCAGTGACTAGGGAACAAATGAGCAGTAACCAGGCAGTCAATGGGTAGTAACTAAGCAGTAAATGTTAAGTAGCCAGGAAGAAAAAATGGTGTGCAAGAGAGCTGAAAATGAGAAATAACTAGGCAGCACAAATGAGAAGCTGGTTGGCTGCAAATGGGAAACAACCAGGCTGAAATGTGTGTAATTTTACATACCAATTTCGGCCTGTTTTCTTCCAATTTGCTGCCCTGGCACATCAAACTAGTAACAAGGTTGCAAACAGGAAGCAAAAAAATGTAATTTTAAAACCTACTTACTGCCTATTTACTTACCACTTACTGCCAGTCAAAAGTGGGCAGTAAATGGTAAGCAACTGAGATCACCAGAAAAAGGGGCGTGGCCTAGTCTGATTCCCAGTTACTGCTTAGTTGTGACGGGAAGTAACTGGGTTCTGTGCCAGATTTTGCACAATGGGCCCAAAAATTTTGATTCACTAGGACCATGACCATATTATGCTTTATTATCAGCTTTTATTCTACTCACTACTGTGATTTTATTCTATTATACCTACCTAATCTTCAGAATGGCTATAATTTGCGACAATAAACGATAGAATTTATTGAAATACCATCACTATTTAGTTAATTCCTCGCATCGTCGTATATACTCTACTGCTCAAATAATTAATACCTATACATATTACTACATGTGGAATACCTTGTCGTGATAGATATTCTCACCAGAAGGAAATTCAACAGAATTAAAGCGTGTTCAGCCACTTTGTACACAAGTACGGGTAAGCCAAAACCTAGGCGAACACTGGCAATTTTAGAGCCGGTTTGGGTGGTTTATATACGGCTTATTTACACGCACACAAACACACGTACATAAGAGAATACGTATGTTGGTGAGAACGGCCAGGTCGCATCATCCCCTATCGAGATAAGAGATGGCTGGCTGGTTCGTGTACGAATCGTGACATCATCTTATTGTGTCACGATTTGGTACTCGTACATTACCTGCAAGTACATACAGGTAATTACGATCGAACGAGTTTTGTGTGTTTAACGTCACAAGGACGATTACTTGCCTGCCCTTTGGGGCGGCGACTGTCGTCGAGGGGTCCAAGCCCCTTTACCTCATACCAGTGAGTCCCCACACTACATATTAATTGCGCCATAACTATACGTTACCTAATTGAAATAAAAATACTTACGAATACATGATATTCAGAAACATTGAACGAACGTATTATTTGATAAACACAAAAATGGAAGAGAAGCGAAAACATAATCAATAAATAATGAAGTTGAAAAGTCAAAATAAAGTGATAGATAAGAAAAGTAGCGAAATCCATAAAATTAAAGAACGGCAAGGAAACGTGTGAGATAAAAAAGTGCGTAGTTTTTAAAAATTATACACAGTGTTTCTTGAGTGAATAGAGAAATTTTAATGCATGTAGTCCATTAACCAGTACCTATGTACTCGAAAGTTATATGCCTATAATTATGTCGGTGGTATGTGCTGATCAGAATAGTATGGGTATAACCTATTCATTTCTTTGATTGTTGTTCTATAAAATTTTCCTTACAATGGATGATTTAGCAAATAAATCCCAAAAATAAATTTGCATCCGTATAACCCATTTTTAATACACGCGTTATACGGGAGGTTGGCCATCTACGTTATATACGTATTAGTTTATGTCTATGATTTCACCATTTCAGTAAGAACAAAAAATTGTAAGAGGATAGTTAAAAGCTGGCAGCTGAGAATTTTGAAATTGTTAATTAGAATTTTTTTTAAGATAACTGCACCAATTATAAAGCTAAATTGGTGCGATTTTTTCAATTAATTAATAACTGTTATAATTTTTCTGATACTCAAAGTTTTTTCCAAGAATGGGAGACTCCCCTATAAGTCCCCTGCTTTTCCTACTTCCCTGTGAATTAGCTGTTCTTAGTCTCAATTTACTGACTATGGTATGCCTTTAAATTTGATTAATTAATTCCTATAAACGAAATTATCTTCTTATTTGAAAGAGCTGTATATTGTGTTATAGGCTGAAGTGACGATGGTACTCAAGTAACAATCATAGCTTCAAGCACTGTTAACTGTATCCTACCATCATTTTAAATTATATCATCCACTCTAGAACGTATAACACAAGGAATGATTCTACGATCGAGACAAACGCAATAGATGTAATTTACAATTGCGTCTATCCTTCTCATATGATTAAACCGCCTTTTCATTTTCCCTTTTATCTCTTTTTTTTTTTTTT